>CM053585.1:322145905-322164654 GCA_028646515.1 Pseudochirops corinnae | reverse complement strand
GTGGTGTATGAATGTAATGGAATACTATTATGCTATAATAAATGAGGAGCAAATTGACTTCATATTTACCTGTAGAGGCTAATAAAAACTGATGGTAAGTGAGAAGAACAGAACCAGGACCATTTTACACAATGACAGACACAACTGTATGTGTGATGACCAACTTTGATAAACTGGACTATTCTTAGCAGCACAAGGTTGTAAGACAACTCTAAAAGACTCAGGAGGGAACAAGATGTCTACATTCAGAGAAAGATCTAGAAAAACAGATTTTAAATGGAGACTGAAGCAAACTACATGCTCTCTTTATTTTCCATGTTTGGTTTTGTTTCCTCTTTCCCATTGTTCATTCCATTGGTTACAATCCTTCTATACAACCAGAATAATGTCCAATGTGAAAGTATTAACAGATCATATAATTGATTGTATGCCTTCATAGAGGGATGGAGGAGGGAGGGGAGAAAATTTGAAACTCAAGGGATTGTGGAACTGAATCTTGTAAACTAAAAGTAAAAAAATAAATCAATAAAAAAATAACTTAGGTGCTATGCCATTCTGCTTATGTGTGTGTGTGTGTTTGTGTATATAGAAAATGTAATTGATATCTTTTCAATATCTATGATCCCTATATAAACAATGTCATTTCCCAGCTCTTTTATTTAAACTATTATTTTTTAGTGTTTACTTGTCTGAGACCATGGTTTCTACCCCTTAATTTGCCAGAAACATATATAAATCTGTAAGATTAACAGTAGTAATATGGATGTATAAATAAATGTATATGTATGTATATACTTGTATATGTATATATATACACGTGTATATGTGTGTGTATAAATGTATGCATGTATGTATATTTGAAGAGTTCCGTTCCTACCTTTCTGCCTCTTGTCTCTTATTTTTTGTTTTTATTTATTTATTTAATTATTTATTTAATTATTTATTTATTTGTTTATTTAAGTTTTAAGCATTCATTTCCACGAGATTTTGAGTTTCAAATTTTCTCCCAATCTCTCACCTACCCCTCAGTCCAAGATGGCAAGTATACTGATCAAGCCTTCCCTCAGTCTGCCCTCTCCAATACCCCCCTCCCCCCCATTCATCCTCCTCTTATTGCCTTACCCCTTACTTTCTTATAGGGAAAGACGGATTTCTATACCACATTACCTGTATATCTTATTTACTAGTTACATGTAAAAACAATATTTTAACATTTATTTTTAAAACTTTAAGCTCCAGATACTATACCTTCTTCCCTACTCACCCACCCCTACTGGGAAGACAAGCAATTCAATATAGATTATACATGTGCAGTAATGCAAAACATTTCCATAGAAGTCATGTTGTGAAAAACTAAGTATATTTCCCTCCATCCTATCCCACCCCCCATTTATTCTATTTCCTCCTTTGACCCTGTTCCTTTTCAAAAGTGTTTACTTCTGATTATCCTCTCCCCCAATCTCCCCTCCCTTCTATCATCCCCCCTCTTATGCCCTTCCCCACCTATTTTCCTGTATGGTAAGACACCCAATTTAGTCTGTATGTCATTCCTTCTTTTAGCCAAATCCAATGAGAGTAAGTTTGCCTCATTCCCTTTCACCTCCCTCCTCTTTTCTTCTATTGCAATAGCTCTCTCTTGCTTTTTTTATGTGAGATAATTTACACTATTCTATCTCTCCCTTTCTCTTTTTCCCAATATATTCCTCTCTTACTTCTCAATTTTATTTTTTAGATATCATCCCTCCATATTTAACTCACTCTGTGCCCTCTCTCTACGTATTCATATATACATATATACATACACACATGTATGTACATAATCACATATACATATATAAATATTGTGTGTGTGTATCTATTTTCCCTTCTACTAGACTAATAATGAGAAAAGTCTAATGAATTACAAATATCGTCTTTCCATTTGGGAATGTAGACAGTTCAATTTTAATAGCTTCCTTATGATTTCTCCTCTCTATTTAAGTTTTCATTCTTCTCTTGATTCTTGTATTTGAAAGTCAAATTTTCTGTTCAGTTCTGGTCTTTTCATCAAGAATACTTGAAAGTCCTCTATTTCATTAAATATCCATATTTTCTCCAGAAGTCTTACACTCAGCTTTTATGGGTACATGAGTCTTGATTTTAATCCTAACTCCTTTGTCGTCTATGATATCATATTCCAAGCCCTTCTATACCTTAATGTAGAATCTAATTGATCTCATGTTATCCGGATTGTGTTTTCAGAATATTCAAATTCTTTCTTCCTGACTGCTTGTAATATTTTCTTCTTAACCTGGGAAGTCTGGAATTAGGCTCTAATATTCCTAGGAGTTTTCTTTTTGGTATCTTTTTCAAGAAATGATGAGTGGATTCTTTCCTTTTCTATTTTTCTGTGTGGTTCTAAAATAGCATTCAGTGTTCCTTGACAATTTCTTGAAAGAAGATGTCTAGGTTTTTTTCTTTTTTTGATCAAGGCTTTCCGATAGTCCAATTATTTTTAAATTATCTCTCTTGAATCTATTTTCCAGGTAAGTTGTTTTTCCAATGAGATATTTTACATTGTCTTCTTTTGTTTTTCTTTTGTATCTGTTTTTAAAATACCTTGATTTCTCATAAAGTCATTAGCTTCCATTTGCTCCAATCTAATTTTGAAAGCATTATCTTCTTCAATGGGCTTTTGAACTTCCTTTTCTATCAGGCCAATTTTGCCTTTTAAGGCATTCATCTCCTCATTGGCTTTTTGAAACTCTTTTGCCATTTGAGTTAGTCTATTTTTTAAGCTGTTATTTTCTTCAGTTTTAGGGGTAGTCTCCAGTAAGCTGCTGATTCATTTTTCACAATTTTCTTGTATCACTCATTTCTCTTCCCAATTTTTCTTCTACTTCTCTTACTTGATTTTCAAAATCCTTCTTGAGTTCCTCCATGGCCTGCAACCAATATGCTACCATATTTTTCTTGGAAGCTTTTGATGCAGGAGTTTTGACTTTGTTATCTTCTGGTTCTATGTTCTGATCTTCTTTGTAACCAAGAAAAGATTCTAGCCTTTGATTTCTCTTCTTCTGTTTGTTTATCTCGCCAGCCAATTACTTGACTTTTGAGCTCTTTGCCAAGGTAGAACTATTCTTCCAGAATAGAGAGTGCTATGTCCCAACTTTCTGGGGTTTTGCATAGGTGTTGTCATAGCTACTTCTTGGCACTTGCCGCAAAACTATGAGAAAGACTCCCTCTTTACTGTCACCATAAGATCTGCCATGCTAGCCCTCCTCTTTATCCCAGGACTGCCACCCCAAACTGTGACCCAGATTCAAGTAGGGCAAAGCAAGAGAATCTTGCCCCAGCTCCAGTAAAGAGATTCCTGCCATTGACCTCTGGTCAGCTGATTGGTTCTCCCACCATCTGTAGGTTTGGAGCTCCAGAAGTAGGAAGTGCTGCTGCTGCTGCTGCTGCTGCTGTTGCTGGCACCACCTACCTTCTCTGCCCTGGGGACAGGGGCTGGACCACACTCTTTTCTCACCCAAGCCCAACAGGGCTTCCCCACTAATCTTTGACTTACTCTTTGGTGTTTGTGGGTTGAGAAGTCTGGTAACTGCCACAGCTGCTTATAATTCAGGTCCCTGAAGTCTGCTCCAGCCCAGTCTGTGCCACAGATCTGTGCTGGCATGGACCATGAGGGCTTGTGCTTAGTTCTTAGACTGGTGAGATGGAGTCTTCCTGTTAGCTTACCAGACTGCCTTCAGCTGAAGATACATTTCACTCCATCATTCTGTGGGCTCTGTAGCACTAAAATTTGTCTAGTCATTTTTTTTACAGGTATTGGAGGTGACTGGGGGAGCAGTTCAAGCAAGCTCCTGCTTTTACTCTGCAATCTTGCCTCCACCTTCCCCCCCACCCCCATTTCTTTATAAAGCCCAAACTCAGTTCTCTACTTTTTTCTTGATTTTTTTAATTCCATTTTAAAAATCGTCCCTCTAAAGCTGTATTTTTTTTTTATAACTGTTACCTACTTGACCATGCACTTTACTTTTATTCGCTTTTCCTGTCCCTGTCTGCTTTTCTTTCTCCACCAAACTTTTTATCTTTATGTCTCTCTATGTATTTATTCAGCCCTCTGATTCAGGTGAGAGTAAGGCTCATGAGATTCCTGCTTCCTTAATCTCTTTCTCCATGTTTGCATAATATTGAATTTATGAAAGTTACTTCCCTACAACATTCTTTCCCACTCCTATTAGACCCTTCTTCCCTACTGCCAGTTCCTGATTCCCCCTGTGCCATCATGACTCAAAAATTCTGTTCCTCTTGTCTCAATTTTTATTGTCACCAATTGACCTTGATCACTCTTCTTCCTTTCTTAGTGAGTACAATAGCAAGTTCACAGTCTTCCATTCCACTCTATTCACTGTCCTCATTCTTGATGACTTCATTACTTATATTGGTAACTGCTCAAACACATTTATCTCCCAACTCAGCAAACTCAACTCTTATGACTTCAAACTTCTTGAATTTCATGTTACTATACTGATCTAGCTCTTTCTTCCCTCTCACCTATCTGACTTTCTTCATTCTCTTCTGTTTGATAATCTTCCAGTGCCTCTATTGCGGGCTGTCTTCCATTCTCTCACTAAAACTGTTTCCTTGGTCATCTTATCATCTCAAAGCTTTTCAAACATCACCTTCATAGGAGTTGTTGTGTTTGTCCTTTGTTTTCAAAGAGGACCATACCTAGTATCAGGAAAATGATGACAAGACTTGCAGTTGACTTTGATTTGTGTGAGGGAGTGCTGTGCAAGGTCACCAGTCTCACTTTCTCCCCAAGAGTCATCTGGATCCAGTGACTGGATATTCATCAGGATAACTGGAGATGACCCAGTATACTATGGGAGACTCTGGCCCTTTTAGGATAAGGCCTTTTATGTACTCACTTAGATTGAGGTAACGCCCATTCAATGAATAGGCCTCTTTAAGAAGGGAGTCAAAGGATGGTCTTTTTAACTAGGAAAAAAAAAAAAAAGAAAAATCAAACTAGGAGCAGAAGACCCTCAGGGTTCCTATTACAAAAAGAAACAGTTACCACTGACATTCACTCTAAGCTAGGAGGGCCCAAAATATAGCCATTAAGTAGAGCTTGGGCAGGGACCTATTGTGGTCCAATCTACTAGCTTCTGAGTGAACTGGGTTTAAGGTTTTGTGAAAGAAGAAAGAAAATAAAGAAGGCAGGAAGAAAGAAGGAAGGAAGGAAGGAAGGAAGGAAGGAAGAGAAATACAGCCAGTATACCTTAAGTTAAGTGGTAAGCTTCAGGCCATCAAAATTTACTTCCCTTTAGAGAGGAGAAGGAGAAGGAGAGAGAGATGGAGAGAACAAGCTGAGTTACCCAACTAGCTGGGTCCACATTGAGGCCTGTCTACTAACAGGTTGTGTTTTGTTTTGTGTTGTTTTTCTTTATTTTTTTCTAATTAAAGGAGTCATCTCTTGACTCACTTCTTAAAGAGGCCTATTCACTGAATTTCCATTACCTCACTCTGAGTGAGTATGTGTAAAGTCAAGTTCTCCTGAGGACTACTGCTGTGAATAACTTTAAGTACCTAATGGGGAAGCTAGGTAGCACAGTGAATAGAGCACTGGCACTGGAGTCAGGAGGACCTGAATTCAAATCTGGCCTCAGACACTTAACATAAAAGTAGCCATGTGACCTTGGGCAATTCTCTTAACCCCAATTGCCCTACCTTAAACCCCTCCAAAAAAAAAAAAAGGGAAAAAAAGGATCTAATCACATACTATAGTGAACTCTATTTATTCAGCAAGAAACTAAAGCAAAATATTGAAGAAACTAAAGCACAACAGTCACAACAATATAACATAACAACTTATTACAAAGGTGGCCACATATTCTCAAATAAAACATGTCATTCAGTAAGCCACAATCTCATTAGTCAATATAGAATACCCAAGTAAAGTCTTCTTTCATCTTGACTGGAGGCTATCTTCCAATCATCCTTAAGGGGCAGCAGAAAGTACAAACACCACCCACCCCTAGGGGGTAAATCACAATCTCATCAGTCACTACAGAGTACTCAAGAAAGGTCTTCTTTCATCTTAACTCAAATCTGACTTCCAAAGCCCATGACTCCTTTCCCATGCTCCCAGCTCTTGCCTGGATTCCCATGACTTTTGCCTGGACTTGTGAGTAAATTATTAGAAACTCTAACCCTCAGAGTTGTCTGGTCATAGAACCTTAATGGTAGTGATAGTTGTAGTAGTAGTAGGTAATGCCCTCTGGGGACTCAACTTGCTCCTATAAGTGGGAGTTGGGAAAACAGCCCAGAAAGAGTGGTTTGGGGTATTGCAGACCAAACTTTTAAACCACCCTCTTATAAGAGAAGAAACCGTTTAGTATCTCATGGTCTGGTGAATTATTGGAGTCTGTTACTCTTTGAGGTGTCAAAGTAACCCAGTTAAGTGGGAACAACAATGACAGCAATGACAACAAACTCAGAAAAACACAAACACAAAAAATTACGAAAAATAAACAAACAAAAATCTCAGCCCCAAGGACCAACTCCTTATTCTTTCCCTAGACTGCTGAGTATAAGGGGTGCTGAAACAATGATAGTGCAGTCAGTATCTAAGGAAAGAATGGTTCGAATGCACACTATTCAGGAGGACATTCCAGCCCACCTAAATAAATTGGATTGTGGGTTTTGGCAGCTCTATAAATAACACTTCCATCCTAAACTCTCTTCCTGCCAAAGTACATATTTCAATGTTACCAAAACATGTGCATGTTCTGGAGACACTTGCCTGGGACAATCCTGTTAGCTGTATTAATTAATCAGGCTTTTGGTCTTCCTAATTCTGCTTGTGGATGGCTGTTTCCTTTTTTCAACACACTGCAAATAAATATGCCTATTATGGTATTGGTTCCCCAAGCTGGGTCGTATGGACAACATTCTGTACTATTCAGACTCTTCAGGTTAATTTTAAGAAAAAAAAAGTGAATTTAGTTTTCTTGGAATCACAGAGTTTACAAGGTGGGAGGGACCTTAGAGTTGTTAAAAACAAAATTTCATGGCTGTAACAGAGACTAGAATCACAGGACCATTTAATGGTAGCCTTGGAAGGTATGGGAGAGATAAATTAAGCAAATTTTACCCACTTAGTTCTAAGCCTATTTCACTGTGGTGTGGTGTACAAGTTGCTCCACCTTATCTGTAGGAATAAGGCACTTTGCGTGTGCTTTGCTAAAATCTAAGCAAATTATATCTGCAACGTTCATTTCATCTACCATGCTAACAAAATTTAAAAAAAAATAAAAAGGTGATCAGACTAGCTTGTTCTTGATGAAGCCAATGGCTGACATGGTATGACCAATGACTCCTTTTCTAAGTGTTATCTAATAATTCATTTGATAGTAAGCTCTAAAACGATGACAAAGTTTATGGCCTAGAGTGTGCAGATTTGTGAACTTGGTAATGTGAAACATTTTCCAAGAGCTCGTCTCTGAGACTCATATCCACTGACACTTGATTTTCTCTATTTATATTAAATTTTTAACATTGTATTACCAGACTCTCATCATAGATATTTAATGCAAATATTTTCTTTTCCCAATCGAGAACTTCTCTTATCTTAGCTGCTATGGTTTTCTTTGTGCAAAAGCTTTTCCGTTTTACACAAGTAAAATTATCTACTTTATCTTTTGTGTGGTTAAGATATCTTTCCCTATTAATCAGACCACATACCCATTTTTGACCTTTCTGTTGTATATGATATGGTTATCTATACTTAAATTCTGCCAAACTGTTTATCTCAGCACTTCTTGTCAAATAGAGAGTTTTTTCCTCAAGTAATTTATGTTCTCACGTTTTTTAAACACAAGGTTTATACATTTATTTATATCTGATTCTTCATCTCAACTGTTCCACTGATTTACTTTTCTGTTTTAAATCACACCAAATATTTTTGATGATTACTGCTTTATAATAAATTACAAGGTCTGGGAGTTCTATTTCCCCTTCTTTCCTGCTGGGTTTTTTTTTTTTCATTATTTACCTAAAGATTGCAGACTTTTTGTTCTTTTAAATTAATTTTATTACTGTTTTGTTTGGCTGTATATAAGAGACCCTTGAAAATTTAATTAGTATGTCACAAAATGTGTAAATTAATTTTAATACTATCATTTTATGATATTGTCAAAGCCAAATAGTGAATTCTTCTAGACTGTGAGACATCAATTTCAAATTAATTTCAAAATGCTTAATATTTTGGGGGGAGTAGCACACATTTTTGGGGAATTTATATGTGAAGGTTATTTGACTAATGTGGGATGGATCTCAAGCCTCCAACGTATGCCAGTAAATTTGTATTAAATGCTAGCTATCTACCAGGCATTCTGCTAAGTCTTGGCCTATATGTAGCAAATGCAGATATCTTCTTTTGAACAAATTTTTGAATTGTTCTCTGTGTCACAGGTATATATAGGGAGCTGCATGAACCAACTGGTAAAATTTTGTGCCAGATACACAATGGGTCCCTACCATTTGAGGAGTTTCCCAAAATGAAATTCCAAGAATGATATTTCCAAGAAATCTCATTAAATCTAGGGATAATTTAATGGAGTTCCAGATGAAAATCTCTCTAGTGGATCTTTGCAGAACATAAAAAAATGCCAATATTTTGCTAATGGATCCCTACAAGACAGATCATAATTCCAATGGAAGTCCATACTTACCAGAGCCTGCCTCTCTCATCAGCTGCCAGTCAATCAGTCAATATGTATTTATTAAGAACTTAGTATGTCAGTCACTGCACTAAATGCTCGGAATACAAAAAACTAGAAACTAGCAAAAGAAATGAAATTCTGCCCTCAAGGAGCTTTGATTTTAGTTGATGTGGACAACACATTATCCAGCAGAGAGTTTAAGTCATTGGGTAACAATCAGAAGACTTCCTTTTGTTCTCTGAGCAAAGAAAGAAGGAGGAAAAGAAGAAAGGAAACAAGCATTTCTTTAGCCCTATTATGTATCAAAAACTATTTTTAATGCTTTACAAACATCTCATTTGATACTCATAACAATACTATAAGTAGGTTCTATTATTATACTCTTTTAACAGTTGAGGAAACCAAGGCAGGCTGAGGTTATGTAACCTGCACAGGCTTACATAGCTAGTAAAAGTCTGAGGCTGTATTTGAACTCAGAACTTCTAGGCCCAGGTTGCTATTCATTGCACCACCAGCTGTCTCCATGTCTACTTCTATGAAAAGTATACCCTCTAAACAATGGCCATACCATAATTTCATAGAAGCTCCTTTATGTTGTAAATTACGTATGTTCTTTTTTTAGAAATTCCATTCCATTTAGAAATTCCATTTTTCTATCTCTCCTTCCCTCCTTCATTTCTTCCCTCCCTTCCATTTTTCTTTCCTTCATTCTTTTCTTCCTTCTTCTCTCCTTCTCTCCCTGGTCAGATCAATACGAATTTATTAAGCTCTTATTCTATGCCAGACACAAGCCTATTAGCAGAGAATAAAAATACAATGGGAAGGACAGTCCCTGACTTCAAGGAGCTTACGTTCTAATGGATGGAGATAACACCCAAAAAAGAGGATTCAAAAGATAGTAAGGGAGATCCATGGCAGAGAAATTTCTGTGGAGATGAGTCAGCATCATAGCCTGGAGATGAGCAGAGGAAGGAAGACTTCTTTGGCCTGGGTGTCTTCCTTAAATTGAAAGTTCTAGGAGAAAACAGCCAGTCAGAAAGAGAGGCCTGAGAGGTGGGGGGTACTTCCAATATGAAAAGTCTTACAAGGGTTGAGTGAGCTTCCAGGGTTTCTAGCCATAGAAGACTTTTCCTGTGGAAATGAGTCTGTCAAACAGCCTGGAAAGGAATGACATATTGAAGTAGCAGTAGTACCATCCTCAGTAGTAGTGGCAGCACTAATGAAGAAAGTAAATGACAGTGTCAGCATTACAACCAGTTCACTGTTGTTTTCACTAAAGCTATTTCTGAGAATATGAAAAAGCATGTAGAGCATGGAAAGACTCCTGCTTTCCATTGGGTCTTATAGCACTTTAGAATGATTTAGAGGTCAAAAGACACTAGGAAACCTTAACACTAAAGGTAGGACAGCCCAATGATTTATGCATTAGTAATACTAGGAAAGTGAATTGCATTTTTTTTCCTTCTTAATAAATATCTTTCCAACTAATAGTTTAATTTATTTTCAACTAGAAAATTTGAAATCTTGGACTCCTCATGGGCTTAAAGATGAATTTCTTTGATGGCTAAGTCTGTTATTATAATGGGAAAAGTAAGAGGTTGTGGTGAACCCAGGCACTAGAGAATGAGAATTCAGAGTACCTTCTCCTTTTTGGGGTACCCAAATCAAAGTCATAATATCTTTTCCTTTTCTTTTGCAATGATCTCTTCTGGAAATTTTGTACCTGCCACAGATTTGCATGTAAGGTGTAAATTTTCTAGGACATTTCCCCAGAAATCTGCATTTAGATAGAGTACTTTACTAAAGTCTAAAATCTGAAATTTTATGTGCATCTTTTTCCCCCCTTATGGATAGGTGGAAGGTAATTCTGTACAGTCTTTGATAAGGAAGATTCTAGGACAGACTCTAACCTATTATAAAGATTGAAAAATATATTAATCCTTTTTGCAAACCAAAATCCTAGGGAACTGAGTGACTGTGATCTATTAGCTAGATATATAGTGAGCACTCTCTTTAGCCCAATCACTTTAGCTTTAAACAATCTGAATTCAGCTAACCTTCTTCTTTCATCTACTGAAAATAGATTTGAAGCTAGTGAGTTAATAACTTGGGCTTTTTAATGCTTCAAAAGAAAACACTTCTCTTTTACTCTTAATGATTATATGCATATACTTCCATTGTTCTTATTCTTAAAGTATGAACTATGCTACTTTTTTAATAATGAAATTAGCATACAAAGAGATATTTTAGTAAGATAAAACCTGTACTTAATGACATGAAAGAAGGTCAGATGGCATGTATTATATAATTCTTTACAGATTACAAAATCCCTTCATATACTCTGAGCCTCACAATAGCAGTGAGAGAAAGGTAGTATAAATCTTCTTCTGCCCATTTTCCAGAAGAGGAAACGAAAGTTCAATAGACAGAGATTTATTTATTAAAGATCATGCAAGAATAAACTCCAGAATTACTGATTAAGTACCTACCGTGCATAGAGAACAGAGTACTGTGGGACCTGCATAGTAACAGATTCATCATATCATCTGAATTGCAGAGCCCTTTCCCCAAAGCTACATTGTCTTCCTTATGATGTAATCTAAATCTAAAAACTGGTTAACTGTCCTTTATATCTAAAAATAAATGCCCAACACATTGAGCTATCATTGAAGGAAAAGTTTCTAATTTTGGACATTTGTTAAATTGAATGCTCATATTTTTGACTTTGTCTTCACACTTGATTTTAAACAAATACACACATAACCATCTTAACCATACCCTAAATCCTACTTTCAAGTGTGTGTCATGTTTTTGGGGGATTTGGGGTTTTGGGCTTTTTTTTGGTCTGTTTGAACTTTGTCTTGTGGATACATAGATTAATAGGACTACTAGCAAAGATTATCCTTATGTTTCTAGAGATCTTTCTAATTGACACAAACATTTGATAAAGCACATTTGTTTCTAAAGCACCTTCAGATAAATATCTAATTTTGTTGAAAAAAAGCATAGTGTTAGGGAATTAGCCCTGGTCTTATAACTATAAACCGGAATTTGAGTCCCAATTCAATTTAACTGAATTAATTCTGGTTAATTTTTAAGTATCTATTATCAACCAGACACTGTTCTTATTAGGCAGTGAGGACACAAAGGCAAACAAAGAAACAGTCTTTGTCCCCAAGATGCTTACATTTAATAGTGATGGGGTTGGGGAGTGGGAGGTTGGGTGAACATATAAAACATTAGGGATTGGATCTGTGATTTCATCAATCTAGAACAGAGATTAGCAAACCATTTTCTATCACCACTAGAAGGCAAAAGCTGATCCACAATCTCTTGTTTAAGGAGTCCATGAGCTGAGAATGGTTTTAATATTTAAATAAAAAAAAATTATGATATTAACTAATGTAAAAACAAAAACAAAGGCATTCTTAGCTCTACTTTGTCCAATAATAGGTGGGAGGCCAGACCATTGGACATAATTTGCCACCTCTGGCCTATGGGACCCCCAAATAAGCTACCTCCTTTTACCTATGTAGGTTAACAGGTTCTCTCCAAATTAAAGCATTAGGGAATCTCCTAGACAACAGGGAGAGGAAAAGGGACTTACCCCGGGTCACATTGCCAGTGTATATCAGACTCAGGACTTGAATCCATGTCTTTCTAGGTTTAAGGCTGACTATCTAACATTGCCTCATACTTTGAAATGAAATACAATATGCAAAGTTATTTCTGGGCACTAGCAAAGGGAGCAGTGGGAAATCAGGATGGGCTCCCTATAGAATATGATATATGAACCAGGCTTTGAAAGAATGTAAAGATCCAATGAAAAAAAAGTGAAGAAGTACATTCCAGAATGGGGTACTAAAGTTTGTTTAAAGACATAGAGTTGGGATTGTTATAAGCGGCGAGCTGCAATTTGATTAGAATGTAGTATTCACGAAAGACAGCAATGAGCAATAAGCCAAGAAAGGTAGACTGCATGCAGATTGTAAAAGACGAAAATCCAATGAAAACAATTTTAATTTTAGCCTTGTGACAAGAGGTACCAAATGAGGTTTCTTAAGGAAGTGAATGACATAGTCAAACCTGTAAGTTGAGGAATTCTAATTTGGCATCTGTGAGGATAATGGATTGGAGAGATTTAAAAAAATGGAGGCAAGGATATTGATTAAAAGGTTATTGCAATAGTTCTAGAAGGAGATAATAAGGGCATGATTCGTGAGGGGTACTGAAAAGGAAAGAATAAAGGATGAATCTGAAGTTGCAAAACTGTATGAGTGGAAAGATGGTGGTGCCTTCACCAGAAATATAAAGACAACAACACAAACTTAAAAAGGGTGAATTATTGAGCCAATTTATTTTGATATTTTTATGGGACATCCACTTATTGGTATCCAATAGGAAATTAGTCATAATAACCTAGAATTCAGAAGAGATTCTGGGGCTGGAAATATAGATATGACAATCTTTTGCATAGTGGTGATGAGAGTTGAAATCATGAGAGCTGATGAGATCAACAAAAGAGAAAGTGTTAAGAGAAAAATGAAGAGAGCTTAGCACAGAGCCCTGGGTTATGTTCCATAAATACTGACCAGGGTGGGGATAACAAGTCTGTAGATGAGATTGAGAAAGACTATCTATTGGAAAAAGAAAAAGAAAAAGAAAAACACATGCCTTTCAATAAATATATTTAGTAAAGCATGGGATAGGTATGAGTGGGAGGTAGCGAAAATAGGTATCTTAGTTTTTGTTGTTGTTTTTGAAATAGAGAAGTGAGGGAGATATACTAGAGATGTGAAATGTCAAATATACTTCCAGATGAGATCATTATATTATTAACTTTTCTTAAAAAATTTACTTTGTAATGAGATATTTTATGAAATGGGAGTAATTTGTAAAAAGTGCCTTATATAAAAACACAATATATCAATAATAGATAAAAGAAAGAAATGGTGATAGAGACAGGGACACACATCCAGACTGGTAGGAGGAGAATAAGAAGAAAAGGGTGTCATGAAAAGCAAGAGAGAAAATAACTATTAGAAGGAGGGAGTGGTTGTAGAGTAAGTACCCTGGGACACCCTGGATGGCCTGCTAACAGGTTCTTTGATCTGCTTTTGAAGGAAAGACTGCTCAAAATCATATTTTTAATTACATTCAATAGCTCAAGTGAAAGGTCAGCAGGCTGAAGTTGGAGAAAATACAAGCAGAGAAATTAGCACAAAGATCAACAGACAGGGCTCCAACTGTCTGAGTAAAGCAATATTGCTCCGTTATATGTACATCCCTGGATCGAGGGAGAACAGAAATCTAAGCAATCAGGGGCCTTTTAACATGCATCTACTCAGAGTTTTGGTCAAGAAATCAGAAGGCACTTCTCATGAGCAAACCCCCAAAGCAAAACACAAACCTCCTAGAATATATAACAAAGACTTGGCCCTGAATGGCTCAGAGCTAGTAAGCACAAAACCTATGTGACTCAGCACAGCTGCGAATTATCAGGGTTTAAAGGAGATCAATTCTTCAGATTTTCACAATTGAGCCTGAGGCTGGGAAACTGAACTGCAAAAAGAAAACAACAAAAATCCCACCCAACAATGGCCATAGACAACACAGAGATCAAGAAGGGAAGGGACTGATAAAGGCCATTAGATTTGCCAACAGAATGATCTGACCCTAGGCCTGTCACATAATCTAAACCCCTCAATATCTTCATTTTAAGAAAAAAGATAGTCTTGTACTACCCATTTCATTACTTGCCTTGGTGGGGATGGGAGTGGGGGGAGGGAAGGACAAAAAAATTATAAAACTTAAAACACTTCAGACATGTAAATTAGTATGACTAAGCCTCACTGTAGCCCTATGAGGTAAACAGACACATGACTAGTCAGGAAAATTAATATCATGCTGTATCATTGGATATTTGATATTAAAATATAATATACCCTTTTCTGGCAAAAGGCTCATTGTTTAGGCTAGCTCAAAAGAGACCTTTTCCAGCCTGAACTGGTTGAGGAATGGAGTTGCGCAGGCATCTGCCTGAGCAGAGACCCTACCTAGCTTTTGTCTATTCCATAAACAGATGCCAGCTTAAGCTAAGCCCATCCTTACATTATAATTTGTGCTCTTGCCTCTCCTAATCAATGTTTAGGGTGACCTGACCTAAAATAAAGGAGACCAAACTAGCAAAAACCTGGTTGAGATGGCTTCTGTTTTTCTAACCAAGATTATTAGGGACAGCTATCTCTCATGGAGTAACTTAAATGTCAGAGAAGGGCAGGATCAGCCACAACTGAATGCTAGTACCCTTTTGGCAGTCACAGATTGATCATGAGGATTAGTCCTGTCCCCTAACAATGAAGCAATGCTGAGGAGCTGAGAACTCTTACCTTCTTATTAGAATATCCACAAATCAGAGTTGCCTTATCCTTACCAGCGGGAGGTTCAAATGATGTGTTATTAAATCAATCATAAGGAAAACACACCCAAGTATAAAATACAATGTTGGTTCTGGGTCTTTCGCACAAATGGAGACTGGTCTTAAGACCACTTTTATTAACAAGTTGCATGCTGCTGCTAATAAAAGATATGGCATAGTGGATAAAATGCAAGACCTAAAGTCAAGAAGACTCATCTTCCTAGTTCAAACCCAGCTTCAGATACTTACTAATTATGTGACCCTGGGCAAATCACTTAAAATAGTTTACCTCAGTTTCCTCATCTGTAAAATGAGAAGGAAATGGTAAACCACTTCAGTATCTTTGTCAAAAACAAATAAACAAAAAAACTCAAATGAAGTCACAAAGAATTGGACACCACTAAAAAGAAACAACAACTGAACTATTATTTGATGAAGAAGAGCCTTCCTTTTAACTGGCTGTTGAGCCTCAACTGATAGAACTTTTGGAATTTGCCATCTCTAGCTCTGTTCTGTGAAGGCTTTGTAATGAAAAAGAACTTCTTGCCAGTGTGAGCCCCCATGTCAGAAAGGGAATGGGAGTGACACCCTCCTGAGCACCATGGGTTCATGAACATAAGACTTCTGCTTTTTTTCTTTGTTTTTGGTTTGCTTGCTTTTGTCTCACCTATATTCTTTCCTGATCTTTGGTGAATGAATGTACCAAAGATGGAATGAACCAAGTTAAGGTCTGTGAGTATCAAAAAGTCAGAATGGTCATCTGAGATCCAGCAAGTGGAATCAGTAATAGAGTCTGTTCATAACTGCAACAGACAAGTACATTTAGGAATGAGTTTAGAGAACAGATCTTCCTGACTCAACCCAACAAGGAACCATACAATTTGAAAAAGGGAATGACTCATCCATTGGGGACACTACACTCAAACATTGATTTGACAAGGACCCTGAAATAGAAGAAAACAATTGAAATATATATGCATGCATACAAACATGCACATATAAATGTATGTATATACATTGTATACATATACACATATGCACATATATAAACACACATATGATACTTATGTATGGATGTATGCAAAATTTCAGCACCTAAACCCGTGATCATGGGATAGGGACCTTAGAGATTATATAGCCCAAACCTCTCATTTAAAGATTTAGAGCAAGTTTTGGAGGGATTCTACCAAGTAGCACTTAGACTGGCAGGTTAGAGTTCCAGAACAAGATCACAGCTTCTCTACTCAGGGTTCCAGGGGCAACTATAAATGGCTATGGTTTCACATCATACATATATACATCCACAAACATACATGCATGCATGCACGTATATGTACAACTGTTCATATTGCATGTCATTCTATGACCATATATTTCTATTTATTTATATATGCATATAAAGATATCTCTCTTTTTCTCCTTCTCTCTCTCTCTCTCTTTCTCTCCCTCTCTCTCTCTCTTTCTCTCTCCCTCTCTCTCTTGCCTTCCCTCTCTTTTTGTCTCTCTCTCTACTTGTTTAAACCAGGGGAATATTGTGGAACTATAAGTTCTTTGAGAGTAGAGATTGTTTCATTCTTTATAATTGTTTGCCCAGTGCCTATCATAACAACTGGAAAATAGCAGATCCTTAGTTAATGTTTTTTGATTGATTGATCATAAGGACAGCTTTCCTCATAGTTTCAGGATTCCCAAATTTATTTAGTTTTTTTAATGGCAGGGAAAGACAGAGGGAGATACCCAAGAGATGACATCTTCTAACTCCAGAACATTTAATATCTATTAATTCCAAAACATTATTTGAATCATTCTTTCATTGTGGAAGAGATCTATATAGAGATATGGGCTCATTTGTGTGTGTGTGTGTCTGTGTGTGTTTGCTGCAGGAGGTGAAGGTGCGTAGACCAATAGTCTATGTTTGGCTTGACCAAATTTACGTTTTCTGACTTGACTAAAAATCTTTTTAGCATACGTATGATAGACTCACTAAAAAGCTGGTTGGTAGTTGGGGCAAGATATAATGCAGATGTACTTGATAGATTCCTTCTTTTCTACTTTCCTTCCTTCCTTCCTCCTTTCCCTCCTTCATTCCTTCCTTCTCTCCTTCCTTCTTTCCTTCCTTCCTTTCTTCCTTCCTTCCTTCCTTCCTTCCTTCCTTCCTTCCTTCCTTCTCTTCCTTCCTCTTTCTTTTTCCCTTTCTTCCACCCAATAAAATATTCTTGTTTTTTTTTTTTCTCTTTATTATATGGTCTATTTATTTGACTTAGAAAGTTCAATATTACTTTTCCCCCTTAACTAGATACAAGGATAAGGGCCTCCATGTCTGTATGAAGGTGACAGAAATAAAATGTCAGGTCTAATCTTCTGCTTGAAATGGATTTATATCTGTGGAGCATATAAATATAGAGAATGCAAGCTTACTTGGAGGTTTGAGCTATGGTTGATGTAAAACTGTTGGTTTAAGAAAACAAGAAGTTCCTAGAGGGAATTCAAATATGAGGGCTATTTGCTTTGAGGAGAAGACCTTGGGGGACAGAGAGTTCAGTTTTCTTGTAAAAGGGAGGAATTACTGGCATTGGATGAATTGGTTCTGACATATAGATCTGATATGAAAATGAAGTCTGGAGGTTGTATTTGGGGTTGGAGGTTTCCTTAAAACTTCCATTGAGGAATACATTAATTCAACTATGTTTAGGTTTAGGTTTCACCAACTCTCTGAAGCTTCTTGTTATGAAACTTTACTATTCAGAGAAGTAAGCAGTATCTTTTGCCCAGTGTCTTAACTTTTCTCAATTATTTCAGAGTTAAAGGAGACATTTCCAGGGCTATTCTTTTATACACTGTTTATCTTTATGATCCATCCAGTTCTGGTATTCCAAAATGATTGATATCCAAGGAGAACCTGTTCTTGCCATAGGTAAGAAATAGAAATTTTTAGAGGTAGAAGGGACTTAGAATTTCAGAGGGTGAGAAGTGGAAGTAATCTTAGACATCATGTAGTCTAACTCACTCATTTTAGAAATGTGGAAACAGCCTTGGAGAGAAGAAATGACTTACCTGATCCACATCACACAAAGATGAACTGACTTTAACAAGAGTAGAGGTAAGATTACCAAAATCAAACAAGGATGATACATTTAGAGTAAACTAGGAAGACTTCTGTGAAGTGGGCAGAATCAGAAATATAATTTATACCACGGCAATAACATCGTTAAATAGACAGTTTTGAAAGACTTATGAAATTTGATCAATAAAATAACCAACCAGGACTCCAGAGGACCAATGGTAGACAAAGGTACCAACCCCTTGACACAGATGATGCAGAATGGAACACATGTTTCTGGACATGGCCAATGTGGGAATTTATTTTGCTTTACTATACATATGCGTTGCAAGGTTCTTTGTTCTTTTTTTCTTTTTGGGGAAAGGGAGGAGTGAGGGAGAGAGAAGAAATATTTAATTGAAAAAAAAATAATCAAAAACAAAATCAAAATTGATACCAGATGCCATAACATGACACATCAGTAAAATAGAACCAGCTCCTATAATGACCAACTTACTGATTAAAACCCAGTTTTCTTAATTCCCACGCTTCTGCTAAGGAATTCCTAGATTTATGA
>CM053585.1:322089838-322145405 GCA_028646515.1 Pseudochirops corinnae | reverse complement strand
TACTGATTAATAAAATGTGTTATAATAGGTGTGACATACCCTTTAAGACTTTCAAATCCGTGTAGCTTCCCATTAATTCAAGTGCAAATTGGAATATGGTCATATTTTGTTAAAATAAAATGATGGAGACCTCAAGGACTCTGCTGTACTTATGTATATAAAGTTTGTGATAATTCACTGCAGCTGTAGAAACTGGCAGAACAATTCTCTCTCTCTCTCTCTCTTTCTCTGTCTCTCCCTCTCTCTCTCCCTTCCTTCTTTCTTCCTCCCTCTATTTTTTCCTGAGTTCTTTTTTTAAAAAATGGGAAAATACAATCCCTATTTTTCCAAGACAGTTCATTTAAAAAAAAATACATTGCTTACTTTTTTTTCCTTTAAAAATTAATTATAGTTGACCATT
Organism: Pseudochirops corinnae; assembly: GCA_028646515.1. NCBI lineage: Eukaryota > Metazoa > Chordata > Mammalia > Diprotodontia > Pseudocheiridae > Pseudochirops > Pseudochirops corinnae. Next base: position 322,145,005 of record CM053585.1, on the reverse strand, counting down.
CTGCTAAATCCAAGGAATGAAGTTCTGTTTATAGAAAGGGTTTTCATGCATTATGATCTAATCCTATACCAAGTAAATGTGGCTAAGATTTTCTCCTTCACGCAGCAGAGAAGCCTGATTTCGCTGGCAAGTTGGATTTCATGACAAGTTTCAAGCCTCCAAAGCTGTTTGCATTTTAGCTTTGTTTTCTTTATGTCTTTTTTTTTCCTTTTGTCTTTTTGTATTGATAAAGTTCTGTCACTGAATATTAGAAGAAGGCTTCATCTATGGTCTGTCAAGCCCAAAAACCTTTAATCCACTCATTTCCTTATAATGAGTCTGAGACGCTGGTATTTTTTTTTCCTTTTTCTGAGCCTTTCTGGGTACAATCCAATCAATGTTTAATTTTCTGAATTAGCCCTGTGAGAAGATTTACTTCATTGTGTTTGTCCTGCAAACAATATTTGTTCTAAAGTTTGTGCAAATTTCTTTTTCTATGCATTTTCAAGTCAATGAATCTATGGCCCTACCTCCCACCCTATGCATTTTCCACATGTACCATGTTGCACTGCATCTATACTCAGAGGTCACACTATTGACTTATTGCCATCTAGATGCCTACTCAGTTTTTTCCTCCCTCCCCCCCCCCATGGTAGGAGTCAACTTTGTCTATTTATTCCTTTACACTTTCCTTCCTAGTTCCATTGTGGAAAATGTCCCAGTTGTGAGATGATCCATTAGCATCTGAGTTTGTGACTGAGGGAAAATCTTTCCTTTCTGGAAAATTTCTCAGTTTGAAGAAGAAAAACACTTGCTCAAATTGCTAGATAATACACATTACGATAAGAAGTTAAATATATATATATATATATATAAAGTTTGTGATAATTCACTGCAGCTGTAGAAACTGGCAGAACAATTCTCTCTCTCTCTCTCTCTTTCTCTGTCTCTCCCTCTCTCTCTCCCTTCCTTCTTTCTTCCTCCCTCTATTTTTTCCTGAGTTCTTTTTTTAAAAAATGGGAAAATACAATCCCTATTTTTCCAAGACAGTTCATTTAAAAAAAATGTTCATTTAAAAAAAATTATAGTTGATCCTGGAGGCAAAAGGGAGCCACAGTAATTTATTGAATAGGAGAGGGAAGTTCTGAGACCTCAATTTTCAGAAAATTCCTTTGATAACTGGATGGAAGATGAACTGGAATGGGGAGAGACACACAGGGTGTGTGTGTGTGTGGGATATATATATATATATATATATATATATATATATATCCACACATACTCACACATTTGTACCCTATCCTCATCCTTACATATCTGTGTTCTCTTCACGTAGAAAGGAGAGAGACTAGTGTAACCCAAATAGGCTACACATGTTCTCCCAACTTACACTGGTGGACTAAGTTCCTCGAGGTTGATCACTCTTGTATTTTCCTTCAGGGTTCCAGGTTCATAGGTGCCATGGGATTTTTCTAATGCTATTGATTCAAACCTCCTGCTGTTGTTTTCCTTCCAGTATTAATGACCCCTTCAATATCATTCAGTCTTCTGGTTGGTCTCCCTAACTCAAATCTCTCCCCATTCTACTATCTGCCTTTCCCAATTTTCTTCAGTGCTAGAACCTTCCGTCTAAGACTCTCTCCAAATTATTCTGTATATGGCTCATTTGTAAATAGTTGTTTATTTGTTTCCCCAATTAGATTGTGAGCTCCTTTGAATCAGAGACATTGTTTTGTATCCCTAGTACTTAGCAGAGTGTTGAGTAATCTGTGACAGTATCATATGTAACAAGTGATATTTCTTTGATATCATTTATGATAGGATTCTTTTTTTTGTTGTTTTTGGTTTCTTTTTTTTGGGGGGGGAGAAGGCAATTGGGGTTAAGTGACTTGTCCAAGGTCAAGCAGGTAGTACATGTTAAGTGTCTGAGACTGGATTTGAACTCAGGTCCTCCTGATTCCAGGGCCTGTGCTCTATTCACTACATCACCTAGCTGCCCATTTATCATAGTTTCTTGTCAATTAGCTTTTATAATGGTATATTTACTAAAAATATTTGTCTATATATACATATATGTATATCTATACACATACATATGTGTGTATATGCACACATATATACATGCATTACACACATGTACATGCATTACACACACACACACACACATACATACATACACATAAAACAAGAATACAAAATCAGGCATCTGAACTCCTCTATTCTTCAGTCCCCAGGGAGGATGGGCTCAAAATTAGAAGTTATCAAACAATATTTCTCCCATAAAATTCACTTTTAGGTTTGGCCCAAACAATTGACGAGTCCTTCTTTTGCATGCAGGGCACAGTGTGTTGGCAGTCAGGCCAATTCACTGCTGACCTAAGTCAGGAAGGTCACTACTCAGGACTGCATCCTCCTAAAGCTTGGCACATTGTGTTGTGGGTCCTAGTTCTGAGACTTTGAATGGCTCTTCCAACCTTTGGAAGCTCAGAAGTTCATCACCTATTTCTTTCTACCTCCTACATACATTCACTCAAGCGCACAAAAATGAATGAAACAGAAGAGAAACAAAAAGAGACACCATTTGTTCAGGTTCATGCCAGTTTGGTTGGGGATATATAGCCATCTAGAGGTAACACATGTGCAAACTCTCTGTCTCTCTCTGTCTCTCTTTGTGTCTTTGTCTCCTCTCTTCTCCCCCTCCCCCCCCCCACCCTAGGACTTATACAACATGTCAACTTACTACCCACCAGGGAAGAGAGGACTCGACTACCCCCTTGGACTCTTTTAAACACATAATCTCTCTAGCTCAGTAGCCACTTAAAAAGTTTTTCATTATTGGACAGTAAATTGAGAGCAAACAGCCCCAGAGTACCTGCACATGCTCTAAAGTGGGGCTCCTGTTACATATGCTTAGAATCAGGCTCACAAGGTCCTCATGAAGACTAACAGCACACAGACCACATTTTGAATACTTGAAAGCAGTTAAAGGGCACAGAAGATAGAGCTGTTTATCTTGGAAACGGGAAGACTTGAGTTTAAATTTTGTATCAGACCCTTAGTGTGCAACCTTAGGTAAATCATTTAACTCTGTCTTAGTTTTCCCAACTATAAAATGGAACACTGTTAGCAGCTTCCTCCCAGGGATGCTGTGAGGATCAAGTTAGGTAATATTTGAAAAATGTTTACCACAATTTCTGGCACTTACTAGGAACATGCAAATGCTGGCTTTTTTCTTTCATTCCTTCCTTCCACCATTCCTTTCTTTCTCCCTTTCATTCCTCCTTCCCATTCTTCTCTTTTCCCTCCCTTCCTTCCTTTTTGCCTCCCTCTCTCCCTTCTTCCTTCCCTTCCTTCCATCTTTCCTTCTTTCTTCTCTCCACCCTTCTCTCCCTCCCTCCCTTCCTTTCTTTTCCCCGTCCTTCCCTTTCTTCCTCCCTTCGTCCTTTCCTTTCTTTCTCCTTCTCTCTGTTCCTCTCTCCATCCATTCTTCCTTTCTTCCTTCCTGAGCTAAGATTCTATTGGCCAGTCTTGTGTTACACAAAAGAGAAAGTAATTGAAGAAATCTATAGATGGCTGAGTATCCTAGTGACCTTAGTAACTCTGCCCCAGTCAGAGGCAACAAGAAAATTAATCAAAAGATCCAGAGTTGGCAAAGATATTCCTGATTATCTAGTCTACCCCGTTTTATTTTTAGATTCAGAAACTGAGACCCAGAACAAAGATAGCACAGAAAGCAGAACAATTTAGGTCACCAATCTCCAGTGTCCTTTCCACTATAGCAAGCTACCTGTACACAGAGCACTATTCCAGGTACTGGATGAAATACAAAATTTAGATATAGGGCCTACCCATGTACTTCTTGCAATCTAATAGCAGAATAAGATAAAATATAACTAATCTCCTTTCCCCAAACATATTTGCAGATAACTGATAAACAGCATGAAATAAAATACATCAAGACATACAATTCCCAAGTGCTATGAAGGGATAGAACACATTTTTTTTCCAAGCTAACAGAATTTTTTTTTCCAAATTCATGGTAAGATAATTTTTAACATTCACTTTTATGTGATTTTGATTTCCAAATTTTTCTCCTTCCCCACTTATTACCCCAAAACAGCAAGCAATCTGATATTGGTTACACATGTACAATCATATTAAATGTATTTCCATATTATTCATATTATAAAAGAAGAATCAGAACAAAAAGGAAAAACCATGAGAAAGAAAAAAAAAGGGAAAGTTTTATCCTTCAATCTGCATTCAGACTCCATAGTTCTTTATCTGGATGTGGATGGCATTTTCTGTCATGAGTCTTCTGGAATTGTCTTAGGTCATTGTATTGCTGAGAAGAGCCAAGTCTATCACAACTAATCATTTTTCAATGTTGCTGTTCCTGTATACAATGTTCTCCTGCTCCCTTCACTGAGCATCAGTTCATGTAAGTCTTTCCAGAATTTTCTGAAATCCACCTAATTATCATTTCTTATGGCACAATAGTGCCATTACATTCATATACCACAACTTGTTCAGCAATTCCCCAATTGATGGGCATCCCCTCAATTTCCAGTTCTTGGTCACCACAAGAAGAGCTGCTATAAATATTTTTGTACATGTGGGTCCTCTTCACATTTGTCATGATCTCTTTGGAATACAGAACTTGTAGTGGTATTGCTGGATCAAAAGGTATGTGTGGTTTTATAGCCCTTTGGGCATAGTTACAAATTGCTTTCCAGAAGGCAACACTTTTGACCTGAAGAATCAAGGAGAGTTTCTTAGAGGAGGTGACATGTGAAATGAGTTTTAAAAAATGAGTAGGTATTCAACAGTAAAGAAAAATACAAATGCATTTAAGAATCTCAGTATATCCAGGGGTCTTTAGTTATCTGGATTCTCAGAACTGGGACAGCGAGGTAGTGCAGCGGATAGAGTGCTGAGCCTGAACTCAGACAGACTCATCTTCATGAGTTCAAATCTGGCCTTGGACACTCACTACCTATGTCACCCCAGGCAAGTGATTTAGCCCTGTTTGCCTCAGTTTCCTTATCTGCAAAATGAGCTGGAGAAGGAAATTGCAAACCACTTTAATGTCTTTGCCAAGAAAACCTCCGATGGGATTACAAAGAGACAGACACAATTGAAACAATGGCACAGCAACAACAATTCCCAGAAACAGTTCCTTCTGGGCAACCTACGTCCCCTCTTACCCAAGGCCTAGCCTGCTAATAAGAGGGGGAATTTAGGGGAAAGCCAGACCTAAGAGTGATGCAGAAGGCATTAAGTAGGTGAAGCTAATCTTCACTTTTATCCAGTACCAGCCAAGGAGAATGGTTGTAGCTACGGTCTAGCACTGTGGATGGTAAGGTGAAACTGTCTACCCTGGGAGTAAGGTTGTCAGGGTGCTGAAAATTGGGCCAAGGAGAAGGAGACACATCCTCCGAAGGGAGAAGTTATTAATAAAAGGAGCAACTAGTCCAGCTGACTGGCAAAAAAGAAAAGAGCAGTTCCTGTAAGGAAGCTTGCAGTCTGGGCAGACAGCTTTATTAATGAGTAATTTCTGAAAGGAAGAGAAGCTGTGGAGACAGTGAACTGTACTGGTTCTCTGTGTTTGCACAGAGTTCAGGAATATCTTTGATTTGAGGGAAATAATGTAATTGTTTCCCATACAGACACTCATGAGAGAGCAGAGTCTTCATTTCCTGTCCTCAGTTGCAGTTCTGGCAACTGGTGCCCTGACACATTCAGATTGTACCCTGGAATTCGCACTTCACTTGGTAAATGGCAAATATGTTTGGGGAAGGAGATTAGTTGCTGTGGAGGTATGGGGGGAAAGAAGGGAGATGTCTTTGTTATAAGGAACAAAATAAAAGAATTTCCTTTTCTCCCTTCTAAAAGATAAAGATGACATTGAAAATGAAAGGATTACAAAAAATAACACCTTTGGTCCCTTAAGATGGCTATCTTAAAAATAAGCTAGTTATTGTTAGGTCTATTTTATTGTTGTTGTTAAGTCTTTTCCATTATGTCCAACTCTTCATAACCCCATTTAGGGTTTTCTTGGCAAAGATAGCAGAATTGTTTGAAATTTCCTTCTCCAACTCATTTTCCAGATGAGGAAACTGAGGCAAAAAGGGTTAAGTCACAAAGCCAGTAAGTGTCTGAGGCTGGATTTGAATTCAAGTCTTCCTGTCCCCTGTACCACCTAGCTGCCCCAAAGTAGTATTTTACAGATAAGGAAATCTGAGATTCCAAGATGGGTGAAGTGATTTGCTTAAAAGTAAAGTGCAAGACTCCAAGTTCAGGCTTCCTTCTACCAAACCAATAGAAAGACATCATATGCTGGAAAGGACACTGGTCTGAGAATCACAATCTGTATTCAAATGTTGGCTTCCAGACTTTTAAACTATGGGACATGCTTAAGTAAATTCACCCCTTTAGACCTTAGCTCCCTCATGTGCAAAATGGATCTAATATCCCATGTGCTATTTCACAGAATTGTGAGGAAAATGCTGCGGAAATCTAAAAAAAACCTAAGAAAACATGAGCTAGAATCCTTATACCATGAGAAAAAGAGATCTCATGTTGAAAGCTGATTCCATGTGGGCAATATATTCTATACTGATACTTTTACTGTAGTAAAATTCTATACTGATACTATACTTTTACCATACACAAAATAACACTCCCAATTAAAAATTGTTAGGTTACTTTTAAAAAGACAATATATGCCAAAAAGGAAGCTGGGTTGATTTTACTTGTGAAAGACTATTTGGAATTTGGGAGCTTAAAATCCTTCACAAATTATTAAATTCAGTCATTTGATAGGAAGGGATGAAAGTCGATTCTTCATTCATTTAGTTAAAAATATTCTAAAGCAGTCAATAAATAATTATTTTATTGCATGGCTTCAGTGGTAAGAATGTAACGGCATTTCTTTATCGTTTCTTAGAAAATCAAACAGAATAGAACCGGATGAAAAGGAAGATGCCTCTTTCAATAATTAGAGAAGAAACGGTTCAGGATCCAGCAGGGAAGGGGTCAAAGCCATCATATCCACCAAACCCTCTGAGGATGAATGTTGTTTACAGTATATGTTTAAAATAATATTCCTGGCTAGTCAAGCTTTCCCTCAGGATAGTGCAATTATAACAGTAACAGAGGATTAATTAAGAATCATCCCATAGGTGATGCTAGAGATCTGGAATCGACCAGAGGGGGTTATGTTACCAACTCAGCACAGAGGTGAACAGACCAGAGCTGTTCAAAATAATTAGCTAGGCACAAGGGCAAGGCTGAGCTTTTGCCTCATTTGTCTGATTTTGATTAATACTTTAATTTCTCTCTCTCTCTCTCTCTCTCTCTCTCTCTCTCTCTCTTTCTGTCTCTCTCTCTCTCTCTCTTTCTGTCTCTCTCTCTTTCTCTCTCTCTCTCTCTCTCTCTCTCTCAAGAAGAAGAAGCATAGAAGCATTCAACCTTTTATTTATGGGCAAGGAATGAACAGGATAGAGCAAGCCTTATAGAACTGAAATTGTTTGAAAATATATTTCACCTAGACCTGCTTCAGATGGGGCATCTATTTTTAATACCTGGTTCCTGGGTCTCTAATTTTCTGTTCTTGATCTTAGATAAGAGTTACAAGATAGCTTAATTGAAAGAAAACAAACAGAAATGACAAAGCAGAGCATCAGAATGAGGAAAATGTTTAGAAATACTGGAAACAAGGCCAAGATCCAAATCCACTGCTCTGTAGGGGTTTAAGAAAGCCTGGTATTGGATTTGGCCTTGATATCATCTAGTTCAACTCATTCATTTAATAGTGGGCCAGAAAATACTAACCTGTTTCACCAAGGATACATTGTCTATAAGTAACAGAGCCAGAATTTGAACCCAGATCATGGAGTTAGAAATTTAGTCCTCTTTTCATTACACCCTGCTCTCTCTTTGCTGGTTACTTTAATTAGGCCTCCCCCTGTTCAGAACTCCAGGATTCTCAAGATTGCCAGGATAAGGTGAAAAGGATAAGAAACATATTCCCTTTACTATCTTTCTTTGGACACTTTCCATACCCAATACTTTTTCTTCCTGTTTCAGGGCTTCTCTTCCTCTTGCTATAAACATAGTATGTGTGTGAGAGAAGGAGAATTAAAAATTATAGAACTGCAAAGAGCATGAAATATAATTTATTCCAATGCCTCCACTTAAGAGAAGAGGCAACTAAACCTCACAATACAAAATTAATTTGTTTGAGGGCATTCTGTTGATTAGAAATAGAATTGGGGCTAAAACTCTGGTGACCACGTATCTCAAGGGCCAGATTCCAGGCTAATGAAATTTAATTGTTCAGGCAATTATTAAGTTTTTATTATTAATTATTAAGCTTAATGTATTGGTAAAAATGACATAATACCTCACCTCAAGGAGTTTATAATCTAACAGAGGAAAAAAAAAAAAACTCAAATAAGCATTATGTATGTGAGACTGTTACAGTAATAAAGGGAAGATACAGCCAAAATACTACAAGATATTTCAGGAGGGACCTGGAGGGTGAGAGGAAAGGTCAAGCAAGGAAGGCATCATGGAGAAGGTGGAACTTTGAGAAAGACGAGGATTTCAGCAGTTAGAGAGGTGGGAGGAGAGCTTCCTAAGCATGGAATATGGCCTGAGCTAATGCCAAGTAGTAGGAGGTAGGAGGGAATGCAATAAGCCTGGGAAATAGCTTGTCTTAAAAGTAAAATATATGAAGGGTGGTAACCCATTTTCTACCAGAGTGGAAATAAGAAAACAGGAACAATAATCATCTAGTTTTTTCCTTGGCACTCCTTTGCCAAATATGATTTGAAAGAATAGGAAACAAATTCACTACACTATAATATAATGAAACATACATTAATTAAACACCTTCTATTTGCAGAACACCATGCTAGGCTCTGACACACAAAGTACGAATAAGATGCTATCCTCTTGAGATCAACTATTCCCTTCCCCATGGAATTTATAGTCTAATGGAAAGTTAACACAGAAAGAAATCATTCTAATATACAATGATATATAATAAGTATATTTGTGGAGTATAAACTCAGGGCTATTTGAGATCTAACAAGGGTCTACAAGGAGGAATAATATTAGGGATAACATGTGATTTGGTCTTGAAAGTGTTTTTAAGAATTAAGCAGGCATAGAAGAGGGACACAATTTTAGACATATGGAAATGAACTAGCAGAAGCAGAAAAGCAGAAAAGTGAAACAATAACTGGGAGTCCTGGACCTAAAAGAAATTCATGAAATATCCAGGCCAAGGGGGTAGTCAATATCCCAGTATGAAAATGCTGTTGCTGTTGATATTGCAAGTGGTTGATGATTCCCCAGGATTCATAGTATCTGAGCAATTCTCCCTGGTTGGGTATAATCATGGTGGAAGAATGAGAGGAAGTAGAGAACATGAAGTCAGGTCATTTTTATTTATTACTATTACCATTGATCTTGCAAGTTCCAGGTCGTATGAGACCCCAAAGCAGGTGGCATTTGGGCACTTTCTGCCCTGTAGTCATACTGGCCTGATAGTAGATAAAGACAAGTCATAACTCCTGTCCTTCCCAGACTGGGCTACCTGATTCAGTGCTGTGAGGAGGTAGTAGACTATCCACAGAAGCTAATGGATTGCAATATTCAGGGACAAAGTTTTAATGGTTTAGTGCCAGTTAAAGATCTGAGGAAGAGCACAGGATATATTCAGGAAGCAATGCAGTCCAGTTTTGCCAGAGCATAAAATACATAGAAATGAGTAATACAGCACATAGCTATTAAGTTAACATGGTGCCAGATTGTGAAGAGCTTTGAATACCACACATAGGAGTTTAAACTTTGCTAAAGTAATAGGGATTCACTAAAGATTTTTGAGCAAAGGGGTGACATGACAAGGCAAAGGTATATAAAGTTCTCTTTCCTCTTTTCCTAAAACCCAGGGTAAAGATCAGAAATCTGTTAGGAGTTTTACATAGGACTGGAGAATCCTTAGTGAACAGGTTGACCTGTGCCTTAGGGGAACAAGAAAGAGGAATGTCTATCTATCTTTCCTTATTACCCTAGGTGAATGTGATCTCAGTTGCTTCAAATGTCTTAAAACAATTGGTCTATTTTTTTCTTTGTCCTTAACCTTTATCCCTATGTTTATACTTATTTCTGTAAGTGGCTTGTCATCTTATTCCGTGTGTGTGTGTGTGTGTGTGTGTGTATGTGTGTGTGTGTGTTAATTATAGGCTTCTTGAAGGCTAGGGCTGTGTAATTTTTCATCCTTGTATCTTCCACAACTACATATGTATAGTTGTTCAGTTCTCCAGACCCTTCTCAATGGAAGACTCAGAAAGGCAAAAATTTCTACTGAGTAAACCATATATCCATCTACTTAATTCCTTCATTAATCACATACTTCTGGGTGGGTTCTCACTAAATATTATCATAAAATTGAGGACATGAAGAGGAACAAGATTTGACTGTCCTTTGCCTAGGAAAGTGGGAGTTGATTCCAGGCAGTTAACTTGTAATAGACTATCTGTACCAGGAATGGAAGGATATTTTTGTAATTCTCCTGGTTATGGTTCTCTAGAGTTTCTGGCTAAGCTGTGATTCAGTCTGTACTTAGTTATTCTTGAACACCCCTTCTTCTCTGGAAAGGGACATTGCTTAAAAGTTTCCTAGCATCATTATTGCCCAAAGACCAATGGCGAGGGGAATAGTTGTTCTCTCCCTCCCAGGTACCATTATCTATTGTCAGTAGTTTGTTGGTAAATATTTAACAACCAGCTCTCGGGGGGAGAGGAGGAAGCACAGTGCCACACTTTTAAGTTTAATCTAAATTTTAAACATTTTCTTCATGACTTTTTTGGGTTTATACTATCAAAAAATCATAAATCCAGCACTGGTTTGTTGTATCTGACTATTTCCGATGTGTAAATGTTCATACTATATATTTAATCATTGCTTATTGGGAATTCGTATGAGTAGAATCCAGTTCGTCCCTGTCTATAGTTATATTTTCCTTACAAGATCAAGTGCCAGACCTGTATCTAATGGCTAGCATCTGACAAAATGTTATACATTCCACACAAGAAAAGTCCTGGATGAAGCTATATAGGACACCAGAATATTACTAAGAGACTAAGGTGTTCCATATTTCAAAGTCATCTGTTTCACATTTCCTCCACTCTTTCTCCCATCATAGTATTCTATAGAATATTCTTATAAGAGGACTATTTCCACTTCTACCTCAAGATCATTACTCAAATTCTTTCTGCTACATTTCTATGCCTTGAGAGGTCAAATACTTCATCCAATTCATTCTGTTTCTTATCATGTTTTGTACTTATGTAGCATTACCAGTCCTTTCCATTGCCAACATTTATCCTATATTGTACTTCCTACTCTCTATGGTAACGAACTTGTTAGATCTATTTGGGTGGTTACATCCTTCTGGCTTCTTTTCACTTTAAATTTCTCTATACTAAATTCACAAGAGTTCAAGCATTTCTTTCTTGTTTTTTTTTTTTTTATCAACCCTTGTTAGGTACGTTCCATCAATTGCCAAGAGTCTAGTATTAAACATTTTTAAATCAAATCCAAAATTCTAAATCATATTCACAGATGCCATCTTTCTTAGTCATCTATTCATTTTTTAGATCTGCTTTTCTTTTCTGCAATTCATTCCTTCAGTTGGCACTGGTGATGAAAATACTACCTATATTCCCCAAGGTCTTCAGTGTTTTGCCTAGGACTTCATAAACCTTATCAGTGTCAAGAATTCTTAAGGAATCATAGAAAGAGCAGTTTTTAAGTCTAAACATTCTCAAGTTTTGAAATGTTTTCTTCTGGAAGAGAAGCAGAAGGTTATGGGCAGTGCTAAACTACATGATGAAAATGCTTTTGAATTTTTAATAATAGATTAGAAATGATTGACTTTTTGCATAAAAGTCACAGCAGGATCACCTGTGTGTAGTCAAAATCATTGATTATTTATTTTTTTTTCATTGCTCAAATGTGTGATTCACATCTTGGTGATTTTGTCGTTTTTATTTTTATCAAGTTCAGAGCAACAGGGATTTTTTAATATCTACCTTCCCAAAGAAAAGTATTGCTCAAAGCCTACCCACAAATGTGTAGAGTGAAGATCACAAATAATACCAATCTAGATGAAAGAACAAAGATAAAAGTAGAGATTTTATGTAGTGATAAGAGCTCTAACTTGATCTATTTAGGCAAATTGTTGACTTTGAGAAAAGGGAAATAGATAAACATAAAGACATTGACTTTGATTATTCATATTTCTTAGAGGATTTTCACCTGAAAATACAGAGAACATAAGATCCAACTATATTTATGGTTTTTGGTAGCAATAAAATAAATTAAACAAATAAGCTTTGTAAGTGAAGCAGGTTAAAAGTTCTTCCCTAGCTATGTGTCTTCTATTCATAGGAGAAGAGCCTATAAAATTCAATGATAAATGTGACTATAGAGATAATGGTTAAGTTTATGTGGACAGTTTCATCCTCTGTCTTCTATTTCAATTTAAATTCCTCTTTATTGGATTTACAAGAATTTAAAAGCATATTTTTTTTCTTCCTAATTCTCTCATCAGTATGAAGCAAGGCATGAAGCAGGAAGCTGTATGGTCATAAAAACTGTTAAATCTTTGTCATAGAGTATGTTCTGTGGAAATTCCAGATAGAAAAGTTTTTGCAAGGTCTTCCAGATGCAACATGCCATCACACAGATTACACCAAATACCATCCCATCACAAGGACTTTTTAAAACAGATTTCCTTAATAATTCCCATGGAGGGCGGAGGCTATGAAAAGTGGATGAAGAATACATATTGCTATATTATAATGTTAAATTGTTCTGATATATAATTGATTTAGAAAACTAGTACATATATTTTGGGTTGGCATTGTAGATGGGGGTGGGGGAGAAACTCAGGGTAGAGATAAAGGTACTGGGAGGAGAGACATGGTTTTTGAAGTCCATAAAGTTAGGGAAAAGGCTAAGAAAGAAACAAAGACAGGCTAGCCTGGGTCCCTTTGAAGAAAATAACCAAACAAACAAGCAAATTGGTGAGTCCTGTAGTAAAGTGGCCTAGATCAGATTTAGAGAATTGTATATATAGCATTTTCAATATTCCCAAAGCATTTTTTTTGAACCATCAATAGTCTCCTACTAATGCCATATGACATGAACACCATGATCACAGAAGAATCAAAACTAAACCCAAATTACCCAAAATGCAATAGAAAGACACATGTCAAGTATAATGAGTCTGCAATATATTGCTTATAATGCTTACATGTGAGAAAGGAGATATAAACTATCTTCAAGAATGTATACTATGATAAAAAGAAACACCCCAGTCATGAGCAACTGACAACATATTGACATCCTTAATGAATAGACTATACATATCTTATCCAAAATGTGAATCTATCAAAATATTCTACACAAAATGGGCATTTAATAAATTTTGGTAAACTGAAACTCCATTATTTCAAACTGTAGAAGTTCTGGGCTTTATCCTTCATTCTGAGCATTATTTCCTCTAACTCTTTTCATTCATTGTTAGCATAAATATTACTCCTATAGTGTTTCAACTTTTTTGAGATATTTCCTTAAAAAACAACAACAAAAAAAAAACTACCACCACCACCACCACTACCAAAAAACCTTGAGATGGGGGTAGTGTTAGCATTAACATCCCTTTTTATAATTAAGAACATTGAGACACAGGGAAGTTAAGTGTTTTGCCTAACATCACATATCTGGTGTCAGAACTGGGATTCATACCTACATGTTCTTCTTTTAAAACCACAATTCTTTCCACTACTTCCATAAGAATGCATATGTAGGAATTACAGATACATTTATTTCATTAGAAGATAGCTTTCATTGATATAACTCAATATATATATATATATATATTTTTTTGCTTAAATTAGTCGTTCTTAACCCTGAGTTTTCTTGGCGACTGGAAAAATAGTGTTTGGTCAATACAAGGCAAGCACTTTTGAATTAAAAGTAGAAGACTTAGTCAATTATCTATCTACTCTCCAAGTTGTCTACCATTCATACAGTTGGAACCATCCAGGTATTTAACTTTTATTTCTGCTACTTATTCATACTTTGAATATTCTGAAGCAATATGTTAATTGCTAAACATATACATAGTTGGTTGTCATGTGGACTCTGGGCTGATGTTGATTTAACACTGAGGACTTTTAAGATTACCTGTTGAGTAATTATTGGATATTTATTTATAGGGACCTGTTTTCTAAACAGAATGGATTCGGACTTCTGAAATGTCTGTCTTCTTAAGAAACAAGATTGGGGTATGTTAATCTATCCATTATTTAAAAAAAATACACTACTCTGGAGCATGATTGATTGGATACAGTAAACTGTCATTTATTTTACTGATAGCCCTAAACTCATCTCATGTCCCTTTGTGTTTTTGTTTTTTTTCACTCATGAGCTGCTCCCTTAGATTCTCTGGATTGAATTTGGCCTTGTGTGTTGTCCACCTTTTTTTTTTTTTCATCTCTATTTCTGTTGCTTCTGTTTAGCTCCCTTCCTCTGGGCACAGACTGCTGTTTCTGACTGATGATAGTACTTCACGTCCTCATTAGGTTATCAGCTTTGAACAATCAGCCCTTGAGTAGCTGAAAGCAGAGTAACTGTATGGTGTGGTGAAGAGTCCACAGAATTTGGAGTACAAAAAATGGGTTCAGATCACAGGTCTATTGTTTAATATTTGTGTGATCATGTTTATACCCATTTAGTGGTCAATTTCTTCACCTTTAAGATAGAAATATTATTACTTTTATTATCTAGCTTGGAGGATTACTGTGAGGACAACATTCTCTAAATCTTGTAGTGGTATTAAAATGTGAATTCATTAATTTAGAGTTGTACAACCTTTCTAATCATGACAGTTAAAAAAAAAAAAAACAGTTTGCTGTTTCAATTGGTTTACTGGTTGCTCCCCTTACCATGGAATCATGGAATTAGATCTAGAAAGGTTCTCAGAGAACATTTAGTCTATTATTGCTACAGACAAAGTGCAAATATGTTTGTTACTTGGCCAAGATCACACCTACAAAATAAAAAAGACAAATAGAAATGACTTGGTGTAATGAAAAGAGCAGAGAATTTGGAGCTAGAAGAGTTGAATTTACTATTTACTCCTTCTGTGCCTTTGGGAAGGTCACTTTCTCTTTGGGCCACATCTTCCTCATCTATAAAATGAAGATGATTTCAAAGAGTCCTTACTGCTTAGAAGTCTATCTTTCTTACGTTTGAATAATTGCAATTGACATTATCCCGGAGAGGTCACTGAGTCAAAGTGAGGTAAATGGAAATAGGAAAGCAGAATATAGCATTGATTACAACAAAACAAATGGAAGAAAACAAAAACAAACAAAACCAGTACTTCCACCAGCAATAAAACCAACTTCGAAACTGAATGCTAGGAAATTATAATAAATGAATGAGTCAATCAGTCAACAAATATTTATTACATGCCTACTGTATGATTGGCACTGTGTAGATACTGGGGGTGCAGTCAATGAATGAGAGATGATGTGTCAGAATGGTAGGGCCCTGGAACTGGAATAAGGAAAATGAGGATTTAAATCCCAACTTAGATATTCACCAGCTACGTGGCCCTGGGCACATTTCTCTGGGCTTCAGTTTCCTCAACTATTAACAGGAGAGTATGTGTAGACCCAGGGACCTTTGAGGTCCCTTCCAAATTTATATTTATCATCTATCAATTGAAATGATCCCATTGTGACCAAGTTTCACACCAAAGAACAGAAATGATATGTATTTCTTTTTAATCTTTGCAGAGGATGGGAAATATTAATGTGAACTACTACAGATAACATCAGACTTTTATCAATGTGTTTAGTTTGCAAGAACTTCCCTCCTCCCCTCTCCCATCTTTTTTATTCTTTATTATAACAGTTGGCCTTCAGAGAGCGGGAAGACTGAGAGATTCATCAGGGAATATAAATAATGGAAAATAAATCAGCACCCATTTATTGTCTACTATATACTACGTACTATTAGCAATTTTGGACATAATATAAAGAAAGAAATAATCCTTCTTTGCAAAAAAAATATATATATATAAATTTTTATTTAAATAAATTATTAAATATTATTAAGTATATTATATCTCACTATATTTAATAACATATAGCATTAAGTTATTAAATATTTATCATTTAGTAATGTTTTGTTTATATTATTTATTATATATATATATATTTTTAATGATATGAAATAAATATACTTAAGGAGTCAACAAGTAAAACTTAAAAAAGGAAAATTTTGATTGAAGAAAAAAAAAATAGTAGCAATTCAAGTCATATAGTCAAAAGGATAGTGGGTTGGATGGCCGACTTTATCAGGGCTGGGATTAATGATTTGGATAAGATAACCTCTGAGATTTCTTCCAATGCTTAAAAGTAATCTAATTCTCAAATCTCTTATCTAATTGGAAACTCACAATAATCATGTGAGTGACATTGGCCTTCTTGCTGTTCCTGGCACATAACTCTCCATCTCAGGAGTCTAGTGCATTTTTACTGGCTGTTCTCCATGACTGAAACACTACTCATCTCTGCCTCCTGGCTTCCCTAGCTTCTTTCAAGTATCAGCTAAAGTCCCGTCTCCTAAGATCAGCCTTTTTCCAGTCCTCTTTAATCTTAAGTGCCTTCCCTCAGAGTTGCCTGGCCCCTGCCCCAGCCCCCATTTATCCTGTCTTTGTTATCTGCACACAGTGTTTGCAAGTTGTCTCATCCATTAGACTGTGAGCTCCTTGAAAGAAGCTATTATTTTATTATGATTGATTCTGGGGGATTGGGGGACTTTATATTCCTAGCATTTATCACAGAGCCTTGCCCATGATCAGTATTAAAAAGGTATAATATTATTATACAAATATTAATTATGTTAACAAATTCAATACTATCATATTATTTAATAATAAATATTAGTCGACTGAATACTTATCCTTATTGTCTAGGTTAGGAGACTGAGACCGAGGTATGTAAAGGTTCTGTATCCAGAGTAACATATCTAACCAATGGTAGAAATGGGATTCAAACCCAAGCCCATCATAAGTTTTCCACTACATTAGAGTAATAAGTAGCTACTCTTTTCTGGTAAAACAGATGAGAGGAGATTAAAGGGGCGAAAATTCATCATTAAGAGATGAGCCCAGAGTATTGATGTTGGTGAATTCATACATGGAAGAATAGTAGGGAGATTTAACACTTATGATCATAAGAATACACCTAATCCAAATAACTAAGATATAAGTTAATGTTTACAGACCAAATTCTCTGACGGATGATTTCGATTTCCTAAAGCTAAAATATCTTCTAGTTCTATCCAACTGCCTTTGCCTAACTCTGCAAATCATTACTCATCTTTTAAGCTTGGGAGTGGTGGCAGCTTGAAACCTGTAGGAAACAGACTCCTGGTCTTGTTTTGCTTTATTGTGCACTGAATGACTCATGATTTTTGCATCATTTATTAAAAACTATGTGAACTTATGATTCTCCCAGATGGCTGATTGCACTTACCTTGAACAAGACTGCATTTCCAAATAGTGGGTGAGCAACCCTTAGGCATGGGAGGTGATTAAGCTGAAAAACACCCCAGGATAGGGCAAGACCCTCAGTGAGTGTTGTCTGTTGATTCTTTTGTGGGCAGAAAATAAAGGTTGGTGCTAATGGTATCTTTCCTGT
Organism: Pseudochirops corinnae; assembly: GCA_028646515.1. Classification (NCBI taxonomy): domain Eukaryota; kingdom Metazoa; phylum Chordata; class Mammalia; order Diprotodontia; family Pseudocheiridae; genus Pseudochirops; species Pseudochirops corinnae. The sequence goes on along the minus strand of CM053585.1, from coordinate 322,127,228 downwards.
AAATTAAAAAGTGACCTTGAGTCATCTACTACATCCATCTTTCCCTTGCTCCCCACCCCCATTGCCCTCTGTGTGTCCACACAGATACACACAGAGACAGTCCCACAGCCCTTACCTCTAGCAACCTGGTGCTAAAGTGAGAAAATACCCGCCTGAGTATTGTGAAGAAGGATGGAGTGGGAGAAGTGCTAAGTCCAGGGCCAGAAGATCTGGGCTTGATTCCCATTTTTGCTACTAGCTGGCTGTGAGAACTTTTGGATAAAGCACTTCTACTCTCAGAGGCTCAACTCTCTCACCTGTCAAATGGGAATAACAACACATATAGAAAGGGGGATATAATGCAGGGCAATGAAAATTCTCTATCATTTACCAGTTATATACCATTGGGCAAAAAATAATAATAATTTCCATGCTTTGGGCTTCAGTTGCTTCTTTCAAAAGGGGGGAGGTCTGCAGGGTTGCACTACATGACCTTGAATGTCTAACACAGTTCTTATGTGATTTTTACAATGCCTTTCACCTCCAACAACCTATGTTTTATTAAACCTCTCGGGGATTGTTGTGAGAATAAAATGAGGTAGATAGATAGATAGATAGATGGATAGATAAATAGATAATACATATATACGTACAAACATAAGCATTCAGTAACCATAAAGTGCTATAGAAATGAGTTGTTATCTGCTTGGAACCTGTAATTTTGGAGGAGTAAGAATGAATTCTGGTAATTGAAAAAAATATAATCACTCTCTTTTGGGTTGTTCGTGGTAAAGAGTAAATGTTAGTGGTCAGCTCCTAAGGGACATTTATAGAAATGTCATACTGCCAAAAAGGCCTGAAATTTTAGAGATTATGGGCTAAACACTTGATTTAATGTAAGATGCACTTTCCCTTTTTCTTCCTATCTTTTGATGAGTTTGCTTTTTCTTTTTTTTTAGGGTATAATTTATTTTTTTTAATATCTCATTTTAAGTGTGAAATATATTGGTGTGCAATCTATTTAAAGAATCTTATGATATAGGTGCCATGTTATAATTGCATTAGTATCTGTTGATATTTTAAAGTATATATATGCAGGTTTATGTGAATTCCATTAATTTCTTAATAAAAAAATATATTCTTTATAAGCTAATATCATGAAAAGAAGAAGGAAACAAGCATTTATCATGTACCTACTGTTTTTCAGACCCTGTACGAAGTGCCTTATAAATATTAATTCATTTGATCCTCACAACGACACTGTGAGAAAAGTGCTATTATTATCTGCATTTTACACTTGGGAAACTGAAACAAACAGCTGTGATGTGACTTGCCCAAGGTCACATAGCTTGCAAGTGTTTGAGGTCAGATTTGAAATCAGATCTTCCTGACTCCAGATCTAGTGGTCTAGTCGTTTAGCTACCTCTAAATATTTTGTTTCCCAGTCTAGAAGCATATAGAATTAAGTGGGATATTAGATGTTACCTAGTCTACACCTCAGATTTTACTTAGATGGGACATAAGACATCAATCAGGTCAATCTCTATTTTTCAAACAAGGAAACGAGTCCACAGTAAAGTGGCATGACTAAAGTCACACAAGTAATCAGTAGTAAAGCTAGCACTTAAATAAGGGTTCTCCGCCTCCAAATGAGATGTTTCTTTCCACTGTATCCATGTACCCACATGTGCTCAACACAGAGATTTGACAAGAGAACCTAGATTTCCCAACTTCTTATACGGCTTTCTCTATACTCCAGCATGCTGTCCTATTCCAGAATGAATCACAACTGTGGGAACATTACAAAGAAACAATAACTAATCCTAGCAATATTAACTCATATTTATTTAGCAATTTGAGGTTTCTTCTTTAGAAGAAACTTTCTCCACAATCCTGTCAGGTAAGTAGGTAGTTCAGGAATCATTATCTACATTTCATAGATGAGAAAATTGAATTAGAACTGAAGTAATTAATAATTCATGTGAAATTCCAATGATTTTATTTTTCCCTTGTTATCTCTTTAGAAGCCATATATCCTGTAAGGATGTTATGGGCCAGACTTGATTCAGGTCAATTGGCTGGTCAACTTGAAATTTGGAATGAAAACCTCAATCTAAAAACACATCTATGGGGCAGTTATGTGTGCAGTGAATAGAGCACTAGCTCTGGATTCAGGAGGACCTGAGTTCAAATCTGGCCTCAGGCACCAAACACTTACTAGTAATATGACCTTGGGTAAGTCACTTAACCCAATTGCCCTGCCTTCCTCTCTCCAAAAACCAAAAAAAATATATATATAAATATAAATAAAAAAATAAAAACCCATCTAGCAGCTGAAAGAGAGAATATGCTTGCTTAATAATAACATGGAGATGATATTCATCAAAGATAGAGTGTGAATCAGATGGATTCCTTACCTCTGCATTTGTCATGGTGACATTTGACTACATGTGTTCTAGCCTTTGGATTCAAAAAACCATAAAGCTACATCAATGGCTCTACCTTTAGCCTCCTTTGGACCAATTAAGTCTCAAGAACAGTTTCGTTAATTACCTTTAAAAGAAAAAACTAACCTAGCATGCATGTGTCAGATGATACTCCTCTAATATCCCACCCCTTGGTGGCAAGTCCCTTAAAAGTCTTCTAGACCAGAGGTGTGAAACACAAGGCCCATGGGCCACATGAGGACTGCAGTACTCCTGAATATGTCCTGAACCAGACTAAATGTAATTGGGGAATATTTAACAAAATAAATAAAATACAATAAAACATGAAGAATGTTACATTTAAGAACAAAGTCAACCTTCTGTCAAAAGGATCCTTATGTATAGAATAATGGTGTATGTTTCTATTTGAATCTGACACCTTTTCTTAATGCATCTCTCAGTCCTTAAATTACTGGACTACCCTGACTTTGATGAGGAAATTTCACATAGGAAGCAATGGAAGAGAAACTTAGTGAAGATAAAAGAAAAAAAAATCTAGCCAAGACATGCAACAAGCAATGTAGTTTCTCCTCAAAAGTATGACCAAAGATGAAGGAAAATCAATACAAGAAATGCCAGCTTTTGCCATTCTGCTCTTGAAGGATTATGCCACAAATCTTAGTGATTTTTTTTTTTTTCCACATGGAGAGAGATGTCAAATCTTTGCAGTTAGTTAAGGTCTGAGGATATAAAGCAGTGATGGCAAAATCAAATGGAATTAGGATTTATTAAATCATATCTAAGAATCCTGGTGGGGCCACATACTGATTTAGAAAACCAAATATTAAGATCATCTATGGTCTGTTGCATTTTTATTTATTTTATTAAATATTTCCCATTTACATTTTAATCTGATTCTGACCAAACTAGGGAGTGTTGTGGGTGGGTGACACATCTGATATAAAGAGATGGTTGTGAACAGAAAAAGTAATAAGACTATGAGGATCAAACACATGGGATTATCTTTCTGGCACAGTCCCCCATCCTTGATATGGTATAGAATTATTTTAATAAGCCAAGATACAGCATGTCCCAGTGTCAGGGTCAACAGCAAGACTTGACCTGTACCACAACTTAATCAATCAACCCATTCCACCCCTCAGGATATCTTTCTCCTTAGGAACTCTATCAGTAGAAATTACAAACATTTTCATCTTTTTATAGCCCTTTGCTGAGGGATTATCCTCTTCTTCTTGCCAGGGATGAGGAGATGATTATTAGAAAGCAATGAAACTCCTAAGAAATTGATTTAACTTAGAGTCCTTCATACCTTTTCTAAAGAGCACTTCCCAATAAACAGGCATCTTGCTGGCAATACAGTGAAACAGTCAGTTCCAGACTCTCATAGACATAAGATCACTCTGAAGCTGCCACAGTCCCTTCTGTTGGATCCCTTGCCGTTGCTCACTCCATTGCTGCTAAGGCCATCACCATTGCCCCCTCCAAATCTTCTGCAGTCTAAGTATTATACCTGATATTTCCAAGGGCACTCTCAGAGATTATCGCTATTGTTACCAATGATACTAGTGTCCAATTTAAGAACACTGCTTGTTTATCTCTGCTCAAAAAAAGAGACCAGAGAAAGACTGGTCAGAAACTCATCTATGCCATTGTATGTACTTTAACTGTCTTGTATGAAGAGTCACCTTCTCTCCTGGAGTTCGGGAGAATACCTGCATCTTGTTCTAAGGAGGGTACTTTGCCAGAACCCCTCACTCTTTTTCAAAGGAAGTTCCAGCAAGGGAAAAAAAAAATTCACTGTTCCAGAGCAAAAATGTAAGCTGTTTCTTTAAATTGATGAAGATATTGTTCCCCCTAACCCCAACCCCTTCCATAGCAAACTAATTGGAATATATTTTTTACATTTCTATATATCTTTATCTCTGGAAAAATCTGTAAGGTCCCAGGGAAACTAAAGCATTGTCTTTTCAAATATCTCTCCCCATATCTTGCTCTATAGATCCTCAACCAAATCCATGTGGAAGAGTTATTGTGCCCTAAAAGCTTTACAAAAAAGAAACAAAAAAAAAAACATCTCTCAAGCAGTCCATTTAGCACAAGTCTTGGATAATCTTGACACTATAGCATTTAGGGAAGACTTATATCTATGAGAAATGTTGGGCCCAGAGATCAAAATTACTATTAAATGCACAGTTATTCAGATTCAACAAGTACCATTATCCAATGTTCATCATCTTAGGGTCAAAGTTCTTGAAGATCCATCACATTTGTATCTAGCTGCTGATTGGTTACAGATAGGTTAATTCCTAATCTGTCAAAGTCACTGAGGCCACTTCTTTGATACACTGATAAAATTAAAGTTATGGGGCCCAAAACATGACCTGAAGCAAGTTCTTCATATAAAAGTCTCCAATTACCTTAGTTTCCCCTTTCTCTGCTTTACTTTGGGACTCACTTAGGGGAAGAATTGTGTGATTTGGCAAGATGAGACTCTGGGTAGCCATTGAGCCTCCCAACTCTGGAAACCAAGATGTTGGTGCTTCTCTCTCTTGTAACTAACTATGTAGGTATGTGATGATCAGACAACTAGAAACCCTGTCTGTTGGTCTGTTGAATTGTGTTATTTTCTCTCTGCTTGTAATTTCTGTTTGTACTTTCTGAAGTTCAGGGTACAGGTTTTTCCCCTGAAGTAAGTCAATGATATATATGTTTGATTAAAATAAGATTGTTAACCCCTTTTGAATTGCTTTCCTTTAGAAAAGCAGATCAAAGAACCTGTGCTAGAAACCATCCTGGATATGGTAGGGTGCTTGCTGTTACAAGTGGCATAGTCAGCAGGATCTGCAAACTAAATGAGAAGAAGGGCTGGGATAATAGTTTGTTTCCCAGTTTAGGGTGCTGACTTTTTCCCCTGAACTAGGTAAATGATATATGTTTGATTTAAATAAGATTGCTAACCCCTTTAGAGCTTTCCTTTAAAAAATCAGGTCAAAGAACCTGTGCTAGCAACCATTCTGAGTATGCTACGGTGCTTCCTGCTACAACTTCTATCTCCAAGAATGAGCACAGTGACCAGCAAATTGTAGGACCTACTTAAATGCTTTATGGTTGATTGATGATTGATTCAATCATGAATTCAACCATGAAGTCATTCTAATTCAATCCATTCCTACTAATGCCAAATATTTTTGACCATGTCAGATTCAGGTAAATTTGGTCATTCAGGTTTAAATATGGAATCAAATAAAATATTTTCAGGTCATTTTGCTCTTTTTTTAAAAGGAGGTTTACTCAATAAGAATATAGAAAGTATATTCAGTGAGGATACAATGTTGGAGAACATATCCTTGGATACAGAATCTTCCAGCACAACAGTAGTTGAGAGCTCTTCCTCCTTCTCCCATATACCTCTCCCATATACTTCTCCCTGTCCCTCACCACTACAAGAGGAACCCTTCCATGACACAATCTTTTTCTCTCTTTTTCTTTTTTATTCTTTTTGTCCAGGATGCTTGACTTTGTAGTTATGGGAGTCAACAATTTCATTCCTCTAGGTGGAACCATCTATCCTATCTTATGCCTTGTTATCTGATCTACTTATGAACCTAAGACCTCTGTCTTTATTATCCATTCTACTGCTACACCCTTAAAAATTCTGCCCTGAAGCTTAAATTTATTTAATTAAGTTGTCTCCTGTCCATCCTGTTCTTTACCAGTGGATTGTGGGCATCTTCACTACTGTTTTTCTATTTGTTTTTCCAGCACTTCACAAGGTGATTGGCACATTGTATACTTTTTAATAAATGTTCATTCTTTAATTCAATTGGGCACAGGTTCTTTACTTTCATATCTGCCATGAATGGTGAAAGGATGCTAAGATGCTCCCAACTGTTCAACTGCTAATTATTGTACTTAGCTGACCAGACAGCTACATACCTGGTCTAAAGCAAGTATAGGGAACCTGCAGCCTTGAGACCACATGTGACCCTTTAGGAACTCAAATGTGGCCCCTTGACTGAATCCAAAGTTTTATTGTGTGATGTTTAGATTCAGTCAAAGTTTGCACTGGACGACCTAGAGGATCACATGTGTCCTCAAGGATGGGTTCCCCATCCCTGGTCTAAGCTTTAGTATTCTGGATGAATTAGGTCTTCAGGAGAGTTGAATTAATTGCTATTTAAGAACTACTTAATAACTACTTTGCCTCACCTGCCTGGGGAAGGTGTTGCTCTGGATCACAGCAGTAAAAGTCAGTGTTCCCAGTTTTGATCCTACCTCTACCTACTTATGTGACCTGCTTCATTTCTTGACTCTGAACTTCAGCTTTCCTATCTGGGTAAACATTAATTCAATATCCTGATAGGCACTCTTTTGTGTCATGCCAGTGTTGCTGAGGTGAAATTTCACATAACAACTCCTGAAGGACTATATTACTTTCTGATAGCTTTGAAAATTATAAGTAGAGGTGGGGCAGCTAGGTGGCATAATGAATAGAGTACTGGCCCTGGAGTCAGGAGGACCTGTGTGTGTGTGTGTGTGTGTATGTGTGTGTGTTTTGTTCTCTCCTTTCTATTTAATTTTTTAATATTTAAGAGATTTTTTTATGTTGTTTTAATAACAATTTTAGGAGGTAACAGCCAAAATGTCAGGAAAAGGAAGGATTATGCTCTATTGGACAGTAAAAAGTGACATTATGACTTGCTAAGGCTTGTCTCCATCCATTATTTTTTTAAAAATAGTTTTTTTTATCTCAATGTAAGTCAGGATTTAAAAGACAAATATCCTATTTACCTTCCCCATCAGAGGGCTGCAGGACATTTGAGTACTTTAGACCTGACAAGTTGACATGTATTAATATCTTTTTGCATTAGGAAAATTTCAGAAAGAAAGTACATGTTGGGACTTCTCTTTCTTTCTTTTTTAAACACTGGAGACAGGATTCCAGTTTTTTCTCCTTATCTCCCCCATGGAAAGTTTGGCAGAATGAAAACAGAGGATAGATGTAGAATAACTACTGATTTTAAGTTAATATGAAAAACAACTTCCTAATGATCACAATAGTCCAGGGAGAAGAAAGTATAATTGGTGTCTTTCTTCCTGTCTTTGTACAGGCTATCCCCCATAGCTGGAATGCATTTCCACTTTACCTCCTCCTCTTAAAATCCTGAACATTCTTTAAAGTCCTTTTATATAGAACTCTTTGAGCCCTTAACCACATTACCTCATTTGATCCTTGTAACAATCTTGCAAGTTGGGGGCCATTATTATCTCCATTTTATAGCTGAGGAAATTCAGGCAAACAGAAGTAAAGTGACTTGGTGAAGGTCACATAGGTGGTAAATATATGGGGCTGGATTTGAACTCAAGTTGTCCTGACTCCAGTTCTAGCATTCTATTCATTGTACCACCGAGCTTCTTCTGCAGAAGTGGAGTGGGCTGTTTCCATTTTAGCAAGTTCTCGTCAGTAGAGGTGTTGAAACAGAGACTGTAGATTTATGAAGGAATGTGAATAGAGTGGTGGACCTGTATTCAAGAAGTCCTGAATTTGAATTCTACCTCAGACATTTGCTAGCTATATGACCATGAAAAATTATGTAAGCTCTTTGGGCCTCAGATCTCTGACTGAAAACAAATAAACAAACGAACAACCAAAAAAAAAAAAAACCCAGAAAGAAACAAACAACAAAACAATGTGCCAATGGAAAAGATATCATGGCACAAGAAAAAGGGAGAAAGGATAAATGGCCCCAGTGTTACATTGGTAACCAAAAAAAAAAAAAATTGAGTCCAAAAAAAGTATTTCAGATCCTTGGGTAGATTCTGCTTCTATCAATCAATCACTCAATCAGTCAATCAGTTCACATACACTTATAAAGGATCTATTATGTGAAAGCCACTCTTCCAGGTATTAGGCAACGAAGATTAATGTGAAGATGCATCTGCCTTCAACCATCTTCTCCTCAAACATGCAGTGCAAGATTCCCATCTATGGTTTTATACAAAATGCAGTCAAAGTAGATACAAAGTAATCTTTGGGGTAAAATAGGTACAAAGTATCCTTTGGGGTAAAGACACGAGAAGGATAATTGTGAGGAGGCAGCTGGAAGGAGTGCTGAAAATAGGATAGGAAAGAAATTTGACAAGAGAAGAAAAGAAAACAAATGAACACTAAATGAAAAGTCAGGAGAACATCCTCTGATGCTCTCATTTATATGATATCTTCAGTATTTTCCCTAGGAGAGCAAAAGCTTGCATGTAGTGGGTACTTGATTAATGATTACTGAATTGCAATCAGAATGGGTGTTTTGAAAGTGATATCATTATTTTATACTTGATAAAGTTGAAGCTCATAATAATTCACACAAGCAATAAATGTTGAACCTGGGCTTAAGATTCAAGTCTCTTAAGATCCTTGCTGGCTCTGTCACTCTTCTGCATTCTATGCTTCTAAGGATGCATCATCTTTAACATTCTGTACCCTAAGGTCTCTTTCCAGCTTCGATATTTTACTCTTCTATAACTTTCCCATAAAGAAGATTTTGACATGATTTTCCCATTCTAGATGTAGAGTGGCACAGAGGATAAAGAACTGGCCTTGGGATTAGAAAAATGAGTTCACGTCCTACTTGTGATATACTTTCTGTTTGAGCCTAACAAGCCACTTAACCTTAGGATAGTATCTGACACAGCAGGCACTTGAAAAAGGTTTGTTGATTTGACTGAACTTTTCAGTGCTTTAGGTAATTCTCGAACACTGTAAGTTACAGAGAATGTGCTCACTTGCATTGGTAGAAGGAATTTCCTCACCTGGAAGTTACATACACCAGTGAAAAAACAGTTCCCCCTATCTATCCCTTACAGGTTTAATCTTATCAGTTCTAAAAATGATGGTAGGGGATGGGGGACAAAACACTGTAATATCTATATCCTAAAGAACAGTATTAGCCAGTGGCCTGAATGTTTACTTCCCAGAATGGGGCTTGCCAACAAGAAGCCAGTCTATTAGAAATAGTAAAATATGCTAGAACCTTTTAGCATATGGAATATTTGCTTCTTATTAAAAGGAACAGCATCATATCAGAGTCAGCTGGGGTTTCAAAGAACCCACGTAGAGACAAGAGGCAAGCTCCTCTGTGAATTACGTGAACTAAAGCCTGTCTTGGAGAGTGTACTGTTTCCATAAAAAGATTGCCACTTGGTTGTTTATTGGCACTCTATCAGTAATGGCAGATTTTCGCCAGTAACCACCAGAGTGCTGTTCCTTCCCTTGCCTCCTTTCCTATGCTAGTGAAGTTCTCTTCTGAAGGGTCCAATCCAACAAATTATGAGTGCTTTTCTGTCATCTCTGTTTGGCCTCCAAATTCTGTTTTGTTTTGTTTTGTTTTTTGTTTTTGTTTTTTTTTAAGAAAATAAGTTACCACAGTCTAGAGGGGAGACTTTTTTTTCCCCTTAAAAGAGAAAGTTACTGCTGATTTCTCAAAACAAGGCCCTTCTCCATCTGGAATCAATGGGAAGACCCCTTGATATATTACCCCTGAGGACTCATGGATGTTTATAAATCCTAATCCTGGGGGGTTGGGGAGGAGGAGGGGAACTTGGCTGCTTTAGGAAAGCGGTAATGGGATCAGAAGTCTCTCCTCTCTGGGGCACCAGCTGGAACTAGCCCAGGTTGGTAATAACTTAAAGTTTTCCACTATCCGAAGGAAGAATGGGAGCTTATGTGAAATGAGTTGGCAACCTCAGTATAGAGCATTTGACTGGAAGAGGAGTCCATCATTTCAGCATAAACATTAAGGATTAAATAGGTCCCAAGGCTAAACAGCTCTCTCTGGTTAGGTTTGTCCGGTAGAGACTGAGAAGAGTATTCATTTCAAAGTATTGCTCATCATAGAATCTTGAGTTAGAATTCTGTTTAATATTTTCTTTTTGTAAATAAAGAAACAGCAGAACAGAAAATAAAAGCTACCAGGTCACATGGACAGGAGTTATCAGTCTTGTGGTTCATACCTATACTCTGCTGCATGATCTCTTTTATAGATGTGGGTACTCTCTCCAACAATTTAACAGTGTTTATACTTAAGGATCAATAGGACTAAGAATATAAAGATGAAAAGTGACAAATACTCTGACCTTAAGGATTTTATAGACCACTGAGAGATGAGGCAGAAATAATGACTGGGGCACAGGAAAAGTATTTTTTAAAAAGGCAGAATGTGCTGGGTCAAAGTACTGATTTAGACAGATTTTACTGGGAAAACTTAAGCAAGAAAAGAAGATTTTATTCTGGGACATTAAGGGAAGATATCATAAAAGAGGTGCCATCTACTAAACCCTTACAGAAATAGAATAATTCTGATAGAATTTTGATAGATGGAGATGGGAGGGGAAGGCATTTTGTTCTAACACAATGAGGTGGGCAATGGCATAGGGAGTTTGACTCTTGTTTACGTGTCCATAACATAGGTTGTGTGAAAGAATAATGTAAAATGATGCTACAAAAAATAGAGTGAAACCAGATTGTGGGAGACTTTAAATTTGAAGCAAATAAGTTTAAATTTTATCATAGTGACAGTCCAAAAAACTTCTCCTATTATAAGCCTAGCCTTTCTTGCAGTAGGCTATCTGAGGTCTGAAGATGTTTGTTTCTCCTTTCATGCTTAAAAATGTCCAACATTGTACCTTCTCCAGAGTCTCTTCCAGAGAATATGAAATATTCTTTGTTGGAAACTTCCGTCTCCCACATAGCCTCACTAATTGGTGCTTACTGACTGTGACTTCTACTGGGAAAACAATCAGATACATTTGAGCAGTTCATGGAATTCCCTACAAAACACCTGGCCCTCTTTCTTCTGTCCTTCTCTGTGGGCCAATTCAGATTCCTGCATCAAAAAAACTGAATGAATGACCAAGTGCCTGACATAACCTAGGTGCCAAGGCAGAGCAATGTCTGTTATCTTAATAATCAATCTCTTTCCTCCTAGGCCTTGAGATTATGGAATCCAAGCCAGGGGCCTATGTATCCTCCAGAGATGTGGTTATAGCTTTGTCTTTAGAGTGACATTGGCATCTCTTTCCTTAATTGCTTTCTTATACATCCTTGGTGTCTAAAATTAAGTGCCTTTACGTATAATCCTAGTCAGCATATATATTTTTTTTTACTTTTTTTTCTTTAGCCTACATCACTTCATATAAGCAACTAGAGATTGTAGAGCAGTGGTTCTCAACATTCCTAATGCTGTGATCCTTTAATACAATTCCTCATGTTGTAGTGACCACCAACCATAAAATTATTTTCCTTGCTACTTCATAACTGTAATTTTGCTACTGTTATGAATCATGATGGAAATACCTGATATGCAGGATGTATTTTCATTGTTACAAATTGTCCATAATCCACAGGTGGAGAACTACTGTTGTAGAAGGAGAGATATTAATTGGAAGAAAAAATTTGACTTCTTAATGAACATTGAGATTTAGAGAATGGCAGGCATAGAACGCTGACTGACTATAGTTTATATAAGAGACGTAGGGTGGGCCAAAAAAAAAAGGGTAGTGGCAGTGGTGATGAAGTAGCAGTATCACTTGTTAAGGTATACTCTTTTGACAAACTTTTATAATACAAAAAGAAAGAATGTTTGGGTAAAGTTTGATACAGGAAGGAAAAGAAGTAAATTTTGTTATTCAAATATAATAATATACATATATATATACACACACACACAGAGAAAGAGAGAGAGAGAGAGAGAGAGAGAGAGAGAGAGAGTCAATCCACTACAATGCTTGTTTTAAAAATGCAGATTTGTTCCAACGAGCATAATGAAAATTTCACATTTGTTTATGCAACTTACATTCTTTTGGGCAAAGCACCCACAGGTACGATACCATAAATGGACAAAGAGAAAGGAAAGAGAGAGAGAGAGAGAGAGAGAGAGAGAGAGAGAGAGAGGCTCTGGCCAGTTCTAGGGCAGTTCCTATTTCTGCTCACAGAGGTTATTGTTTGTCCTTCTTTCTTGAAGAGGACCATGACATGCAGGAAGTGATGTCATGACATTCAAGTAAATCAGATTTAAGAGAAGCTGGGCTGTGCGAAGTCACCAACCTCACTTTCTCCTCCGGAGCCATCTGGGTCCGGTGGCCAGATATAGATCAGGACTTTTGGAGATGGCCCTGGACATGATGTGTACTAGCAAGTACTAGGAAGATGAAAGGCCTTAAGTTATGAGCCTAAGACCAGATTATTCCTGTTTTTCCTAGACTAGCAGATAAGCATGTGGAGAGTATCTTTACAAATAACCAGAAAGTTAATCAAAGATAATACATTTTTTTAGCCATGTCCTCCTAAGGTATAAACTATATAATTCAATTCTGTTCTATAGGACTTATTCTCTCCATCATTAAGTCAATCTACCAGTTTTAGTTAAGTTCCACTTTTTCATCCTAAGGAGAAAATAAGTCAAATCTTCAGTCAGTCCTTAGAAGGATTGCTTTACTAAAAGTGACCTGTATATAGGAAATGGGCAATGGCAAGGGGAAGAAGGGGTGGAATTTACCACCCTCCCACACACATACCATAATAATTTTTTTTTAGAATTATAAGATGCTGGTATTAGAAGAAATTTTAGAGATATTGTTTCATCTGAAATCTATATTTTATAAATGAGAAAACTGACATCTTAACCAAAACTAGAACTTAGTTCTCTCTGCTTTAATTCTGGGACACATTCCATAACATCTTGCCACTTCAACAAAAGGGGTGAAAGGGATTCGGGCAGCAGACTGGGTTTGCCAGATAGCCTCTAAGGCCCCTCCCACCTTGAACACTGTGATTTTAAGTTTCCTTGCAGCTCTAACAATCCGGGGTTACAAATGTCACATGATTTTCTGAGTAAAGCTAAACACAAAGTATTTTCACTTTGAAGAGCAATCCTCTCAATGCCAGAATTTCCCCTTCTCCTGCTTGATTTTACCCTGCTTTGCTCTCTGAACACCTTATTTTAATTCTAGATTAGCCTTGTTGGCCCTGTTTGTGTCTTTACCTCCAATAAGAAGTCTCAGCTGAGGTTTGCTTTGGAAGTAATGAGGTCATCCATACCACCATCTGTTCCCTGAAAATGTCTGTAGGTAAATGACAGGCCCAAGACAATGGGAAGTTTGAAAATGAAGAGGTACTCCACAGAATGACTTGTGAATGTAATGAAAGCAACAGTTTTATCCTTGAACCAAGTGGCAGGTAGAGCCATTGCTCTGACAGTTTGGTTATTATTCCTTACTGGCTTCTGTGTGTAACAGTCTTTTCTGATGCAGGATGTTGTGGTGATTATTACATAGACGAGTTTACTGAGCTCCCCAAACCTCTACTTTCTAGCAAAATGTTCATGTAATTTTCCGTTTACCCAGAAAAAAATCAACTCAACAAGTATGAGGAGGGTAAGCCCATTCTGAGCAATGTGTACAGGAGCAAAGGAAATTATGAACTCCTGCTTATATTGCTGCTGAAGATGTGCAGGGTGAGTGCTTTCTTCCCAATATCCTTGTAGAGTTCAGTTAGTACAGGAATTATTATTCCTGTTTTATAAATGCGAGAAGAGAGAAGTGAAGTGACCAAAGTCACAAAGCTAGCAACTTCCAGAGTCAGAATCTGAATCCAAGTCTCCTGACTCTCACATCAGTGGTAATTCCAAGGTGTTCTGAACTATAGGGAGAGTGCCAACTTCAAAAAACAGCAATGTTAGAGAACACATTCTAGGAAGAGGACATTTTGTTAGAACTAAGCATTCGAATAATTTGTTAAAGGCGTCTGCTCCAAATGTTCTCAAACTCAAATTAGTTTTTTTGAGTTCATGTCACCAATCTATTGTTCACTATTTAAATATTTGTTTCTCTTCAGAAAACTTGAGCCTCCATAGAGATCATCTAGACCAACTCCCTTAAATTAAAGATGTAGAAATTGAGTCCCAAGGAACTAATTATGTTCCCCAGCATCATATAAAGAGTAGGTGACAGCTAAGATTTTAAACCTAGATCATTTGACTCCAGATTCAGTGTGTATCTTACTGTACCACATTACCTCTTCAATTGTTAAAGCTGATCATTTGAACAAATGAAAGATTGTACAATACTGACTGTATCCCTGAGTTAGTGAAAACTCCTCATTTTCTAGATGAGGAAACTGAAGTTTATGGGAGGCAGGAAGTTGATGTCCTTGGATATTGCATCTCCACTTATTGTACCTCCTCCCTCTTCTCCTCTCCTCCTCCCCCCAATTAGGTACCTTGTGACTCCCAAGACCTTCTGCTCTTATCAGGATATCTTTGTTTTCTTGATTGGTCACTTGCCTACAAGGTGTATGGTAAAGATAAAAGTGCTTCTATATCATCACACATCCAAGATGAGCTCCAGAAATTTACTGCTACTCTTAGGCAAACCCATATCCAGAGACCTTAGCCATCTACCTTTTCAGTGAGCAACCTGATCTCCTTTAGTGACCAGCCCAGGCTAAAGTGTCTTTCAGTACTCTCTGGTCCAATAAAAGTTGGTCAGAAAAGGTTTATGCTTTGTTCCCAGAAGATTTGTTAATCAAGGTGCCACTGTATTTCCAACTCTCTATTTGTTCTTATAGTTTGAACTTTAGTACAGAAATAATTTCACTCATGGGTATGGGTCAATAAACTCACTGTGAAGTACCTGAAAGGTTTCCCTGGATCATTTGAGCTTCTCAGAGTAAGGTATTTTAAAGTAATTGGAATAACAGAATATTATAGCCGTTGCCAAGATTTCAAAATTTAAAAGTTTTTGCCCCTCTATGAAAGGATCACAAACAAAAACTAAATCATTTTTATTAAAAATCAAAACCAGGAAAAGACTTAAGAAATTTTAAGAAAGGAAAAAAAAATACTAGAAACCATAAAGCAATAATGAGATTTTTTTATGTTTATAATATATAGGGTAGCTATCCACATGCACACATAAACATACAAATAAGTTGGAAAATACAATCTGGAAGCCTTTGACAGTGATGGAGGCATTAACCAAAACCTTTGAGAACATTGTAATGATCACTTTCTAAGGATGTGAAATTCCCTCATGTTAATATGTTTATTATGGAAACCCAAGGTAAAATTTGCTGTATTTATATTTGTCAAAGTGAAAATCAACAACTGTTGTTGTAAATCCCTCCTTCAAAACTGGGGGGAGGGCAAGTGAAGGGGATAAGGAGGAACAGAAAGAAGGTTATGATCAATGATTGTTAAATTTTCTGTAATATTTATTTCTTTTTTGAAATAATTTATTTTCAATTTTCAACATTCATTTCCACAAGATATTAAGTTACAATTTTTCTCCCCGTCTTTCCCCTACCCCACCCCAAAATAGCAAGCTTACTGAATACCCCTTCCCCCAACCTGTTCACTCTTATATCATCTCCGATCACCCCCCTAACTTTCTAGTGGGGCAAGATGGATTTCTATATGCCAGTGCCTGTATATCTTATTTCCCAGCTGCATGTAAAAAAAAAAAAAAAATTAAACATTTGTTTTTAAAACTTTGATTTCCAGATTTTTTTTTCCTTATTCCTTCCTCACCCACCCCCAATGGGAAGATAAGCAGTTCAATATGTCTTGTACGTGTGTAGTTACACAAATCATTTCCATAGTAGCTATATTGTGAAAGACTAACTATAATTCCCTCCATCCTATCTCATCCCTCACATATTCTTTTTTCTCCTTTGACCCTATACCTTTTCAAAAATGTTTGCTTCTAACTATCCTCTCCCCCAATCTGCCCTTCCTTCTGTCATCCCCCATCTTATCATCTACCCCCTATTTTCCTGTAGGGTAAGATACCCAATTGAGTATGTATGTTAATCCCTGCTTGAGCCAAATTTGATGAGAGTAAGGTTAACTCATTCCCTGTCACCTTCCTGCTCTTCCCTCCATGGCAAAAATTTTCATTTGTCTCAAATATATGAGATAATTTACTCTATTCTATCTCTCCATATCTCTTTCTCTCATTATATTCCTGTCCCACCTCTTAATTTTATATTTTAGATATCATCCCTTCCAATTCAACTGATCCTGTGCCCTCTGTCTATGTATAAATATACTCATGTATACACACATTCACATATGTATTTATAAACACATACACCCTCTTATATAAACATATATATGGAAACATATATATATATATATATATTCCTTTTAACTACCTCACACTGAGAAAAGTCTCATGAGTTGCAATTATCTTTTTTCCATGTAGAAATATAAATAGTTCAACTTTAATAAGTTCCTCATGATTTCTTTTTCCTGTTTACCTTGTCATGCTTCTCTTGCTTCTTGTATTTGAAAGTCGAATTTTCTCTTCAGCTCTGGCTTTTTAATCAAGAATACTTGAAAATCCTCTATTTCATTGAATTACCATATTTCCCCCTGAAGCATTATATTTAGTTTTTCTGGGTAGGTGATTCTTGGTTTCAATCCTACCTCCTTTGACCTCTGGAATACCAAATCTCAAGCCCTTTGATCCTTTTATGTAGAAGCTGCTGGGTGTTGTGTAATATTGATTGTGTTTCCACAATACTCAAATTGTTTCTTCCTGACTGCTTGCAGTCTTTTCTCCTTGACCTGGGAACTCTGGAATTTAGCTATACTATTTCTAGGAGTTTACTTTTGGGGAGCTTTTTCAAGAGGCAATTGGTGAATTCTTTCAATTTCTATTTTGCCCTCTGGTTCTAGAATATTAGGAAAATTTTCCTTGTTGATTTCTTGAAAGATGATGGCTAAGCTGTTTTTATTTATTCATTTTTATCATTGCTTTCTGGTAATCCAACAATTTTTAAATTATCTTTCCTAGATATATTTTCCAGGTCAGTGTTTGTTTGTTTGTTTGTTTTTCATTGAGATATTTCACATTGCCTTCTGTTTTTTTTAATTTGTTCAGATCTATTTTATAGCATCTTGATTCCTCATAAAGTCATTAGCTTCCAATTGCTCCAATCTAATTTTGAGGGATTTATTCTTTTCAGTAAGTTTTTGAAATTCCTTTGTCCATCTGGCAAATTTTGGTTTTTAAGGCATTCTTCTCCTCACTGGCTTTTTGGGCCACATTTGCTATTTGAATTAATCTATTTTTTAAGGTGTTATTTTCTCATTGTTTTTTTGGTCTCCTTTAGCAAGCTGTTAACTTGTTTTTCATGATTTTCTGGCATCATTTTCATTTCTCTTCCCAATTTTTCCTCCACTTCTTTTACTTGACTTTCACAATCCTGAGCTCCTCCATGGACTGTCACCAATTCATATTTTTCTTGCAGGCTTTTGATGTAGGAGTTCTGACTTCACTGTCTTCCTCCCACTCCATGTCTTGGTCCTTTTTGTCCCCCAAAAAGGATTCTATGGTCTATTTGTACTTCTTCTGCTTTCTCATATTGCCAGCCAATTACTTGACTTTTGAGCTCTTTGTCATGGTAGATCTCTGCTTCCAGAATGGAGAGAGCTTTGTTCCAAATTGCAGGGGTTTCCCCAGCTGCCAGAGTTATTAGGAGGGTGCCCTTTAAACCTCACACTCACACACCCCCTATAGCGCTCACACTCTCTAGCTTACTGGTCACACACCCCAGGACCACCACCTAAGACCATGATCCAGATCCAAGCAGGTTAAAGCAAGAGTGATTACCCTCTAAATGATTTCTTGGTCTCCATACAATCTGCACAACAGGAGTTCCTGAGGCAGCCATGTGGTCGTGGCTGCACAGCTGCCATACCTCCTCTGCTTCTCAACTCTGGGCCAGTGGCTGGACCACACTCTTCCATCCACCCCTGTTCCAAACAGAGTTCCACACTGACCTTCTACTTTGTCTTCAGCATTTACGGGTTGAGAAATTTGGCAACCTTCACAGCTGCTGGTGTCTCCTTATCCTGAAATCTGATCTGGCTACTGCTGATTGGGGCTGCACTGGGGCCAGAACTGCAGCTCATGCAGGATTGTGCTCAGCTCCCAGCTCAGTGGGATAGAGCCTTCCTGTTGACCTGCCAGGCTGTCTTCAGTGGGAGATTTGTTTCTCTTTGTTACTTTGTGGGTTTTGTAGCTCTAAAGTTTGTTTAGAGTCATATTTTACATGTATTGGAAGTTGTGGGAGCCAGAGCCCTTGCCAAGTTTATGCTTCTACTCTGCCATCTTGGCTACTTTGATATTAGAATTTATTTCTTTCAAAATGTTTCCTTCTGGGGCAGCTAGGTGGCACAGTGAATAAAACACTGGCCCTGGAGTCAGAAGGACCTGAGTTCAAATCCAGCCTCAGACACTTGACACACTAGCTCTGTGACCTTGGGCAAGCCACTTAATCCCAATTGCCTCACCTTCTCCCCTTCCAAAAAAAATGTTTCCTTCGCAACAGCTATTGAGGTTTAGAGGGTAATATTGATGCCTATACAATGTCAAATCAGGTAAGCAAGCATTTATTAAGTACCTAGTACTTACAGGACTTTGTGCTAAATGTTGGGGCTACAAAGGAAGGCCAAAAACAGACCCTGCTCTCAAAGAGCTCCCCATCTAGTAAGAGAGACATTATGCAAAGAACTATGTATAAACACGATATAGAAATTGCAAATATCAGAGGGAAAATGCCAGTATTAAGGAGGTCTAGGAAAGGTTTTTTTTGAAGAAGGTGGGAGTTTAGTTGAAACCTGAAGGAAAACAGTGAAGCAAAGGGGCAAAGATGTCCAGGCGTAGTGGGACAATCTATGCAAAGGCACAGAGTAGGGAGATAGGATATTACTTATAAGAAACAGGGAGGAAGCTAGTGTCACTAGATTGCAGAGTATATGAAAAGTAGTAGACAAAAGAAAACTAAAAAGGTAGGAAGGGTTCAGGTTATAAATGGCTTATAAGGTCAAACAGAGGATTTTTTCTTTATTCTGGAGGTAAAAAGGAAGCCATTGAAGTGTCTATTGTACTAATTTTATTTATTTCATTGAAGTTATATTAATATAAATTTTATGTTATTAATATAAACTAATACTTCAAGGATCTGTTGTTTTCATTTACGTGGGAATTAAATTCCCAATGAAGATTGTTGTCCATCAGTGTCTTAGTAAACAATTTATTGAATTACCATCCCTTCCTCCAAACTTTTTACTCCTTCATAAAGCTACTATGCTAGTCAGAAAAAAAAAAAAATCACAGACCTACATCCAGGGAGGACATGAGATCACTCCAGTTTGTAGGAATTACTGGAGTTTACACTCTAATGAAACAGACTTCAGGAATCTAGGGTCATTTCTACATCAAATTAAGATGTCAGAATATAACTTCAATGAAGGAATCATCATCATCATCATCATCATCTTCTTCTTCTTCTTCTTCTTCATCACTCTCAAATTCAAATCTATCATTCATTTCTTGGATATAAGAGGAGTGATAGGAAACAGCAAACTAAGTCAATGATAGCCAATATGTATATCAGGAATATCATGATCTTCTTGTGACATGAGACTATTATAGTGGCTGAGAAGACTCAGTAGGAACTGTAAACCACTGACTAATTGAACTCTGAAAAAATATCATTTCCTTTACTAACAAGCTGAAACTTCTCAAAAGAGTAAGAGAAATGGATCCTATGCCAAACTGACATGATGATAAGGATGACTGAACAAATAACACAAATTTGTTACTATTTTCCAGTGGGGGAGACAGAGAGAGAGAGAGAGAGAGAGAGAGAGAGAGAGAGAGAGAGAGAGAGAGAGAGAGAGAATCACTAAAAATAAGCCACATTCAACACCTTCATTTTATGGAATCCTTCTCCAATTACATCAAAATGTCATTTATATTTTATAATAGTAAAATTCTTAGCATGTGTCCATGAAGATAAAGATGATAGATTCTTCAATTTTTATTTAAAGGTATAAGAGAAACTAGCCTGTCTAAGTAGGGGCAAATAAGCAGAGGTCAGACATATATGTCAAATCTTCCATGCCAATCAGCAGTGGAATTAAATCTGTCAGTTGCATCTCTGGTATGGGCAAAATAATCTTCCCTCCCTACCCCGTCAAAATAGACCAGGAATTAAGGCATACACAATAATAGTCAGTGTATACTTTCTTAACTTTAAAATAGAAAATAGAACATTTTCAAAGTATCTTAACAAAAACTCAAAAAATATTAACAAAATTAATATGGCTGTTATATAAAGTTTTAATTATCAGAAGCAAATGAAGCTGTTAGATGTTCTCATAGAATATAATAAATAGGTCCACAACCTACAGAAACATTTTTAGAGCCAGTAGATATCACCTTACTAACCATTAGTAAAGACTGATACTAGATACCTGCCTTAGGAACATGGTTTACCTCCAGATGAAGCCTATAAAGATTCACAAGTGGAATCAAAAGCCACTCTACAGTAAGTGTCAGATCAATTATTAAATCACATAGTTCTATTTTTGGGAACAAATGAGCCCATGATGGCAATTTAGGACTGAATCATGGTCATCAGAAATCAGTAAGAATCCTGGACTTAGTGGTTAATGGAGATTATTGAAGAAAACTATAAGGAGCTGGATAGGTGTCTATTGGGTATTCAGAGAGCACTAGCACCTCTGCTGTGAGGGCTACTAATCCCTTTTCAGGGCTGCTCATCCACCTTTGGTTTCCACCTGTCACCCAACTCCCACCTGTGGCTCCAAGAATCTTTAGCATGTGCAGTGGCCACCCCCTAGTATAAATGTCTCGACAGATGTGCTGAACTAAGTTCTTGTTAACTAACATGCCTCAAACTAGTGGTTGAGTAAGGGGGATGTCTACCCCAAGCATATGAAGACTTTTTCTGGTAGAATGGGAGGATTTGAACAATTTGTTCCAATGGCCATGGAAGTGACTGATGAAGGTACTGCGGAACATTTAAAGCTTGGTCAGACATCAAAGATGCCAAAGTCATCCACTGCATCCAAGGCCATCACTAATCATCTTGACATTTGCCTTGCCACTGGACTTTGATGTCAAAAATAGAAAATGAGAGGCTGATGCATTTGTATAATTCTGCCTCGCTTAAATTCAATTCAGGCATGAGTCAAGACATCACCCCATGATGGTACTGGTCCTCTTTGAAAATGAAGGACTAAAAACAGAAACTGGGCAACCTATTATTGCAAGCTGATGATAAAATATCACCTTTAGCATCTTCTGAATACTTAGCAAGACATAACTTGGTATATAGAATTATTAATTAGGAGCTCACTATTTTTCATCTCAGTTTTCCTCTCTGCTACTGGCATTAGCTGCACCCAGGATGCTTTCAGTGAACTTCAGAAAGTGAACTTATACCTGATACTCTTACTCGACTAAAAAACAAGCAGTTTTTTTGATCCATCTGTGTAATCATCTATAGAATATTAAATATTAAAAATTTTAGGATAACAACTTGTCTCAAGACATCTAAACTCCACTGAATAAGATGAGATCAAGATAATGACTATAACAATGCCAACAATGAAATTATATGAAATTTGTCTCAATTTTACAAATATAGACACTAAATCCAAGAGGTAAAATAGCTTGAGATCATAGATCTTAGTTACTGGAAATGTCCTGAGAGATTTTGTAATGCAAAACTTTCTTTGGTAAGGTTACACAATGTCTTCCTAGAGCAGTGGTTCTCAACCGTTCAAATGCCTGCACCCTTTAATATTTGTATGTGGACGTATCTGTATGTGGGTGGACCCTCCTGGAGATGGATAGAGGAGCATTATCTCAGTTCCTAAGACCATCAGAAATATGTGTTGTCTGATGTTCTTAAGTGACCCCTGTGACCCCTGTGAAAGGGTCCTTAGACCCCCAAAGGTGTCACAATTCACTAGTTGAGAACCACTGTCCTAGAGGGTGCTGAATAAATGTTTGTTGGACAGAATTTCATTGAAGGTGGTAGATCCACAATTGCTAGTGTTTAATTACAAATCCAACACAACTTCTATACCTCACTTTTTCTATGGTAGAACAAGAGCAAATATAAAGACGAGCAAAACCAACATGAACAGATAGGATGTAGACTTCTCTTCTGAAAGGGTATATATTCACCTTTTCATGTTTTGCTTCCAGGCATCACGAATGACAGGCTTTTGAAATAAACAAACATTTTCTCACCAGTGTTCTCTATATTTCAGGGTGTTCTCATGCTCTGCCTCCTCCCTCAAATGTTGAACATACAAACAGTGAACAAAAGCATTCCTTTGCAATTGGAGCTGCTCTCAAACAAGTTTGTCAGTTTAAAAACAGACCTAGGGAAGTAAATCACAACAAGCCACAAATTGGGAGGCTGTGTGGGGGTGGACATAAAAAAAAATTCCCCTGAAAAACAATAAAGACAATGGAAGATTTTTTTTCCCCCTCTACTATGTCCCTTTGGGTGAAATGTTTTACTGAGATTTGGAAGACAGTCCAGTACATTCTAAAGGGCAAGGTTCTAGGACATTAAAGAAACTAGGTCCAATTTCTGGCTTAGGTATTTGTTACCTGAGCGTCTTTAGCCAAATCTCCTTGCCTTTCTGAGTCTCAGTTTTCTCCCCTCTGAAATTAGGGATTTTGAATAGAGGATATTTAATATTCTTCTAACATTGGCTTTCTGGATTATTGTAATCTTGAAAGATAAAGTGAATTCAACCCTAGAAACAAAAGATCCTGGTTATAATTTGTTCAGAAAACATGCACACAGATATGTGTGTATATATGTGTGTATATATAAATAAATATATGGATATACACATGCATATATATTATCTATACATATATGTGTATGTGTGTGTCTATATATACATGTGTGCAAAAACACACCCATGTGTGTGTATGTGTGTGTACGGAAAGGAGGGGAGGAAGATAGTGTCTCACTTCAATCCACTGTTATCCAATTCACTTCACTTTTAGGAAGGATATCGATAAAAGAAACTGGCTTTGAAGAACTCTGTAAGGAGCAAAATAGCCCCCAAACCAAGCTGGCTCATCTCCGTTCTTTTGGAGCCCAGGATGATGCTAAATTCTAGGTGCCCTACACTAGACAGAGGAATTTTTTTTTTCCAGAAACAATTCCAGTTCCATGGGGTAGGAGAGGGGGAAGCTTGGAGGAGTTTGAACTTACAACATGCTATCTAATATAGAAATATTAGAGTCCTGATCTACTTAATCCTCACCACAAAACTGGATAAAATTACAGTCAAACTTCCAGGAAAACCAGGACCACACCAGGAATGTCATCTACTCACAAGAAGATACTTGCCAGGCCTTGTCTGACAAAATCTGGACTAATGAATGAATATGTGATAGTCCAATCAATCAAAATGGATTTGCCTTTGCCCCAGGTCTAGGTGAGGTCTGGAATGAGGTGACCATAGCTGTCAAACATGCAGCTGTCATGGCCAAGAAGCTGTCTGGGCATCATGAGGCAGAGATGAATGGGAGCTTTTAAAGATACCTGGATATGCACATGCACATCTGGCCATGTACTATGCAATCTCTCAACTCTGTGGTGGTGATGGCAGTGGTGGTGGTGGAGGTGTGTGTGTGTGTGTGTGTGTGTGTGTGAGTGTGTGTGTATACATATATAAATACACACACAGAGAAATGCAAGTAATGCTACAGTTCTATATTCATTATAACTACATATATAAATCCTTCTGTTTTTACTAAGTTACTCCCATCCTGATTTTCATCCTGCATATGATTTTAGTACAAGTGCTCATAACATGATTACATTAATCATTGAGCAATATCATTTTAGCAGAAACAAACCATAGCTTTGTTTTATTTAACTGCAGTGGAAATGGTTGACCCATATCCACAATATTTCAGACCATGTCTCTTATATCTACAGTATTATTTCTTCATGTGGGTCATTAAAATGTCCCAGGTAATGAAGCAGTGTTGTAAGATTTGTGTAAATATATATCTGGATGACAGTGGTCTATGGTTCTGAAAAGGAAAACAAAAACCGTGGAAGGACAGGGGGAACAGAATGGTTAAGTAGTGTACATTTTTTTCTCAAAAGTCCGAATAAGGATTTCTTATTTATATGACAGATTCCAGTGACTTCTTGGAAATTTGCCCATTTCATATCGGATGCTTTACAATAAAACTTCCCTTTTATTTTTCTTCTCTGGAGAATTCTGGAAATTCTATCTGAATTATGGAAGACAGAATGATGAGGAAAGGAAATCTACAGCAATGTTCTGGAGAAAGAAAGGATTTTCATCCAGTAGTCTAAAGGGCCAAAATTAGGGTTAGACAATTGAGAAGTGGGAGGAAAAATGATTTATTCCAATCCTTCATTTTACAATTTGGTAAAGTGAGGTTTAGAGAACTGAAATTATTCATTAAAGGTCACATAGGTAGCAAATGTCAATCCCAGAATTTGGTCTTCTAGCTGAAAAGTCACCAGACCATGCTGCCGCTTCCAAAACCACAAGTCCCCAGTGTTGATCTGAAAGTAAATTAGCTTAATTCAATTCAGTAACAATTTTTGCAGCCCTCAGATTGTGTATAGGGACGTATTTTGTTCATAGTCATGAAGGAAAGACAAATCAAACTGAATACATTTTTGGTTAGTGTCTGTCTTGAGATCACAAGTGTGCCTGTGTGTCTATGAATATCGAGAACTTAGGTTTTCAGAGTTTAAAGGGACTCTCATTGCAGAAAAGCCACACCATTAGTGTATATCAGCCACTCATCTGTCATTTATAATCTTAGAATGTTTCCTTGGGTACTGAGAAGTATACGGTCACTTTCTTAGTTTGTGTCAGACTCAGATTTGAATGGAGTTCTTCCTGATTCTAAGCCAGCCTTCTATACAGTATGTCCCACTATCTCAACATGTGAATGATACACTTATGAAGAAGTTGAGCGATCCAAGTGACTGGAGGCCTCAATCAGAGAGGTAATGTGGTATGGGAGGATAATCTTAGGATTCAAGAGACTTGGATTAAAAATAAACTGGCTCTGTCACTTATTTGCCATATGTCCAAGAGCATGTTAATTTGCCATTGTGAGCATTAGTTCTCTCATCATGTGTTAGAAGGAAAGTCCTTCACAATGGGCTATATAAGTATGAGTCACAGTAATAAACCAAGGCAACCAAATTGCTGTTGTTATCTTCATTAGTCAGTCAATTAGTAGACATTTACTATGGGCCAAGGACTATACTAAGCTCCAAGGATACAAGGAAAATGAGTAACAAAGACAGGAACAAAAAGCCCAATCATGGCTCCTGCTTCTAAAGAGCTCACAAGAGGTGAGGACCATTTCCTGATGACCATATGCAGATACACATGTGCAATATTGAGTCAATGGAGAGTCATCTCTTTAGAAAGTCACTGGGTAGAGAAAGACCAGGAAGGGTCTCTCATAAAAGGTGTTATTTGATTTGAGTCTTGAAGAAGACCAAGAGGAGAGGTGGAGCAGTGATTCTGGTAATGCTGACCAACTAGTGCCAAGATCTGGAAATGGGTAGATGAGTGTGATGTGTAACAAATGGCAAATGGGACAGTATATATTGATTACAGAGTGTGGGGAGAGAAAGAAAGTGTAAGAAGATTGGGAAGGGGTAGGTTGTTAGCTTTGTACCAAAGGATTTAGTATTGGATCCTAGACATACGAGACGACCACTGGAACTTATTGATTTGGGGACAACAAGGTGAGTAACATCGTCCGACCTCTGCTTTAGGAATATAACTTGGACAGCTAAGGAAAGGAAGGATTGGAGTGGGGAAAACCTCAAGGTAGAGACTAAATTAGACCTACCACAATAGGCCAGGTGAGGGATAATGTGCTAGGGCAGTGGCTGTATGAGTGGAGAGACAGGGATGTATTGAAGCAATGATGTAAAAGTGCAAATGGCAGGAGCTGGCAGATAAACTTACATTCAAATACACTTTTATTTTTACTTCTCTTTTATACGTGTTTCCTAGACTTTTGGATTATGGGAGTTGGTCCCCCATATTTCATGCTGAGGGGTCATATAGGAGAGATAGAAGCCCAATCTAAGAAATGAGGGAGAGGCAAAATTCTGTTTCATCACTCAAGAAATTCCCCATTTAGTAACTTATGAAGACCCTTCAATGATAACTACATAAGAGACATATCCGTGAGAGAACTAGTCAGTCTCTTCCTGACTCTCTGACTTTGGAGGGATCAAATGAGATATATAAAGCACTTTGAAAACTTTAAAGCATTATATAAATGTTAGTTACACTATTGTTGTTAATTGCTCTGGGCTTCAGTGTCCTCTTCGGAAGGGAGAAAGGATTATGGGTAAAAGGCCACATAAAGTTCTTACCAGGTATGACATTCCATAATCCCTGCCACTAGAAAGTCATTTCCAACTGCAGCATTCTATAGTTCTGAATTTCTACTATTATGTTCTCTCTGTCTCTATTTCCTTTTAATAATCTATATTTGTGGAGTGGCAAACTACATTTACTTCTAAATAATGTGAGCCAGAGCTGACTAGTGGAATGTTTTACCCAGAAAACGTCTCTCTCATTAACATGTCTCTTGCTGAGGTGGGCTATTTCAAGTAAGGAGCAAACCCCAGCACACACCCACTGTTGTCTGCCTTCCAGGGCTGACTTCAGTTTGTCTTGTCACTTTATCCTATTGTTTCTTGATTTAGTTTGTGGACCATTTGTACAGATGATGGGATAGATGATGCTGGTCTTGGAGTTTAGGCAGAATCCCCTTAAGTAGATCAAATCACTTTGAAATTTCAATTCTAGGGGCTCATAAAAGGCAAAAGAGTCACTAATTCATGTTTTAACTAGTCAAAGATATTTGAAGTCTCTCCTTTTTCCCTTCCCCATTCAAAGATAAAACATAGAACCACAGAATCATGAATTTAGAGGTGAAAGGGATCTTAGAATTCACAGAGAATTATTCATTTAGAATGAATCTCAAGAATCCTTGAGATTAGAAGTTGTTTCATTCTTTGTATTTGTTATTCCAGCACCTAGCATAGCTCCTGGCACATAGTAGGTTCTTAATAAATACTTTTAGTCTTTAGATATGGGAACTGAGACTCAGATATGTTCACTGACTTGACCAAAGTCACATAGTTACTACTACTAAGGGAACTCTGTAGTGATAACTAATGGTTTCATTTTATAGCTATGAATGACCAGGAACAGAGGTATTCAAAACTGGAAATTATCTATTATAGAAGTAACTGTGGCATAACTGCTCATGGATTAAGATGTTTTGGGTTCTGCTCCTGGTTCCATAACCTGCACTAAATCTCTTTCCCTTTCCAAACCTCCATATCATCATTTATAAATAGAGCTAACAATATTTACAGTAACTTCCTCACAGGGTTATCATGAGGATCAAAAGGAGATAAAATGTTCAAAGTATTTTGCAAACTATGAACTTTCAATAATAATAAAGTAGAAATAACAGTCAGCTACTACTATTGTTTTAAGAAATTTGACCGTAAAATAATGAATTTTTGTTCCATAACAACTCCACAATGTTATTGACTAAGTAATCAGGCATGATTCATATGCATTGGGCTGGGCTGGGGTGGATTTCCACACAGATTAAATGATGGATCTTTGAAGCACTGAAATATATTTACTTCTAATAATAGTAGCAAAAATAATGGTAGTAGTTCTCTTTTAATTAATGCATTTCCTTGAAAAATAAAACCACAAAGAGAACTTATTTTCCAGTTGTTTTCTATTTATTAGCACTAAATAAGATTAAAATAGAGATGCATGCCTGCTAAAAGTATTGATGGAGGGAAACTCTGATCAATAATGATAACAGTAATAATTTTTAGATAACTAGTATTCCCAGGAAACTTGGATTGCTGGGAACAGCTGCTAGGGTTAGTTTAAATAAGACACAATATTTTTCTCACCTTTCATCCCTACTGATGGACTGAAAATAAGTTGTGTCTACATAAGCCCAAAACATAGTGCATTGGAATAAAAAAAAAAATCAGTTAATATCTGGGCATTTTTTTAAGTCTCTTAGCTTTGGTACCATGTGGACATACCATGATGATCATCAAATTGTCATTAATGACAGGTGCCCAGGTGTTTCTTTGCCGTATAGACATAGCCTTGAATTCAGGGAAAGTGACAGCTGCAGTTTAGTAATTTCTCAACTGTAAGTAGATTGTTACTGTTATTATTCTTTTAATGTGAGTTTGCAGGTGCTTATATTTCAAGCAACATTTCTGAAATAAAAAAAAGGAAATGACTAATAATGGTGACTAGACAATGTATGATGATTGTGCAAATTTCATTCCGTGTAATACAGTGTGTATCTGCTTTTGATAATTCAAGATAACAATGACCCTTTCAATTAACTGCATGTGCGAGAAATAATGTCTACTTTATAGTGATCCTTTGAAAAACCTGGGGAATTTTTACACAAGGAATCATATTAGTAGCTGCTTGCATATTAAACATGATACACTTTTTTTCTCCTTGATTGTGGCTTCTATTAGCTTTAACCCAAATGAGCATGGGATTCAAGGTGGATGGGGATATGAATTTCAGAATAATATGCATATCATATAGTAATGAACTGTTGATTTTAGGGGGACAATATTTGCAGTGGCATACATTAGAGTGGTTCCACAGCATCTTATCAGCCCTCAACTCAATGTTAATAGAAGTGTCTCCTAATAACATCCTAATTGTGTGTGAGAGAGATATTGACGACGGCAGCCTATCTTCCACATCTTTGCTTCCAAGCCACAATGATGCACTCTCATAGGAATAATATAAGAGTTACCATATCAGATGACCTCTGCTACATGTTAGCAGTACTCATAAATAATAATCTGGCAAATTCAATCTCTTTTGGCACCAGAAGGGCAGTTTAATTCTAGATGTTTCAACCCTGGTTCTCAGAGAGGAGAGTACTAAAGTAGTGCTGATCCAGCTATCAGATCAAATACAGTTTCCCTGATTTTGCCTGGGATGGATTAAAATGCAGGTCTCTCAGATCAAAGGACAGTGAATGAAAGCAATATACTGACTGGTATCCCTGAGTGAATTGCAGAAACTCAGTCAGGCCTAGACATGTGTTCTATTCCTTTACCGGATGAAGCTTGTCTCACTCCATCCATCTGGGGCTGTCGACAATGATGGCTCCCCCCACTATCTGCATTATGGAAATGATGGGCTAAAACAACCTAAGTGGCTGATCATTTGGAAACTCAAAAAGGAGCCGCCCAAGCTCCCCAAGTCTAAAGGCAAAGCAGCTCCATGCAATTATCTGTTTTGAAGGAGTACGTTGATTTGACATTCTTAAGAAGTCACAGACGTCTGATTTCATAATATAATTTGAAGAAGTAAAAAAGGCAAGTTAAACATTTGCTTACACATATAATGTTTACATGTGTTCAAAGAACTTTCCAAAAACTTTGCAGTCTCATCCAACTGCATCTTTTTTAAGCCTTCTTCGCTCTCTTTGGTTTGCAAACAAATCCAGCAGCACATTCAACCGCAAATTGATTTACTTTTGGGGAACTCCTTGAGTTTCACGACTTTCTTCGTGCTGTTTAATGTACACACAGATGCAAAAAAGAAAAAACAATTTCCTAACACAGGAACACAAATCTGGCATCCGGAGAAGTCAATTTTACATTTATTCTCAAAGTGAAGGAAAGGCAAAATGGATTGTAATCCAGATTACCACAGAGTATCTAGGTGACTTTTGGCACCCCACAGGATGACAAGACTAACAGTCATTTTCCAAATGCCTGTACTATCAGGCAGAGGTGAGTGGAGGAAGAAAGAATCATCTTGAAGTCAGGAGAGTAAAGTTTGAATCTTGATTCTGCCTGGACTGCCAAGCGC
This sequence comes from Pseudochirops corinnae, assembly GCA_028646515.1. NCBI lineage: Eukaryota > Metazoa > Chordata > Mammalia > Diprotodontia > Pseudocheiridae > Pseudochirops > Pseudochirops corinnae. Next base: position 322,096,963 of record CM053585.1, on the reverse strand, counting down.
TGGCTGTTTAATCTTACACAACCAAGCAAATAATCCAAAAGCATGTTTTTGAACACCTACTATGTGTTGGGCATTGTGCTTTATACTGAAAATAAAAAGACAAAAATGAGATTATCCTTATTCTCAAGGAGTTGACATTCTCTCCCCAAATCAAAACATCTCTTTGGCACTCAGTTTCCTCATCTGTAAAATGCATTAATAATCTCAAAGGAAGAAAAAAGAAACCTGTTGCAAACTTTGAATTGGTATAAATACATTCATTGATATTATAACACATGAAAAAGCACCAATTGTTATCAGTTATGATAGTATACATATTATATAAAGTACATAATAATGAGCATATTTTGAACAAATTTCTAAATGAACTCAAACTTGTTTGATTCTACTCAGATAATGCTGAGATTATCTGAGATCTAGCAAATGGAAAGCTCTGTATTTAAGACTCCTCTTAAATGCCTCAATCATCCCTGAGGAACTAGGTTGCATTGATATCGCAGAGCCCCTGGTATGTTGGAATAATCTAATAACTTGAATTACAGAATACATATAAGCTTAGAGGGTAATTTGCTTTTCTCATAAAAGCCTTGCAAGGAAAGTAGAGCAAATGTTTGTCCCTGTTTCACAGAAAAGGGAACTGAGATATGGAGGGGTTAAATGATTTTTCCAAGGTCATACAACTAGCTACTAGGAGACTAGAAATTTGAACTCAGATCCTCTGATTTCTAAAGCAATGCTCTTCTCACTATATCACACTGATTTCCACTCAAGTATATGACTCAAATGATTCATTAAATGATTTTCATTCTTGTGTGTCTGGGAGGCTCCAAAATTGCATCATCTCTCCTCTCACAGTCTTTCTCCTCCTACCCTATCCCCCTTCTTTTCCTCTCACTTCCCTCCTAATAGATCACTCCCCCTGTCATTGGAGTTGCCAACCTATACACAAACTATGGTTGACTCCAACCAAGATTGTTGTACATAAGAATATTCTGAAGGGGCAAAGGGCATGGATGACCAGAAAAGGAGGGGAGCATAAGACTAGGAATTTCCTTCTTCTCAATGGACACACCTAGCTCTTATCTATGCAGGAAACTCAGATATTCCAAACTATTCTTTGGATGAGGAAATTGGGGATGATTAAATGCTCTGTGCCTCATTGGATGTGCAGAATAGTAACTACATGTGTGTGGGGTTGGGGAGGGAGGACTTCTTTCACTGCTCTACTCCAAATCCTGCTGTAGGCCTTTATTCACATTGGCTCTTGGAACAGGCTAGCAAAGAAGTGAAAGTCAGATCCTGATTGAATAGTTACGCTGAAATGCAATGTTAACTGGCATGAAATTAAGGAGGCCAGAGCTTACAAATAAACATATGTCTTTCTATCATCCTGGAATCTGAGCATGAGTAAGAGAACAAAACATATGGCAAGAGACCTTCCAGGGTTTATTGAAAAGTTTTAAAATAATAGACTGTCCAGGCCCTAAAGAATGACTAAAAAAGGTCTTGTATGTTTTCAACCTTGTTGGCAGCCTGGATGTCTTGGGCAGCACTGATTTGCAGTCAGAGCATTGCTATAAAAGCTCCAAAACCCACAGAGCTAATAGGAACCAGGCAGAGAAAGTGAAGTCAAAACCAGGAATTCGTCAGCAGAGACTTCCAGCTTGGTTCAGCTGTGTGAGGTCTGGTTGAGTCACGCACTGCCACAGATTGGACTGGTCCACATAGCAGAGGACCAGACTGAAGGACTTGGCAGCTGCACCCTGGGCCTCAGCTCCAACACTTTCCTGGTGTCTCTATCCAAGTGGGTGGGTCTGCCAAAATCTCTTTGTTTGCTCAAGAATCATCTCCATTCTTAAGTCCCTCTCCCCTCTGCACTGGAGCCCCTGTATGTGTACTGCCAGTGGAAGTGAGTGGCTTCTCTTTTCCCAGCTCCTTAGCATTTCACTAAGGAAATGGAACCTGACTTGCTCTTTCTGAATGATATGCCTTGAGGACCGGTCCAAACAGGTCTGTGATAGAAAGCCTGAAAGAGCTATGTGGAGAAATCAGGTGGAGGGCACAGGTAAAGTGAATTGCACAAACAAGTGGCCAGAGGTAGAAAAGCTGCAAATATGTGTCACCCACCATGGGGAAATAGATGTGGACACAGTTTTCTATGATGATTTCATTGTCATGTTGACAGTAAATTGATTGAGCATTTTTAATCCCTTATACTAAAAATAAAAGGAAAAAGTAAGCAATAATACAGTAATAACTTTGAAGAGCTGGACAGTCATCTATCAACAGTAAAATGAATAGCCCTCTTTTTAATTGTGGCATACAATATTTTTTTTTCTCAATTTTACCAAAATAAATAGAGATGAGTGAGGTACTACCAGATGACTAACACCAATATGATAGCAAGACATCAGTCTCTGTCTAAGGACCAGAAACACAGACAAATATAATTTAATATTATTATCCAGTTTTGCAAAAAAGAAAACAAAGTTGGACAAAATATTGTTATGGAGGCACTTTTAGCTCCCAGTGACCACTGCCTTGGAAAAGAGGAGGGTGAATGAGCTCATCTTGGACAATTAGATAAGGAACTCTAGACTAGCAACAGAGCAGAGTTTTAAAATCTTTCATTCTTTGTTTTTAGATACATGCTTAGTCCAGATTCTGAAGTAGCATAAGCTACAAACTCAGATTAAGACAGACAATTGTGAACACCTTACACACATCGGAATGAATGCACTGAGGATGAAAGACCCAGGATGTAACAATATATATAGTCCAACACAAAATACTTTTTTTAATCCATTTGACCGTTCTGTCTGCACTCTTTCTTCACAGATTTCTCTGCTTATGAAGAAATATAGGTTGATTTGCTCTATTCCCTCTGCTGGACCTTGGCTAGCAGCAGTCCCTGGTTGAAGTGCTTGGGCAATTCCTTGTCAACTCAATCCAGTTTGCCCCTGCACACCTACCGCACCACACCTCCATATTCACGGTAAAGCAGGAATGTTCCCTGGAAGTAATCTATGTACTTCATGCTGTATGATGCACCAACTAGATATAGTGTCTCCCACCTCAATATCCCTTAGCACTATGTCCTTCCTATTATGTTGACAGGCAGTTAATTTCTAAGAAACAACATTTGTGACATGTGGTTAACAATAGGTTAACATTAAGCAGAATGATGTTCATAAAAGTTAATGTTTCTGGGGTAGAGGTCTAACTCATGTATCACTGAAAACCTGATTTTAATGTCTTCCCATTACTTGATGTTATAGAAAAGTTTCTTAGTGAGGCTTAGTGATAATATCATTGACTATGTTATGGTCATATCAGGATGCTCCTGTGTACCATTAGGTCAGTATTTTGTTTTTTTTATATTTTCACTCTAAAGCAGACCCTAAAGCTGTTCTTTGGGCTGCCAAATGGTATCCTCTATATCCTTGGATGCCCTTTAAGATGAATTCAAAAAAATACACACACACAGAAACACACACACCATCATCATCATCATCCTTTGGGAGAGGGTAGCCAAACATACTCATTCACTGAGTTGAGTATCAATGAATTCAAGACATTCAAACTGTTTCTCCATGTAGGCACAAGTACAGTGTTCTCAGAATCTTAACAAAATTAATAGTGAACATAAATGAGGAGAAGAGGAATCATAGCTCCATCAGTTATTAGTAAGGCAAAAATTTAATAAGGCCGTTTACATATGTATAAATGTGTGAATGCATATAAGTATTCTATTCAGAAGTATAAGTTAAATTTATGAATGTCTATATTAGTTGTCCAGTTAATCTGGTCTTGACTCACAGATACTTTTTCATTGGCAAGGGAACTACTGATTAATATGATGTCATTATATTGTATTTTTAATCATTGATTAACATTTTTTCTAAAAGAAAGAAACAATCAAAAAGAATAACAAAGTTTCCTCAGTTTTTCTTAATTTTATTAAATTCTGAAACTTTCATCATTCCTTGTATATTTTCTACGTGTCTGAACAGATGGACAGTTGACCTCCAATTGCCTACTTATGATACTAAAACAAACAAGTACAGTCAAACAACTTCCATTTTTTAAATGAAAATTAACTTGTGATAATATAGAAAATAATATAGTAAGAGTGCTAGCATTTGAAGGAACCTTAGTCTCATAATGTTAGAACTGAAAGCAGACTTATAGATGATCTAGACCAGCAGTTCTCAACCTTTGGGTCACGACCCCTTTGTAGGTCAAATGACCCTTTTGCAGGGGTCACAGGGATTGCCTAAGACCATCAGAAAACACAGATTTCCAATGGTCTTAGGAACCTCTTCTATCCATCTCAGGGTGGGTCCACCCACATGCAGATACACCCACATACAAATATTAAAGGGTCATGGCATTAGGAAGGTTGAGAACCATTGATCTAGACTGATATTTTTAACGTGTGTGTGTCTGTGTGTGTGTGTGTGTGTGTGTGTGTGTGTGTATTGGAAAGAAAGTGAATTAAATGGATTCATTTCGCAGTTTCATAAAACTTGTGGGCCTTTTATCAAGATAATGATTATAAATGAATATAATCACATCCTTAATATTAAGGAAGATACCAATTTTGTTGGACTATTATTATCCTTTTTTTTTAAGTTTGCAAATCTCAGGTAAAGAATGCCTGATCTTGACCAAGTCTTCCACTTTGCAGATGAGATATGTGAGTTCAAGAAAAGGGAACCAACTTGCCCATAATCATAAAGGTAGCTTGTGGCAGCACCAGGACATGTACCAGGCTTCTCTGATTTCTTGCCCAGTGCTCTACCACAATGCGGTCCTGTTCCTGTGACAATATACCTGGTTGATTGACTGAATTTTTCACTTTTTAATTAGGGGTTTTATTGTCATGAAAATTGACAGCCTGGAAATTGACAGCCTGAGGTAATGATTTATCCTAGGACCATAAGTAATCATGTTATTTCCTAACAGAAATAATAACACTCAGGCTAGAGTTGCATTATCAAGTGAAATAGAAGATTGAGACAATTATGTAGATGCTTCATACTCAATTTTTCCCAATATTCCTTAAAAACATATTCTCTCCCTACCTAACTCCCAGATATCCAAACAATTGATGCAGAATACTTCCTTCCTCCCCCCCAGGGGATAGTGATGTGAAAGGGTTATTTTAGGCTGAGGCATCACAGGTTGCTAAATTAGCTGCGGATATTACTTTTTGGTGAATTTAATTGGAGTTTAATACATTCAAAACATTATTTCCACTAAATCATTTAAAATATAAATTTATATTATTTTATAAAAACTATTTCATTAATTTACTTAAATAGATCATATAAGCTTAACTAATAATCGATAATTTAATTATTAGTTATTATATAGTTATTAATATTAATTATTAGAAGAAAGAAAGCTATTTAATTATTTGGGTTTATTAGAAGAAAGAATTATAAATCTGAATAGGTTTTCATTATTTAAATTGTGCTGCTGCTATGGATAAGTACTGTGACACATAACAGGTATTATTATAAGTAATATGATCAATTTTAAGTAAATGACTTAGATGTTCTGTAATGCAAAATGTACTCCTATATGAGTGGGGAGAACTATAATATCTATTAAGCAAAGAAAGAATGTTTTGTTTTGTTTTTACTTCCAGTAAGCTACTCCTCTTAGAATGGGCAAAGAAAAGCTAGATAAATAATATTGGGAGGAGCAAAGCGTTTGAAGCTGATAGGGTGGGGGCAACATGTAAAATGTCAATTGCCTGAAGTTTCTCCTCCCAGATCAATCACAGAAAGAAGAGCCAAGGTTAGGTCAGCAAGGGGCACATCAGAACTTTGAATTACCTTGCTCTTGAGAACAACAACAACAAATAACAAATTCATTAGTGCTGGGTTTAGCATAAGACTAGAACTGGGATCAAGGAGGTCTAGCATTGTGGTACCTGTGATCATAGGACTTATTATCAGTTAAGGTAAGTAAAGGGCATAATTTATAACAATAATATTAGTAACGAAAACAATAATGATATATATAGCATATTAAAATCACTATTTTTTTAAAAAAGTCATCGTGTTTGATGAGAGAGAGACAGAGAGAGACAGAGAGACAGAAAGAGAAGAGAGAGAGAGAGAGAGAGAGAGAGAGAGAGAGAGAGAGAGAGAGAGAAAATTAGAGAGACAGGCAGAGTTATAAACAGAAATACAAGTAGAGAGAGAGAGATTATATTTGATATAATGGAAATTCCCAATTAATACCTAAACCAGCCCCTTTAAAAATTATATTCCCTGAAACACTCTCTCTCTCTCTCACTCACACACACACACACACACACACACACACACACACACACACACACAATAATGAGAACATTGAGGTTTAACAGAATGAAAGGATGTGCCTTTTACCAACTTTGCCAGCATGGTACCAACATTGACCTTTAGGATTCCTTTTAACGTTGAGTTGATTTATGTTGTTGTAGACATCTTTTACATTGTTATTTTTGCACTGTTTTCTTTATTCTGCATAGTGATTCATTCATAAAATCAATGTAAACTTATGATATCTCCACCCTATTATTTGTTTTTCATCTCTCAAAAATATATTAAGTACCCCGCAAGGTACAGTATTGAATCCTTAAAAAGAAAAAGCAAACAAACCTAGATAGAAATTTTATGTACTAGTGCTAGGGAATGAGAAAAGGGAGAATGAAAAAAAAAATGGTGATATCTCTTTTTAATGGATAGTATAGACTAACTTTAAAGAGAAGAGATATTAACAGAGAAAATTAGTCGGGTACCTCAAAGGACACCAGGGTGCCCTAAGTGCCATGACACTACTTATTCAAATGAATATCTTCCTTCAAAATGCAAATCTTTGGACATTATTCACTTACTCCAAAGTTTTTTGTCATTGCCTCAAGAGTTCCAAGTTCCTTTCTTAATACCCCTTTCAAATACATTGTACAAGACATAGAAAATAATTTTTAAAAATAACAATAGTCATAATAAATTTATATAGTATAACTAGCATTTATAAGGCACTTTAAAGTCAGCAAAACTTTATAAATATTTATTTTTATACTCACAACAACTCTGGGAGAAAAAGTTATTAGTAGCTCCATTT
>CM053585.1:322050109-322080302 GCA_028646515.1 Pseudochirops corinnae | reverse complement strand
CAGGTCAGTGGTTTTTTCAAGGAGATACTTCACATTGCCCTCTATTTTTTCATTTGTTTCAATCTGTTTGATAGTATCTTGATTCCTCATGAAGTCATTTGCCTCCATTTGCTCCACTCTAATTTTGATGGAATTATTCTCTTCAGAGTGCTTTTGAGATTCTTTCTCCATCTGGCAAAGCTGACTTTTTAAGATGTTCTTCTCCTCATTGGCTTTTTGGGCCTCTTTTGTCATTTGAGTTAATCTATTTTTTAGGGTGTTGATTTCTTCAGTCATACTGCTGACTCTCTTTTCATCATTTTCTTGCAACATTCTTATTTCTCTTCCTAATTTTTCTTCCACTTCTCTTATTTGGTTTTCAAAATCCTTCTTCAGCTCATCTCTAGCTTTAAGGCAATCTTCATGTTTATTGGAAGCCCCTCGTGGGGGTGCTCTGGCTGCATTCTCCTCTTCCCTCTCTCTGCCATGATCCTTCTTTTCCCCAAAGAAGGAATGTAGGGTTTGTTTGCTGTTCTTACTTTGTTTCTTATGCTTATTCTTACTCATGGTTGGTCAGTCCGTGATTTTTTTTTTAATCTCTGTGGGACTCTGCTTCCAGAAGGGAAAGCTCTGTCCCAAATCACTGGCGTCCTTCTGGCCGCTGTAGCCCTCAGGAAGGTTCTGGGTCCCTTTCCTACTTACTTCCGGCTCCCTGGATAATGAAGACTCACAGGACCAAGGACCAAGACCGCGATCTGGATCCAGTCTCTCTCAACGTGACAGCACTTGGCCTCTGAATGATCGCTTAGTCCCCCTGCTGTCTGCAGGTCAAGGGCACAGAAGCTGCAACCAGAGGTGGGTGCAAAACCTGTGCCTTTCTCTTTCCAGCCCTGGAGGCCTTTTGGCAAGACCGCTTTTCTCCATTTCGTAAGTCCCACTGACCTAGTTCTGAACGCTGCTGCAGCTGCCTCTAATCCACTCACCAGAGGCTCCTTGGCTCCTCCCATCCAGCTGTCCCAGGGGCTCAGCCAGGGCTTCAGGCCAGGCTGGTTTTGGTTTGCAGTGCTAATATGGTTCCTTGTAGCTGAGCTGAATTTAGTGGAAAGTATATTTGTGTGCGTTTTGGAGGTCTAGGATTAGTTTAGAATCATATTTTGTAGGTATTTTTGGGTGGCTAAGTGAGAGCTGCCATATGTTGCTGCTCCTACACTGCCATCTTGGCTCCGCCCCCTCTGCCTCCTATACCTGTAGCTTTCATTGCTCAGGCTTCTCAATATTTTGAGAATGCCATCCCTTCCATTCTATATCATTTCAGGTTTTAACCATCCTTTGGGACTGACCTCAAATCATACTGTTTCTATGAAATCTTCTCTAATCCCCCTGCTCAGTAACAATTTGCTCCATCAAACTTCACAAAGAACTGTTTTTTATAACATTGACTTATTGCGCATCATTTAAAATTATATTTACAACTGCATCAGACTTCTATTAAATTGTAAATTCTTTGGGGGTGGGTTGTAAGACATAGCTATTTTGCATCACCCCAGCATTTCAAACAGTGCTCTACCCACAATGAATCCTAAAAAGTTCCCCTTTCATCTGTTACTATTTTTATTATATTATATTGTACAGCATGATATGTCATCTATATTTCTTACTTTGTCCCTATGCACTAGGGAAATGATAAGAACTTAACAAATACTTCTTGACTCAACATTATTTTAAATAACAATGAGCAAGCTTGATGATCTTGCAAAGATGAATGATGGGAGAAACCTCAGAAAATCATCTGCCCAGTCTTGATGTTTTCTCCATGCTGGAATGTCAGTTTAGCATCTGTTTAAGGAATGGAAGGGTACATGTGATGTTTTAGATGAGATATTGGTCCAAAAGAATTTTCAGGGCTATCAATTTTCCATGCTGAATTTTGAAGACTATCAGGGAGAGAAGAGAAAGTGTGCTGTGTGAGGAGAGCAGAAGAACTCTTTATTCAAATTGAGATCATGCCATAAACCAATCCAGACCAATATTTTCACAAGACTTCATCTCCACTGTAAATATACTTGTTTTACATATCTCTAGAGCAGTGGTTCTCAACCTTCCTAATGCCACAACCCTTCCTCATGTTGTGGTGACCCCCAACCATAAAATTATTTTCATTGCTACTTCATAACTGTAATTTTGCTGCTGTTATGAATCTCTCTGATATGCAGGATGTATTTTCATGTTACATATTAAACATAGCCCACAAGTTGAGAACTGCTGCTCTAGAGTGTCAAATAAGATTGATTCTATTTGGCAAGGCAGATGAAGTTTGAAGAAACTCCATTTTTAGGTCATCATTGTTTGAATATATTTGTAGCCAGTTCCTATGTCCCAGAGTTCTATGATGGACTTAGACAATTGTTAAATGTGTCTTAATCTACCTCAGCCCCAGTCCTAAAAGTTTATAATTTTCATGTCTATGATATCTTCCTCAATAAATTGAGGTCAGTGTCCTGAGCAGAGATGGTGATCAAGGTGGTTTGAATTGCCTAGCACATGCCACCTCATTTCTCTCCCTGATGTGGTTTTCTACTTGGGCTTTTTTTTTTCTTTTGGTGGTAGTTAGTCATGGTGCTGGCCACTATGAGAGACTTCATCTTCACAGTGTTTGTTACTTTGAAAGATGGCTGCAAACACAAAGATGTTCTCAGGGCTGTTGATTTGGTGAACAGTGCTAGTCCTGGTTCCCTTATGGTTCTAAGTTATCTCTAGCAGTTTATGATGATGATTATTTCTAATAAATCTCAAACAGTTTTCCAGGTTGTGAGTGATGTGATATAGGAAAATGCCAACCCTAGTGAGGCAGAGCAGCAAATATTTGTGCCTGGAGACTACTATAATAGTTGACAAGAATTGTGAAATGCTAGTCATTTATGTTTTTATAATATCATTAAACTTGCACCCCAGTCTATGTGATGAAAAACATTTCCATGAATCTTAAAAATATATGAGGTAGCATTGAGTTTCAGGCCGACCCTACTTAAAGTTCTCATAATGACTGACTTGACATTGAGTACAGCACAGCAAATTATTCTTTTTCATGCTCTTTTATGATAAAGAAGGAAGGAAATGCACAACAAATATGAAATACTAAAAACTCCAATTTTTTAACACAGATAGTGCTGACCACTGAAGTGGGCAAACCATAAGTGTAAGTTAAATGAACTAAGGACATTAATCTTTTCATTATGTGACAATGCTATATCATTACTAAACTGGAAACAGATCTCACAAGTTATAGAAAAGGGATTTTTTTTTTTTTTTGGTCAAGAGTATGTTCAGCCAAAAGATACACAACAGCATACTGATGAACAATGCAAGGCTACCATAATGATAAATAAGTAAACAAATAATACATCATCCTTCCTGGATTAGACAAACTGAAAGAAACAAATTAAAAATACTAAAATTTAAAGATAAACAAATAAAAGCTCTTGAGATTATTGAAAGTTTTAACTTTATTAAGCTTCAGAAATTACATTTAATTATAAACTAGGTGACAAAAACAACACCAGTATTGGAAATAATTTTGAAAAAAGGAGATAAGCATACTTAGAATGGAATTCTAAAAAAATCTTTTTTATATTTGATAGAAAATCTACCGAGTATATCAGTTATATACCAAAGAAAGGATATTCAAATTACATAATTGTCATGAATTAATTCTCTCAAAATATTTGACTGCAATTATTAAAACATTTCAGGACCCAAAAATAGCAGTATATGTGTTGAAAATTGCCATGATTAGAGTCATGGAGTAAAAGGTACAATTTTCAAGGAAGAATTCTTGCAGGCTTCGAAGAGCTGGATGGTAGAAATGACTTGAGAGAAATTCTAATTATTTATAGAAAGACTTTTGAAGGGATGCAACACTCTAGCTGTTGTAAATAGCATACAACTTGAACATCACATTGCCAAATAAGGGACAAAACAAAACATGGAATGTAGTTGAAAAAGTAAAAGTGAATTAGAAATCCAGATGGTTTCAAGGAACAATGAAAAGGAAAGTTTAAAGGTTGTTCAAAATTTCAGAGTAAAGCAAAGATAAAATAGTTAAATCAGCATTCGTCAAATATTCTATTATAGATTCTGGAGAAGTAAAGAGTTAAGCATTAAGAGAAAATCACTGAAGAAAGTGGATGTAAAAGTAAAATTGCCAATTCCCTAAATAGTCACAAAATGTCCAATACAAGGAAAATAAAAATTTGGGATCAAATGTGAAAAAGAAAAATTTTGAACTCTTCAAATAGTGAAGGAAAGAAGTTACTTCAAGGGAAGTGATAGAAAATCTACCTTCTCTAAGCAAGCTGGAAAGCAACTGCCAGAAGAGAACCATAAAGATTGATTCAAATGTTTCATTGTTGTATATGGATTAGTGAAAACAAACAAAGCCTTACCTAGCTCTGTCACATGAAATCCTGACCCAAAATTTCTCAATAGATGATATTACATGACCATTATACCCAAAAGATGAAAATACCACATGTAGATCAATTACCTCTTAATGTATTTGATATAAATCATTCACAACTTCTATCAATATAAACAATTTATAAGCACTTAATAAGAAAACAAGATGTTAGTTGTGGACCAAAAAAGTATAACAAAAAGTCCCTGGGGGTATAATGAATAATTTGTTATTGACTTAATAATTATGGACTATCTCTCTAAAAGTACTATAATATTTTTACTTTGTTTATTATTGCAAAGTTTTTGACTCACTTTCATACTTGTGGCTTATTTATGTACTGCAATATATAACACTACTATATGTAACAGGAACACCAAAAATACGTGAAGTTCACAGAGTCAACTTTATCTCCTTAAAATATTCCATCAACACAATAATATCAAGAACATTTTTTTAATTTAAGAATTTTTCATAGAAATAGTTATAACTTATTCTGCTCTCATCAGACTTAAATCCATTATTACAGCTCCTAAATAGAACCAAGTATGGATTTTAATTAAAAGAGTTGAGCCAAAATGCCCCAGTCCTTTGATAAATATGAATGACATCAAACTATGTGACTCCATCAAAAAAAATATTAAACAGCTTCTTCATCTCAAGGGATCTTTCTCTAATGATATTAAAATATCATTTGTAGTCAATAAGTATAAAATTTTTAACATATGTATAGAAAAGATAGAGACAGAAAACTTTGAACTTCAATCTGGAAGCCACATTGAATTGATGGAAAAAAAGTTATAACTTTGAATACCTTGGCTTACTCCAAGTGACATAAAGACACAGTGAACATAAAGATACCAAAGTCAAGGGTGGGGCTGAATATGCTAGAAGACTTGCTGGTATCCTGAAATCAAAGCTGAATGGGAAGAATGTCATTGCAGCCATTAAGACCTTCACAATACCAGTCTTAATGGAAACTTTACAGAACCATAAAATGGAACATAACAGATTTGAAAACTAAGATAACAAAAATTCACAAAATATTAACAATATTCAGGGCCTGTCAACCAAAGACAACTATGGAAAGAGTAACACTTTCTCACCAGAAAGGAGAAAGAGAATTGATTAAGATTCTTAATGTTCATGAGAAATATGTCAAAAATACACAGAAATATTTGTGGAACAAGCAGACATCCCTTTACTAAGCAATAGTAAATTCTAATAACAGAAATACTCAAATAGATTTGCTGAACGTAACTTGAAGTGGATTGACTATCCACTTGAAGTGGAAAAAACTATGAAATGGTTAAAAGTCAAATCCAAAGATGACCAATTGGAAATATTCATATGAGCCCAGCCAACAAGATTGCTTCAAAAACATTGAACAAATAACTCCATTATGTAGTTTTTCTTGTGTAAGTAGAAGTTTGTTTTTTTTTTTTTTCATAACAATTCAGGACCAATGTATTGTTCAAAGAAATGGTAGAATGATTTCTCTTAAGGAATATGGACTTAGTGATCAATGTAGCATATTGTATAAAATAATGAAAACTAGGCAACACATCATTACAATCTTTAAAAATATAACACCTACAAAATTCCTGGCAATATATGACCTAGTGGTAAGAATTATACATCAGAAATTTATCTTTTATGGATTGAGAGATACTAAATAAATACAGAATAAAAAATATATTGAATAATTCATTAAATTGTACTGGAACCAGATCATTATCATAAAAAAAAACCTTTGCCCATCATCATGCAGAAAAGGCATTAATCTATAAAAATTGAAGAATAGCATTTTAAATATATGTCTTCATAAAAAATAATAATCATGGAAGAGAGCCAAGATGGAGGAGTAAAAGCAGGCCCTTTCTTAAGATCTCCCTCCAACCTCTCCAAATAACAGTAAAAACTGCTCTAAATTAATTCTAGAACTGTAGAACCCACCCAATGACAGAGTGAAACAAATCTCCAGGCCAAGACAGCTTGGAAGATCAATAAGAAAGGTCTATCACATCAATCTCAAAGTGGACGGCAGTCCAGCATTGGCCATGCCAGCATAGACAAGACTTGAGTAGGCCTCAGGGGATTGAGTCACTAGTAGCTGTGGTGGTTTCCATACTTTTGGCCCACAAATGCCAAAGACATCATAGAAGGTCAGTGGGGAAACTGTCAGACCTGGGTTAGAGAGGACTGCTGTCTGATACCAGCCCTAGGGTGGTGGAGGTGACAGAACTAGTGGTAGGAGCAACAGCAGCTGGTTCCAGAAGTCCTTGCCCATAGATGGTGGGGAGATTGAGCATCTGATTAGAGGGCCTTGGAGGGTTTTCTTTGCTGGTATGTAATGTCACTAGCTATTGCTACGAATATGCATGCATCTTTCCAGGGTAGATATGCAAAATATAATGAATTCTTCTTCAAAGGCAAAGCCAAAATATTTATTTGAAATATCATTAGAATATCAGGAGGTAAAATTTAATAGAGTATTTATCATTAATCCAGGGAGCACCATGGACATCTTAAGCCTTCTTTCTAACTGTCCTTCCCACAAACAGGTTTCCCTAGACAAATTCCTCCCTTTCCCAACTCACAGCTTGCTTCTCTCTCTGTGCTTTGCCTTCCTCTCTGCTCTCTGATCATGCTCTCTCTCTTCTTCTTTGGCAAGCTTCTCCCACACTGAGCTCCATGTGACCCAGGCTCCATGTGTCAGGCCAATGTAATACTAATGGAATTTGAAGATCCCCTTGTATTGGAAAGCTAATAGGCACTTAGCACTTAGTTTCAAGTTCATAATTGTGTCACATATTAAGACCCAGAACTTGTGAATCCCACAGTGGGATGGACTTGTTGACATAACAGGAAAGGGCAGAACAAGGAGGAACTAGGAACTAATACCATATATAAGGAAAAGCCCAAGTTGAGAGAGGCCAGAATTTCTGGGAATGAGCATCATGGAGTCACAGCAGCTACTGCTAGAGAGAAAGAGAGAGAGAGAGAGAGAGAGAGAGAGAGAGAGAGAGAGAGAGAGAGAGAGAGAGAAGTGCCGGGAAGAAGAATTACTGAGAGAGAGAGACAACTGCCAGGATCCTGGGAACTTCTGAGAACTGCTATGAATTGAGAATGGAATGGAGAACAGAACTTGTGATGCCAAAACTTCTCTTGAGAACCTCTGAGAAATGAGAAGAGAGGAGAACTGGGAGGCAGCATTACTGTGGTGCTGGTACTTTGTCTGCCTGTTTTGATGCTACTTTATTAGGTTTATCTGCTGGTAGAGGATGTTGCTGTTGTCACAGAAGCACTGGGATCTTGCTGCTGGTTCAGAAGTCCTGAACGAGGATTTTCTTGTTGTATGTTTAGAGAAATCCTGGAGGACAGTCTTACTGATATTTTCAGAGGTCCTAGGTCTAAAGTAATGATTTGTGCTGATTCCTCAGACCTTGTGGTTGGGTCTATGCTGGTTTCACAGGCAAAAGAGTGAATTTATGAAGATGCCAGCAATATGTATGCTTTATCTTCCCAGGAACAGAAACTATGAAGTACTTGAGGTGGACTAGACACTGTGAGCTTCAGTATAGAACAGGAACTAGACAAAAAGCTGGACAACAAGGAGCTGACAGGAGCTGAGACCATGGAAGGGAACCATGGAAGTAGAGAAACAACCTCTAGTTAAAATGAAAAGACATCCCTTTGGGTATTTAATGCAAACTGAGAAGATCATGATTTACTAAGCGGGGAGAACTTTGACCTTTACATTTAGATGATTGAGTTAAGGATTTACTAATTAAGGATGATTGGAAACTAATCTCCAATTAAGGGGAAAAAAAGACTTTTTGATTGAAGAGATTAAGACAAGGTGACCTAGGTATGGAAAACTTTAGATCTCTTTACTTTGTGTCAAATAAGAGGTCTGCCTCCTTAAGAATGATTGAGCTACTAAATGAATGTACTTTGTTTAAAGCTATGTGACCACTTTGGTGAAAACTATGTGGCCACTTTAGTAATAAGTTGTTTAGCCATAACATTGTATTAACATACATACATATTGTATTATACATAACATAACATAAAATAACATGTATTTTCATTTCTGTGAGTGTTTTGCCTTAATTTGTTACTGAATAAATACAGTTCACTATACTGCATCATCAGAAGCTTGAAAGCTGTTCATAGCAGCAGTCCTCTGGAAAGCTGCTTGTGCTTGGCTTTATAACCAATTAATGGGTGGGGAAGATCTTTCTATTCCAATAATATGACATGGTGCTGAGGCAAGATTTTCTTGTTTTGCCCATGTTTGGATCTGGGTTGCAGTCCTGGGTGGTAGTCCTCTGGTGAAGAGGAGAGCTGTTTTTTCAGAACTTGTGGCTACAGTGGAGAAGGAATCTTCCACACAGCTCCAACATAGGAAAGAATATTTGAGGTCAGGAAAAGACTAAACAACTCTCTTTTATCATACTACTCAGAAGAACTGAAAATTTATGGGCATGTAGAAGTACAAAGCCCCTGAAGTTTAGGACAGTACAACCTCTCCCACCCCACCCTCTTCCTACACACCCCTGCCCCACACACAGTGGAAGCAGAGATCTACCTTAACAAAGACTTAAGAAATTAAGTAATTGACTGGGAAAATGAGCAAACAGCAAGGAAAAAAAAAAACCTCTTATACAATAGAATCTTACTTTGGTGACAAAGATCAAAACATACATCCAGAAGAAGACAACAAAGTCAAAGCTCCTACATTAAAAGCCTACAATAAAAATATTAATTGGTCTCAGGCTATGGAAGAGCTCAAAACAGATTTTGAAAATCAAGTAAGAGAAGTAGAGGCAAAATTGGGAAGAGAAATGAGAGAGATGCAAGAAAATGAAAAAAAAAATCAGTCAAAAGCTTGCTAAAGGAGGTTCCAAAAAATACTGAAAAAAATAACATCTTAAAAAAATAGAATAACCCAAATGGCAAAAGAGGACCAAAAAGCCAATGAGGAGAAAGATAACTTAAAAAGCAATATTGGCCAAATGGAAAAGAAGATCCAAAAGCT
Source organism: Pseudochirops corinnae (assembly GCA_028646515.1). Taxonomy (NCBI): domain Eukaryota; kingdom Metazoa; phylum Chordata; class Mammalia; order Diprotodontia; family Pseudocheiridae; genus Pseudochirops; species Pseudochirops corinnae. Next base: position 322,070,826 of record CM053585.1, on the reverse strand, counting down.
CAGTGAAGAAAATAATTCCTTAAAAATTACAATAGATAAAAGAAAGTTAATGACTTTATGATAAATCAATCATCCATGAAGTAGAAAAAATGTCTAAGACTATGAAAACCCAAGTTGGATCTAATTTGAAACAGAGTTTGAACACTATTTATATGTCAAATGAAGTGACTGAAACTCTTGCTTCCCTGAAAAACTAGAAATTGGCAAGTGAAGATAAAACTTGTAATTATTACCTCCAATACGTCACAGTAGCAAATTAATCACTTGCAAAACACATTATCATCTTCTACCTGATTTCACACATATTAACAGACTTGCATAATTATTATCCAAAGGTGAAAACATTAGTGACCTTCAACTATATGTTTATATACTTTTTTACAAAACATTCAGTTTATGTTACTATAATTTCTTTTTAAAACTTACTAGAAAACAATATATTGACTAAATAACAATAAAAGAGATGTCAAAAAGTATTGGATGTATAAAGAATTTCTCACCATTTATTCTGTAATTATCAAACAAGTTCCCTAAAGCACCAAATTTTTGTGCTCTCCTTATTGATTATTGCAAAACATAAACTTGGTTCTGCACTCATGGCCTAGTCCCATATTAAAAATATTTTTAAAACTAAGAATGCAAATTAGCCCTTAAGCACTTCAGGTTTATAACTGGACAAAAAGAAAAACTCAAAACACATTCAGAGTACAAGAGTGTTAATTATAACATTAATAAAATGACCAAAGGTTACAAGAACTATAAATTAAGGATATGAGGTGAAAAATTGAATCCAATAGCAATGATAGTCAGATATAATGTCAGAAGATGGGTTGCCTTTGCCCATCTGTCCCCCAGAAAGTCTGGAATTGGATTTTGATAACAACAAAGAACAAACATTGAAACTCTTTATACATTAGAAAATCAAACCTTTTTCCTCACTTTCTATCTAAATGCTGGATGTCATATCTGTCTAGGGTCACCAGGCAGCTGCTGAAATATGGGCTACATGATTTGGAATTAAAAATCTTTGGATTTTTTCACTCTCTCCTTTTACTATCTTGATTTTCTGAAACTTCCTCATCTTTAGTCTTGTTTTCAAGGTCCTACATAATTAAATTCTTGTACATATTGGATCAGGGGTATTTTTTTCATTCTAGATTTATGTATAGCAATTAATAGTGGTTATAACAGGGCTTGGTCAAAATTTAATACAAAATGTTTAATTGTCTGATATCATATGGAAAATTTTGTTGTATTTTTAAAATGCCACCAACACAATTATATCAATAACAACTGATGTGAAAAAGAAAAGTTATATCTTCCCAGAAGACATTTTAGGCCAATGGTGTTTTTTCTGCCTATCTATAAATTCATTTTCAATCCATTCAATCCATTTTCATTCTCAAATAGAATTGCGTACAGCTTTCATGTCATAAATGGAATCATGCTAAAATATTATGTCTTACATACAGATGACATCAAATTACACATGACCATTGAAAGGTGTATTAAGCTGCTACTTCATCTTATTTAAACTTTTAAAAAATGATGTCAAAATATCATTTGGAGGAGATAAACATAAAATTTACAATGGGTGCCAAGGATAAAGAGCAACTCAAGTCTCTGAGCATGTATAAAGAGGTCAAATTGAACAAAGGATTGAACTGACTCATATGTCTTGCTCTTCTGTTGGATGATACATCAGGTATGAGGCTATCAAGGAAAAAGGTGAGTTTGAACATGTTAAGAGACTGACTGAAGTCCTAGAATCAAGGCATCTTAGGAAGGACACATAGAGAGTAATTAACACTTAGCCAATATAAGCCTTAACATATATTTTTGGTATGGTAAAAGAGATGAAAACTGATATAGAAGATGTCCAAATTAAAACTTGTACAATGTAAAGAAAATTACAGGTTCTTCACCAAAACAACTCTGAATGGATAGATGATCTCAGAGTACACAATTAACAGTTTGAAATGAACAAAAATATCTTTGCTTGTGTGTGTGTGTTTATGTGTGTGTGAGAGAGAGAAAGAGATTTTCTTTTCAAAGATACTGGAATGGCTTGCCATTTTCTTCTCCAGTTCATTTGTCAAATGAGAAAACTGACACAAACAGGGCTAAGTGACTTGTCTAGGGTCACACTGCTAGTAAGTTCCTGAGACCAGACTTGAACTAAGTAAAACGCATCTTCCTGATTCCAAATGTGACACTCTAGCCACTTCTGTCTCTTAGCTGCATCCAGGCAACCTCTAGCATTAGAGACATTTTGAAGATAGCACTGAGATGAATTGAGAGAGAAAATTTACTTCCTAGATACTCCTTATATTCCTGAAATAACAGGACCAGTCAAAAAAAAATTAAAGATGGTATCTTGCTTTCCTAACATTTTTATCTGAGTCCCTCTAAAAGGTTGAAATGATACAATAATAATAGCCATAAAAAGAATAACAAAAATACTAGAAACTTGCTAAACTTATAAACAAACAGGTCACAGATTCACATGCTATAAATATACTACCCAATGCCAAATTTGAAATTTTAATATTGAAAATTTACTTTAACTGTACTAATAACAGGGCTTAATTTCAGAAAAATCTATTGCTCATAACCATCTGGATATAACACAGAACATAACAACTGAAAGAAAATTTTCTACCTATTGCCATACTTAATATTTGTAATATCAAAACTACATGCAATGAGAAACTGAAAGAAATATTAAGACCTACAGGAAACAGTTAAAGCCATGTGGAAATAACACAAGGTTCATGTTGTTGGTATCTTTACAACATGTGGATTTCCCCTGAAGTTATTTTCGGTGAGTCTATATGATTTATGTAAATAACTCTACACTCTCAGTCAATGACAAAAAGTCATTTTTTCCCCTCCATTTCGGTAATAGTTCAGAGAACATAAACTACACAAGAATAGTACCAAGACAGTGACTTATCTTTAAGTCATTTTTATATGAAATCCATGAAAAAAGAAGCAGAAACATTAATGACACAATGATGATAAAATCTTGAATTTGAAAAGGTTTTAATTTTACGAAAAAGAATAATAATTATTCTTCCATTTTTGTATCTTGTTTTTTGTTTGTTTAATACATTGAGACAATTACTTAATAGTAATCTGTTGGATTTTTTTTTTAATGGAAAGTCTTTCCTATGTCTGTTTGGTCATATTTTTAAATTAAATTTTATTTTCCATTCTAAATTTTTCTCTTCCTCCTCTCTCTCTTTGACACATTAGAAATATATGTGGGTCAAGCAAAACAAGTTCCCACATTAACCATGTCCAAATATACAATTGTGGGTGTATATGAATATATATATATATATATATATATATATATATATATATATATACACATACATATATACACACACACGTATGTGCATAAGTATATACATACACACATATATGTGTTGATAAATATACATACACACATATATGTATTTCAATGTGCACTTTGAATCTATCATATTTCTAGGTGGAGGTGGATCACATATGTCACATACAATTTTAAAGGGAAGCAGGTTACCACTGAATTCTATGTTCTAATGATCTAGGCAAAATCTGCCATAGAATTCAACCAGGAAGTTGCAGGCTTCAGCACATTTCTCCCTTTTTTTCTTTTCTTTTTTTTTTTTTTGGTTCTTGTGTCCCTCAAATTTTCAGTGTAAGAAATTTAAGAATTAAAAAAAAATAAATTTCCATCCATAATAGATGATGATAAAAACAATATTGGAAGCTATGGCCAGGATTTTCTCTTTCTCCCATCTATATTTTATAAAGCAAAGAGACTAATTGCCTATATTCAAATTCACCTTTGCAAGTAGTCCTGAAACTGATGGTCTTGTCTAATTATCTTTATTTTTTTTTAAATGAGGTTTTAAAAATCAATTTACTCTTTTGACTTTTGAATTTTTTTGTCAAAATGTATGACTATGCTCACAGACAAAACACTTGGTTCTTTTATGTAGCTGAATTTGCCTACAGATAGTTTCAAATTTGGAAAGATCAATTCATTGAAGTCACAAGGTCTCAATCTAGACTATTTTTTTAAAAGCGTGTTTAATAAGGTATTAACAAAAGTGTCCTTTATTTTAAAAACCATTAAACAATATATAAATATGAAGTATCATCATTAGTTATTTGCATTTATTTATTTATTTTAAGTTTTCAACATTCATTTCCACAAGATTATGAGTTACAAATTTTTCCTCATCTTCCCTTACACCCCATACCAAGATGGCAAACATATGGGATACCCTTTCCACCAGTCTTCCCTTTCTTATATCTCACCTTCATCCTTCCCGTTCCCCCCTTCCACCTTAATTTCTTGTAGGGTAAGTTGGATTTCTGTACCCTAGTCCCTGTATATATTATTTCCCAGTGGTATGTAACAATTTTTTAACATTTGATTTTAAAATTTTGAGTTATAGATTCTCTCCATTCTTCCATCTTCACCCCACACCCCCTCCCTAGGTGGAAGACCAGAAATTCAATGTACATTATATATGTGTAGTTATGCAAAATATTTCCACAGTAGCCATATTGTGAAAGACTAACTATATTTCCCTCCAAACTATCCAGTCCTAATTTACTTTATTTTTTCCTTTGACCCTATCCCTTTTCAAAAGTATTTGCTTCTTATTAACCTCTCCCCCAAACTGTAATCATTCCCATTACTTCCCTCCCTCATCCCCTACCTCTCTACTTTTCTGTAGGGCAAAATACCCAATCTAGTGTGTATGTTGTTCTCTCCTTCAGCCAAATCCAATGAGAGTAACATCGACTCATTCCCTTTCACCTCCCTGCTCCTTTCTCCCATTTGATAGCTTTCTCTCGAATCTTTTATGTGAAATAATTTGCCCTATTCTATCTCTCCCTTTCTCCTTGTCCCAATATATTCCTGTCTCACATCTTAATTTTATTAGTTATTTAGCTATTCATTTATATTATAATATATAATATAACATTATTATAATAGATTTATTATAAATTTATATATAATATAGAATTATATAATAAATATTATTATAGTTATAATAAAAACCTTATAATTTAATATGTAATTAATTATTTTATTTATTTATTATCATATTCGACTCACCTTTTGCCCTCTGACTATGTACACACACACACACACACACACACACACACACACACACACACACACCCGTATAGACACATGTGTGTGTATACACCTTGCCTTCATATGTCCTAATAATGAGAAAAGTCTCATGAGTTACAAATATTGTCTTTCCTTGTAGGAATGCAAGCAGTTCACCTTTAAAAAATTCCTTATGATTTCTCATTCTTGTTTACGTTTTAATGTTCTTCTTGTTTCTTGTATTTGAAAGTCAAATTTTCTGTTCATCTCTGTTCTTTTCATCAAGAATGCTTGAAAGTCCTCTATTACATTAAATATCCTTATTTTCCCCTCAAAGACAATCAGTTTTGTTGAATAGGTGATCTTTGGTTTTTATCCTAGCTCCTTTAAACTGGGGAATATCATATTCCAAGTCCTTTGATCCCTTAATATAGAAGCTGCTAGATCTTGTATTATCCTGATTGTGTTTCCACAATACTGAAATTGTTTCTTCCTGATTGCTTTTATATTTTCTCCTTGACCTAGGAACTCAGGAATATGGCTATAACATTCCTAGGAGTTTTCTTTTGAGGATCCATTTCAAGAGGTGATTGGTGGGTTCCTTCATTTTCTTTTTTAATGTCTGGTTCTACAGTATTAGGGCAGTTTTACTTGATAATTTCTTGAAAGATGTGTAGGCTCTTTTTTGTTGTTGTTGTTCATGGCTTTCAGATAGTCCAATAAATTTTAAATTATCTCTCCTGGATCTATTTCCAGGACAGTCATTTTCCCAGTGAGATATTTCACATTACCTTCTATTTTTTTTCCATTCTTTTGGATCTGTTCTATAATATCTTAATATCTCATATAGTCATTTGCTTCCATTTGCTTCAGTCTAATTTTGAAGGAATTATTTTCTTCAGTGAGTTTTTGAACTTCCTTTTCCATCTGTCCAATTCTGCTTTTTAAGGCATTCTTCTCCTCATTGACTTTTTGGACCTATTTTGCCATTTTAGTTAATCTATTTTTTAAGGTGTTATATTCTTCAATATTTTTGAGGGGTCTCCTCTAGCAAGTTGTTGACTCATTTTTCATTATTATCTTGCTTCATTCTCATTTCTCTTCCCAATTTTTCCTTTGCTTCTCTTATTTGATTTTCAAAATCCTTTTTGAAGTCTTCCATGGCCTAAGACCAATCCATATTTTTCTTGGAGATTTTTGATGCATGAGTTTTGAATTTGTTTTCTTATTCTGGTTCTATGTTTTGATCTTCCTTGATGCCAAAAAAATGATTTTATAGTCTGATTTCTCTTCCTCTGCTTGCTCATTTAAGCAGTCAGTCAAGCAGACTTTTGAGCTCTTTGCCATGGTAGATCTCTGCTTCCACAATGGAGAATGCTGTGGTCCCAAATTTCTGGGGTTTTGCACAGCTGTTGTCAGAGCTACTTCTAGGCACCTTTCTCAAAACTGAGAGGAGGACTGTCTCTCAATACCTTCATTAATCTTTCCTGTGCCAGTGCTCCTCACCCCAGGACTGCCACCCATGACTGCAACCCAGATCCAAACAGGGCAAAGCAAGAGAATCCTGCCTCAGCACCATCAAAGAGCTTCCTGCCACTGTCCTCTGGTCAGTCACTTGGTCCTCCCACTAGCTGTGGATCTTGAACCCCAGAATCAGCCTGACCACTGCCACCACCTCTGCCATGCTGGGGGAAGGGGGCTGAACTGTGCTCTTTTCTCACCCAGTTCCAAGAGTTTCCCCACTGACCTTTTACTTTCTCTTTGGTGTTTATGAGTTGTGAAGTATGGAAACCACCACAGCTTCCAGTGATTCAGGCCCCTGAGGTCTGCTCTGGAAAGTCTGTGCTGCCAGTTTATGTTGGTGTGGCCCATGCGGGACTGTGCTACTGTCCCAGCCCAGTGTGATAGACCCTTCCTATGAGCCTACCATGCTGCCTTCAGTGGGGATTTGTTTCTCTCTGTCATTTTGGGGTTCTATGTTATTTTTTACAGGTATTGGAAGTAATTGGGGATGAGCTCAAGTAAGTTCCTGCTTTTATTCTGGCTCAGCTTCTCATCCTGCTATTATTGATTTAAAAAATTCTATTTTTACAAACTATCATTTGAGGTTATTAATTCATCCTATTAAATGATTTAAATTTTAGATCAGGATTAACTTTCAGGTTTTTTTTTTTCAATAGTGAGTTTCTTTATTGTCCTAGGTTTTTTTGTTTTTGTTTTTCCCAATAAGGACAGTGGTTCCATCAACATAAAACTGTCCAAAGGCCCTCAAAATGTCAATAGAGGATCTTGACTTGCTTGTAGCTAATACTTTTTTTTTTTCAACTGGTGGACAGTTTTTTGTGGGTGTCTATACCATCTAAGTTTGCTCCTGGGTTGTGCAGGGGACTAGTTTTGAAGCTTTTTCAACTTGAACAGACATGTGCTTGTTGACACAGTTATTCAAAAACTAGAATTCCATAATAAAGTTACAACTGAAATTAAAATAGAAGTTAATTGGCCAATATTAGATTTTTCTAAAACTTTCAAGAAGTATATCTTTCTACCATGTGGAGCAAATTGCCCTCATATAGTGCTGGTGTCAGAGGAAAAAGGAAAATGACCACATTGTAAACCTTTAAGTTTTTAGAATATTCATTCTAGGTACTCTATGTTTTTTTTTAAATGAATAAATAATTGATTGAGAGAGCTGTGATATTCATAGCTGCTGAGAGTACCTGATTTTCCGCAAATTCAAATAAATACACCAAGAAACTTTGCAATGAAATTCACACGCAGACACTTAGACAGATACCTCTCACACACACGTGTGTATACATGAGTATACACATGTGTATATAAATATGCATAGGCATATATGTGCATATATTCACATATGTGTGCATGCACATATGTATGTGTATATGTATATATATATATGTATATGTATATCCTGACCATATCTATAACAACTAGATGATAAAATGGATTACCAAATCTCTGGATTTTGAGTCAGGAAAACATGATCACACATCCTATCTCAGACTCTTATTACTCATGTGACCACAGGCATAGTCATGTAACACTCTCCAGTCTCCACTTCCACCTTTGTTAAATGGAAATAATAGAATTAGTGGATTGTTGTGAAATCAAATGAGATACCTCATGAAAAGCACTTGGAAAACCTTAAAGCATTATATAAATTTTAGCTCTTGTTGCTATTATTATCATTAATATGTCATCCTGATCTATATGTTGCCACTGGCTCCAAATGTCTCCAGAGGAGAAAATGAGTCTGGTGACTTTATCCCTCCCCTTCTCTCCCCTTCCTTCCCCTCGTCTTCCCTCCCCTCCCTTCTCAGTTCCTCTCCTTTCCTCTGCATTTTCTCTCTTCTTTCCTCTCCCTCTGTCCCCGCAGGGCATCATATCTTTACTTGCAGCTGTTTTGCCTAAAGAAATGCATATTTTGAGCACTGAAACATCCCAAAAGAAGTAAAGGTATTACATGAATGACAGTACACACATACACATATATGATATAATATAATGTATACATGTGAGGCAGCTAGGTGGCATATTGAATAGTGATAGAATTAGAATGAAGATTTAAGCTTAAATTCTGCCTCAGACAATTCTTAGATGTGTGACCCTGGCCATGTCACTTAGTCACTCAACCTCCTTTTCTTCATCTGCAAAATGGGAAATAATAGTAGGGCCTTATTCATAGAATTGCTGTAAAGATCAAATGTGCTAATACATAAAGCACTTTGCAAACCTTAAATTGCTATGTAAATGTCACCCATTATATATGTATATATGTGTAGGTGTATGTGTGGGAATGTATTCTAATCAGTGGGTTTTAAGGCAAGGCAGAATTTCATTGTGAGAGGGTTTTGCTTCACATTAAGGACATGGTCAAATTCTTCTCAGACTATGTCTTTCTCCTTCCAATAGGCAACCCCAGAGGCAATGCTTCAGCTTTATCTATGCTTCTACTCTAACTTCTGCCTTTGGAATCTGGAGTTTCCCTGATGCACCTGGGTTCTAAGCCACGCCTACATCTGATTCACCATTGACTCAGATGTAGCTTAGAGCAATAATTCTGATTCATATATATCATTTCTCTCTCTCTCTCTCTCTCTCTCTCTCTCTCTCTCTCACACACACACACACACACACACACGCACGCACACATACTCTCTCTCTCTGTCATGTATAAAAAAGTTATAAACAAAAACCGAATGCATTCCTCATGATTATAGCTGAAGTCTCCTAGTTAAGGGAAAATATCACAAATACTTCAGACAGAAATTTAAACTCCTGGTGATATTCAGTCCTGTGTATTACTAGCTGGTCACTGGTTTCCTCAATTGTATTTCCCTCTGCATATAATATACAAACATAAATCATGAAGAAGCAATGATAATTTAAAGTTATATGGTAAATACAAGATGTTTTCAAAGATATACACTAAATAAAATGGCATAAATAGGCTTTAAAAACAGAGAGCCTCGGTAATACATGATTGTCATATGTAGGTAGTGTTAGGGGAAAAGGGAAAGGTGGAATTGAATACTTCCTTCATTCTCTTAGGGTCTCAGGGAAAGACAATGGTGCTGTCTCTTGGCCAGGGATTTGACTGATCCTAAGTATCTTCCCTGTTTGGACAGTCACCTTGACATACTATTCCCATTCAAAATATCTTTTATGTACTGGTCCAATTTCTTGGACTTCTCTATTATATCCCCTTCCTTCTATTTGTCGCCAAAAGCAAAAGCCCCTGACTTTTGTCACATATGATCAAACCAAGTCAACAAGCATTTATTAAGCTTCCAGGCAATGGGCTATGCACAGGGGATGCAAAGAAAGAAAAACAAATAAAGAAATAAAAAAGCTAACAGTCTATGCTCTCAAGGACCTCACAGATGCATGAAGAGTGTTCCTTTCTTATTACCCCACCCCAAAGTCCCTGCATTCATTCTCATAATCACAATCCAAAAGGTTCTGGACTCCCTGTGAAACTGCAACTCCCAGTGTTCATATTTTTTATTCATGTATGCGTATATGCATCACCAACTGAAGAGCTAGAAGGACTTCAGAGATTGTGTTGTCCAATGTCTAAATTCCTCATGTCACAGATGAGGAGCTTGAGATCTCTAAGTTTCCTTCCTATTCTACTAAAGGAATTTTTTTTTCCAGGGCTACATAGTTAAAGACAATCCAATTTTAATTCACAGTCCAATAGGCTTTTCAATAAATAAACTCTGAAACCTCTGTGAGAGGGAGGGGAAGGAGAGAGACAAAGACAGAAAGAGACAGAGAAGCAGAGAGAAACACAGAGAGAGGGAGGGGGAAAAGAGAAAGACACAGAGAAAAAGAAAGAGTAGAGAGAGAGGGAGGGAGAGAAAGAAAGAAAGAGAGAGAGAGAGAGAGAGAGGGAGGGAGGGAAGGAGGGAGGGAGGGAGGCAGAGAGGGAGGGAGAGAGAACGATTGTGTTTCTTTTCCAGGCAGGAGTCTGTTGTAACAAAAGATGGCCAAAAGAAAAAAGCTTTTTTTTTTTTCCCCCAAGTGTTCTTAGGTTTTGCTTAGCCCAGCATTTTGGTGGTGAGGCTGAAAGGAAAAGAGAAAGCTTGCAAGACAAGAGTGACAGTAACTACTTCCTTCCACTCTGCAGGCTGACTTAAGCCTTTGCTGGATAAGTTGAAAATCAAAAATCAGTGCCTTTTTACAAGTGCTAACCCTTTTAATGGCACCAGAGAGGGATGGAAACTCCACCAGATAACTAAATCCATTGATCTCTAATCCCCTGGGCCACACTGACTCTGGAAGAGTTGCACATATGGCTGGGGTCCAGAACCACACATAGCCAAGAAATACTTCTTAAGTTAGCAGCCAAAAAAAAAAAAAATTAAGAGGCCTGCCCGACATGTGAGAATGACATAAAAAGAAGTGGCTTTGGTAGTTTATTTTGACAAATGTCAACACAGAGAGATGATATTATATTCCAAGAGAAAAAATTTTCCAGTCTTACTTGACTCAGGGGGGACCAAGGTATGGTAACTATAAGAGACTTGGTGGCTCAAAGGTTTCCCTTGCCCAGTGGTTTTTCCTCTGGAATTCCTGTCCTTTTAATCTCAGAAGGCAGTTCTTCACCCATATTTATTGTAGTCAAGGACCTTAATTAAAAAAAAAAAAAATTAAAAAAAAGTCTTCAAGGTCACTGCATTTCTTATTTTATTTAGATATAAATATGGGGGCAGCTAGGTGGCACAGTGAATAGAGCACCAGCCCTGGAGTGAGGAGGACCTGAGTTCAAATTTGGCCTCAGACACTTAACACTTACTAGCCGTGTGACCTTGGGCAAGTCACTTAACCTCAATTGCTCTGCCTTCCCCACTCCAAAAAGTAAAATATATATATATATATATATATATATATATATATATATGGTAACTTTTGCAGACTCTATGTGAGTGGCCATATATTTATTTTGTATATACTTATCTGAGTATATTTTATGTTTTCCTATGAAGTGTAAGCTCCTTGAGGGAAAAGTCAGTTTTATTTTTGTCTCTGCATCCTCAGTGTGGAGCACAATGCCTGGCTATTGGAGGTTTGTCACAAATGCTCCATAAAATTGAACTGTGTTTGAGTAACTGATAGTGGCAACTTGCTATTTCTGTAAAACAGAGCTAATATCTGTTTGATTTATTTGGCAGTATTGTTCCATAAGAAGGATTTTAGAGCACTGTAGAGCCATGAGGGATTTTTATTTTGGCTGCATTATTTTTCTATCTTATATACTCAAATATTGCATAAATTGACCATTCATCTCAGTTTACATTGACAGGGTGGGTTGTTTTTTCAGAGATTAGAACACAGAACTCTTGGTTTGCTTTCAAAGGTTTTATTGATCAGACTGAAGATATTCTGTTTTAGAAGTAGAGAGTTAATTGGAAGGAGGGGGAGAGTAGATATTTCAATAGGGCTAATTTTCAGTGGAATTTCTGTTAAACTTTAAGGCAAGATCTCCTAGAAGAATCAAAGTAAACAATTTAATACCATTAAAAACCACTTAACAATAGTCTAAAGAATTTTAATTTTTTAGTTTAATAGTATTTTATTTTTTCCCCAATGCCAAGAACATTTTTAGCATTCATTTTTACAAGATTTTTAGTTCCAAATTTTTCGTCTTTCCTCCCCTCCCCATTTCTGAAAATAGTAGGCAGTTTGATATAGTTTATACATGTGCTATCACATAAAAATATTTCCATATTTTTCACAGTTGTGAAAGAAGAAACATATCAAAAGAAAAAAAAACGAGAAAGAATAAAGAGAAAAAAATGCTTTAATCTGCATTCAGAGTCCATCAATTCTTTATCTGTATATGGATAGCATTATCCTTGTGAGTCCTTCCTTTGTAATTGTCTAACACTGTTGTGTTGTTGAGAAGTTATGATATATTCTTAGTTGATCACCACACAATGTTGTTGATATTGTATAAAAACTGGTTCTGTTCATTTTACTTCGTATCAGTTCATACAAGTCTTTCCAGGTTTTGCAAACAATTTCAGGTTGATCCAAACAGTTTTTAAATGGAATTGTTTTACAAAACTTGAATTCTATGAATATTGGAGTAATTTGCAAGTAGCATTAGGTTTTTCATCTTTCTGTGAAATAACTGATTTGTTTTCATATTGAAAAATTTGTATTAGGGTATTATTTCTGAATTCCATTCTTTTTACTTAAAATCTATTGACATTCAGAGAATAATAAGATGTCTGAACTGGGGATGATCTTTTTCTTATCTGTGTTTGTGTTTCCTCCATTTGTCTAGCCTAGTGGTGCACAAGCAATATTGGTGTGGTTTTTTTCCAAATAGATTTTAAATTAATCAAGAGGTACTTCCTTTCTGTGGGCCTCAGTTTCCACATTTATAAAATGAGTCAATTTGACTAGATAGTCTCTAACATCTCTTCTGGATCTAAAATTACATACTAATATTAGAAAATATTTTGATTTTTCAGATAGGTAGATATGTATTTTAACAGGTCTCTGAACACAGCCAGTTTCCAAAGGAAATTTTTGATGAACTGACCCTACAAATTGCCTTTTTCTCTGTGTGGGTCACCAGATCACCTACCTTTCTTAAATTTTTCAATGATTTCTTCAATGTGAGCCATCAGTCTACCAGTTCAGGTGACCACTCTTCTCTCACACAGTAGAAAGTCTACAAGAGTTACTGGGGGCCAAAACTTCATTGCTTTAATGCTGTGATGAAGTTCTCCGAAACTAGCCAAGCGTGCCCAAAGATAATAGGCACAGAACTGGTCTCTGGGCCCATACTGGAAGCATCTGAAGCTTGGTAGGACCTGCCAGAATTTGTTCTGTGTCTTGGAAAACCCTGTTTGATATCCAGAGCCATAATTAGCAATCTTTGCAACTGGAGCAAGTGACACAAAGCATGCTGTCAATTGTGGGTGGGAGAGATGGACAATTTGCTTCCATTCCCTTCTTTCCATTCACTTGTCAATGCCACTGATTCAGATTCTCATTATTTCTCACCTTAGGCATTGCAATAGTTTTCTAGTTGGCTACACCCTTTCTGAGTATCTCCCCTCTCCAATCTATCTTCCACACAGCTACTAAACTAATACTGCTAAATCCCATTCTGAGCAAATGACTCTCCAACTCAAGAAGCTCCACTAGTTACCTATTGTCTACATGATCAAATGCAAATTCCTCTGTTTGGAATCCGAAGCATTTTATAATCCATCTTCACCTAATGTTTCTAATCTATCACAATTGTTACTCAGGAAGACCTAAATTCAAATTCAGCCTTTTTCAGCTACATGATCCTGGGCAAGTCACTTAACCCTGTTTGCCTCAATTTCCTCATCTGTAAAATAAACTGGGCAAGGAATAGCAAACCATTCCAGTATCTTGGCCAAGAAAATCACAAATGGGATCAGGAAGAGACAGGCATGACTAAAACAACTGAACAACAACAACATAAACTCTACAGTCCTGCTGAATCAAACTGCTTGTTCTCTCTTATATACAATCAATCTCCCATCTTTGTGTCTTTGATCTCCCCAAGTCTGGAACACATATATTTCTTACCTCTGCCTCAGAGTCCCTAGTTTCCTTTGAAGCTCAGCTCAGATACTACCACTACAAAAGGCTTTTTCTGATTCCCTACCCACCCGCCATGCTAGACTATACAACATAAGTAAAAGATTGTTATATACTTGTATATATTTTTCATCCATGTACATATAACACACTCCCTCCCACTGAGAATGCAGGATGATTTCAGGACAGAGATTGTTTTATTTTTATATCCCAAGCAAAATGTCTGGCATATGGTAAGTGTTTAATAAATGCCTGTGGATCGATTGATTGAATGATTATTGTTGAGGGGAAGGCAAAAACCTTAGTGAATCAGCAAAAATTAGGGGTTTTGGAATAGTAGGGTAGGACTTTATGGAACCACATTTGACTGTTTGGTAACTTTTCATTTTAACTAATTATTCTTTCTTTACTAGGAGCTAAGATCTGTTTATATGATAATGAAGGTCTGAAAGTGATGTCAGCACCTTCTAAATTTAGTTTCTTGGGGAAAAGTCCAGGTTTCCTAACACTGGTTATACTTCTGGGGTCTCCTTTATGTCCCTATGAACTATAGGAGGAGGATTTTATTATTTCTTTTAAAGTCTATTAGTTTCTCTTTGGTGTAAGGTTACTAAGGCTGCTGGGAAAGCAAAGAGGTGACTTGGATAATAATCAAGTTATTTAAAGTGTGGTTTCTTGCTTTGTTTTTGGTATTTTGTTCTTGTTTTTTCTTTAAGAAAAAAAAATAAACAACATAAAACTACTTCTACACTTAAACTACTTGCCTAATCTAAGGGACCTGGTGGGAAGGAGAAAGAAAAAGATGGGACCAGAGAAAAGAGAGAAGGAAAGAAGAGGGAGAGGGAGAGAAAAGAAGGAATGAAGAGAAGAAAAGGAAAGGAGGGAAGAAGAGGAGATAATGGTAGGGGAAGGGAGTGGAGGAAATGAAAAAGAAAAGGAGGGATGGGGGGGAGGAAATTATCTCTGATGTACAGCACACTTTAGAAGCAGGAAGCAGCAAAGATGGTTTTGTTACTCATGTAACAAGCCTAGCTCTGGGTTTCTGGATTCTCTGACATGCCATTATCCATATATTCCTAAACTAAGTCACAAATGATTGTTCCACCAACAACCTGGTGCGCTGGGATTCCAGTATTGATACTATCAATGGAAGTTCCTCTTTCCAAAGATACCTCCCCACCAATGGCCTGGGTTTAATTTTGAAAGACCTAGATGGTTCTGGATTATTTCCCCAGAGGATTTGACACTTCCATGGGAACTGTTTCTGGAAATGGAATTCAGTCACCTTCTATAGTAGTCATGGGTCACTATAAATAAACAGCTAGCTGGGATTGCTGGCCATCTTGTTTGGTCTTGCTTGTTGGGATAATGTAAACATGAGAATCAGCTCTGTATAACAGTGGACTGAAAAGGACTTGGAGACTTGGCTGGGGGAAGGGGAGACTTTGCCATTTATCTCTTTGGGACCAGAGATCAAAGGAAGATAATTCATGTAACGCAAGAATTCTTTAGGTTTAGAAGGAGAACTTTAGCAGAAGATCCCCATATCTTCTCTATGCAGAATTCATTTATTGCTACCAGTAAGGGAAGAAACAAAGCTGAGCTAAGTTTCTGAAAATAAAATCTCACCATTATTCATGAGAATATGATAAACATGGATAAACAAAAACACCACATATTCCAAAAATCTTAGATAAGTAGTGTTCTTTTCTCACCATACATTTTGGCAGAGCTATCAACTAAGAGAAAAATTAGGAACCTTCATTTTTTTTCACTTCTAATTAATAAAATGCTAACAAATCCATAAAATAATCTCAAACTAGTCAAACATAGAAGGAAGAAGATGCAAATAGAGGAGGTTCTTTATGGACCAGAAAGGCAGCCCTTAAATAACTGAGAATTCAAAGTATTCTAAAGTTGGTGCAATGTTAATTATTTCAGTTCTCTGTGCATGTAATAACAGTATTACTAGGAATAATAATTACACAAACACACGGATTGTTTCAACATTCATTATCATTTGCTAGTTAATAATCCAAATTAATTTATTGATCTTAATGTAGATGATAATCCACCAGCATTCACTTCTGACTTTCCCGAACTGGCCCAGTGAGCAGATATTGCTTTTGCATGACAGAGTAGAAGAATATTCCTGGCAGAGACCCCAAAGTGAAGCTACTGATTAGATTAAGGACTGCATACACCTGAGCACACAATCAAATAACAAAATCCCAGGGAAGATTTTTTTTGTTGTTGTTCATGTGTTCACAGGTGGGTTTCAACCAAATTAGTAATGAGATCCTATCTCCAATCCCTTTTCCCTGGTGGTTTTACACACACACACACACACACACACACACACACACACACACACACACACACACACGGCATGGAGTCTAAAGTGCCTATATGTTTCGAATATTTTTGAGAACTTTGCATCTTCAATCCTTTGATGAAGACTTTTTTTTAATTAAAAAGATCTGGTTTTCATTTCTTCTTTGGTGTTCCGTTCTTAAAGCACTGAGTTCTATCATGGTTCACTTAGGGCCTTAGAGTTTAGAATTGGAAGAGACAGTAGAATGTAGAATACAGAAACACAGAACAATGAATTTTAACTTAAAAAGGTACCTTGGGAAGGAGAAAGTTAGAGCTTAACATGTTAGATTTGGAAGAGAGAACCTAGAGATTATGTAGTTCAACCCACTCAATTTACAGATGATAAAACTGGGAACTTATAGAGAAAGCTAACAAGACTTATCCAAGGTCATGCAAGAAACAAATACCTAATAGATCCATATTTCAAACTCAGGTTTTTAAATGATAACTTCCTGCCTATTTATGTAATGGGATGCTATATTTCAGTGGTTTGGCCCCTTTAAGAATTGAGGATGGTTCCTTTTACTTAGTAAGGGGTTCTCCCTCCCCTCACTTAATAAAATGACAAATCTTTAGTTCTCAAGTCAGATTTCTGATGAGGTTTATTGGCAACAGAATTTCTCTTTCTTTTTTATGGACTCCAATGGGTATCTCAGTTGGACCAAGTGCCTCTCCTCTTTCATTCTGCCCCCTCCCTCCAACCTGCTAGCTCAGAGAGGTAAGAAATAAATATTTCCCTGGAGACTTGATGCTTGACTCACAAAAGAGAGTAATGGGCAGGATTTTTTTTTTCTATTTTTTATTTGTAGAATTTTAATGACTAGACATTAATGCCCTTCTATATTTATCCACTTTCAAATTTTAATGAATACTTCTGGTGATAATTACCTAATGTCTATATTTAAAGCCTACAGGCATGTACAGTATGTTGCAAATTGTAATTCAATTTGATGTGTATCAAATGCTATTTATTTGCTGTCTCTTGTAATCAATAAGTAAATTCTGTTGTTATTCCAGTTGGCCTTTTCACTAGAAGGAAGAACAAAGAAAAATTTCATTTATTTGTGACCCACCCATGGTAAAAATCAACAGATTAGCCTGTTTTTCTTAGGACAGAGATCCTGTGCCATCAAATGTGGAAAAAGTGGTAAAAAAAAGTCATGATAGACAACTCAGTCTCCTTCAGTGAAATTTGTCTTTCCTTCACAAAGCATATTTTTCATAGGCTACAGGCAGCCATAATTCCTCTGTCTAATACCATTTGATTGTAGAAAGTACCCAGAATGTACATACAGGACAAACCCATTAAAACTTTAAAAGCATGAAAAGATGGGCCTGTTGCCGGCCTAAATGTGGATAATTTCAGTTAACTCACATGTTTAATCACACAGGCTGATGACTGCTGACTCATCCACCATCTCTTTCCCTCTGGAACTCTTTTCCCAATGTCAGCATCAGTAGAGAGATTCACTGTTTTAAGAAGTCCAATATACACCTATTTCCCAAAGAAGATCTTCCCCACCACCTAAACTCCTGGGGAGAGCTAGAGATGTTGGCTTTATGATTCTGGGAGGCCCAGGGGCAGGGAACAAATGCCTGGCTAGAACCAAAATTAAGGCAGGATGGCTAACCTCACAGGCATAATGGGTTTGAAGCCCTCTGCCCGTGGGGCCCAGCAAGCTGAGGGACTGGGAATCATTAGCCAGGCTAAAAGAGCAAAGAAAGAATATTTCATTTGCAAATGGTCTCCAGGGATAATCATTTAGCCAGGACAATTAGGCCACTTATACTGACCATATTTGGTCTATGGAAACCAAGGGAATTATTGGTTTAGCTTGCCCTGGCTTATTTAACCTCACTGGGCCAAATTGTTGCATATAAAGCATATGTTAGCAATGGAGTGGGCGTCAGGAGATCGGTATTCCAGTCCCAGCTCTGCCACTTTCTGGATGACTTATGGAAAGTCACTTAAACTAAATATATTGGTCTGAATGACCCTTAAGTTATCTTCCTGGTCAAAAATTCAATAATTCTAAGTTCCAACAACAAATTCAATTTGCTCATCTGTAAAATGGGCATAATAACATTGAATTTACTTACCT
Organism: Pseudochirops corinnae; assembly: GCA_028646515.1. Lineage (NCBI taxonomy): Eukaryota > Metazoa > Chordata > Mammalia > Diprotodontia > Pseudocheiridae > Pseudochirops > Pseudochirops corinnae. The sequence goes on along the minus strand of CM053585.1, from coordinate 322,052,109 downwards.
TCCAGTGGAAAGCACTGTGGGAATTGTTAAGTACAACAGAATGGTGTGAATAATTAGCTTTACCATCATTATATTACTTAAGAATAGAGAGGTTCTTAGCAGAATTACTCCAGTATTATTTTCTATTTACATAGCTCAGTGTACTGGAAAGGACACTGACTTTACAGTTTGGATACAAGTTCAGGTCTTAGCTCAAACACTTACTAACTATGTAACCTTAGACAAGTCATTACCTCTCAGGGCTTCATTTTCCACAGCAATAAAATGGGGATAAAAATGCTTATACTACTTACCTGCCAGAGATGATTTGAGGAAGTTTTATATGCAAATATGAGTTATTAGATAACTTTCTTTTAGAGAATTCAAAGCACTTCTTAAATAGGACCTTAGCTAAACTATGAATGAATTTTATTACATATGTAGGCATACTGAAAAATGGAAATGATCTTCTGATACTCAAGGAAATATCTTATCGTCCAGTAGATTAGTATTCTTGACCACCCATCGTGAAGTGATAAATTCTGAATATAATGGTTATGCACATCTTTGGTTTCAGGAAGTCACAATTCCCCATCAATGATCCAATTCAATAAATTCAACTAACCTTTATTAAGTTCCTCTATACACCCCTTCATTACCATCACTTCAAGCCTGGACTCTTGGGATTGCCTGCTGTTTGTCATCCTGCTTCCATGCCAGGCCAACCTCTGCTTATCTGTCATAGGGATCTTCCTAAAGCTCAGTTCTGGCCATGTCACCACACACCCATGGAATCAACTGCAGTGACTCCCTGTAACATCTAGGACCAAATCTAAAATTCTCTGCTTGGCTTTTAAAGGCCTCCTAATCCGACCATTTCCAACCTTTCCAGGCTTCCACCACCTTCCTCCTCTCCATGCATTCTAGGATCCCCGGATGCTGACATCCTTTCTGTTCCTTGAACATGACAATCCATTTCTAATCTTCATGAATTTCTGTTGACTATCCCTCATGCCTGAAATCCAATTCTTCCTCATCTCCATTTCTTGCCTTCCCTAGTTTTCTTCAGATCTCTGGTAAAATCCCACCCCCATGCAAAAAAAAGATGTTCCTGATCCTTCTTTACTTTAGTACTTTGACTCTAAGATTATCTTCAGTCTATCTTTTATTTGTATGGAACTGTTTAAATGTGATTTTCCCAATTAGACAATGAACAACCTGACAGCAGGGATTGCTTTTTGTTTGTTTATTTTACCTTGTTGGCCATTCTTTGTATACTCAGTGCTTGGCACAAGGTAGGTGCTTAAATATTTCTTGACTTGATTTGATTATACTGGAAAGAAAATAAGAATAAAAAAGGGTAGTGCTTAGGAAGGGCTGAATTCCAGGGAAGGGAGATGACTTATTTTAGTGTAAAGAAATAGGGGATAGTATATGGACTGTAATAATGCCTAGTAACACCATTTGAAATTTTGAAGGCATCCATTGTTACTGCCCATTGAATTTTTACAACTCAGTCTTCCCCAATTTTTTTTTTACTTTCCCTAGCTCCAGACACTTTCCCAGTATTTTTTTTTTTCCTTCTTCCCTTCCCTTCCCTTCTTTTCTGGCTCCCTTCCTGTCTCCATTCTCTGGTGGAAAAAAAAAAAAAAACTCAGATAGGATAGCTCTCTCCATGGAATCTTCTTCCAAGATGGAGAATATGAACTGGAATTAGGAATCTGCAGATGTGTCAAGATTCCAAGGACTGAGGGTAACAGGACTCAAGACCACGAACTGAAGATATTGCTAGTGTACAAGGATTACTTCATCACATGCCCTTAGGCACTTAACTCTCAGGATGACTCAGTGTAACAGCAAGCACCCTAGCGTACCGAGGGCAGCTACTAGCACAGCTTCTTAGATCTGCTTTTCTAAAGGAAAGCAACTCAAAATGGGTTAACAATCTTACTTTAATCAAACATATCATTTACCTAGTTCAGGGGGAAAAGTCGGCACCCTGAACTTCAGAGAATACAAAC
>CM053585.1:322022420-322044181 GCA_028646515.1 Pseudochirops corinnae | reverse complement strand
CAAGGCACGGGCATTCCTGGAAAACAAGCCTGGTGCCACAAGCTCCACATGACCACATTGAGCCTATTAGGGAACAGAGTATACTTTCAAATCTGGGAAAGTTCTCAGAGTCACGTAGCCACTTTAGCAAAGGGCCTAGGGGCAGGGAAGATTTTCAGATTCCCATAATACTCAGCGTTTTTTACCATATCTTATTGAGGCTACTTTCTGATATTTTATGGCTGTCTAATAATGTAGCACCAACTAGTAATATATAATGGTGGCTGTTCACCAATGTCCACCTTTAATGGAGCTTGGCCATTAGACACTCTATCCCAGAAGCATTTCATGGTTCTTTTCTCTCTGGGGTTGTTCATACTGTTTCCCATAACTGCAGTGGCCTTTCCCAAACCTTTATGATCCTATTGGTCCTCCAAGATTCTGTCCGAGATATACCTCCTCCAGGAAGTCACCCTCTGACTAGGCTCATGGGATCATTGAGAACATCTAGTCAGAGTCCCTCTTAGAGAGAAGTCCAGTGTACAAAGTTCTAAAGCTTTTAAATGGCAGAGTTTGGACTTGAACCCCAATCACTCTGAATCTAAATCTAGTGCTCTTTTTTTCTAGTTTACCATGTGGGTTCCCCCTCACTGATAGTTCCCTTTTCTGAAATACCACAGCCTAATATTATACAATCTGGCACTTGGTTTACTGTTTTGAATTGTTCATGATTATTCCTCGTGTTTTATCCTTTCTTCTCCAGTCAAAATATGAACTTCTTGAGGGCAGGTTCTTTTTCTTATTTTGTCTTAAGAAAATAGTAAACTTATTGAATGATTATTTGTGGAATAATTCCGCAATATTTAGCTTGTGGATCCTTTCATAGACCGGTTATCATTTGTAAAATTATTCTTTCCCATTACATTATTTTTATGGCATACTACTTTATAATTTCAGTTCATTACTTACAAAACTAAAAATTCCCAGAGAATGGGGACTATTTCTTGATGACTATTTCTCTACAACCAAGTTCATTGATTTACATATAGAAAGTGCTTATTAAATAGTTTTTTTAATTGAGTTTCCAGAATTTGTGGGTGATACTATTTTGTTTTGCTCTTACAAAATCTTTGTTTTCAGTTTTAATTGCCTCAAAATAATACTAAGCATGTTCCAAATCAACTGCTGCTGTGTCCATGTTGAGTAGACACAGAACATAGGTTCAAATCACATTTGTAGATTTCACAGGAAAAAAAAATGGATATAGCATCTCAGTGAATTTTACTTGCAAAATTAATTCAAATTGGTTTGCATAAAAACACTGTCACATGGATTGAAACCTGGCTGAAGTTTAAACAAAGGAAAATGATTGATAGCAGGTATCCAGTTTGAAGAAGGAGGGGCTTGGTCTCTTTGTGGGGTGTCATAAGGGCTGGAATGATGTCTGGTCTTTTCACATCTTTATTAATGATTTAGACAGGGAAGTGAAAGCATGCTGTCGAATGGTTCTGAAGGTATGAAACCAGGAAGTGCTACTGGGAACAGAGGGAACAATTCCAAAAGCAAGAGGAGATTCCAAATCAGGAAATAGTGTGTTGTTGTTTTTTAATTCAGGCCAGAAACACAAAACAAATACCTGTTGTAAAATCTTATGAATTAGGGATATTTCTGAGGGAAGGGGAAATATGTGAAGAGAATTGGAGTTGAAAGTGGACAATGGTTCGCTATCATGTTTCAGTGTAATTTGCCAGCGCCAAAAGGCAATTAGATCTGAGCTAAAGAGGCAAAGCAAAGAACCAAGGCACCACCCCAGCTTTGTGTGTGTGCGGGGGGAGGGGATTGAGGAACTTGTGTGTGTTTATGAACAGGAAAGTGATATTTCTTTACATTTACAACACTGATGAGACTGCACCTGGACTAATTCGTTCAGATTTGGGCTGCTCAGTACCAGAATAATGCATGTAAATTGGAAAGAATTCAGAAAAGAGATCCAAAAATAATTAAGGGAGCAGTGAAATTAACTTTCGTGAACAGATACCAAGCTTGTCTATGTATACTTCCTCTAAATGACAACAGAAGGGAAACATGAAGATAATTGAAAGAATATCAACATCAGAGAGGCAGAGGGATTTTCTTTCATGGTACAAGGGTCTAAGATTGTAAGGCAGAATAAATTCAGGAGAGAAAAAATTGGTGGTGTAGCAGGAAAATTTTCCTCCAGTAAAATTATTTTCCCAGAGAATGATAAAGAACTCAGGTTTTGGGAGGGTTTAAACTTAATTTGACAAGTAATCAAAAATACATTTTAAAAAGGAAACAATATGAGGTCATTAAAAGAATAGCCTGATGACCTGATGTATTCATCTCAAATTATCTCCACATTATAGCAAATACCAAAAGGACACATATGAACTGAGGCAGCATGGAGAGTCCTGAAATTGTAGTCAGAAGGAAGACCTGGATTAAAATCCTGACTGTGATACTAACTAGATATATACGACCTTGGGTAGGTCATTTCCTCTCCATGGGCTTCCGTTTTCAAAGTTGGAAAATGAGGTGGAGGTGGGATGCTCTTTAAAAACCTTTCCAATTGACTATCTGTGAGTTTAACATCATGAATGAGCTCTCTTTGTAAACAGATCCCCTTAATACTGGGTATGTTGTTCCTTTTTTCAGATATTAATAGTACTTAATGGCCTCTTGGGTCCTTTACATCTCTGAGATTCTCTAACTATGTAGACCTTTGAGCAGTACCAGTATATCTCTATCGAAAGGTCCCTAGCAGAAATAATGCTATTTTGTTTCTGGAGTCCATTCTGTGAGTCCAAAGATCTCGAACCACGCACCAGTTATGTCACATAGTTGACTTGCCATAGGTCACTTGGTTTTCACACTGGAAGTGATCTCAAAGAATGAAGAACATAGTAGTAATCTTATCCTATCTCAACTGCACACAGTGGTGTGCTAGAGCTAGCCCATGCAGACTCTATAGAGTCAATTGTTTAATTTTTACTGTGAGCATTTCCCCCTTGGATACTGGCAAAAGCTATAAATCAAAGTTTGATTTAATGTTTTGCCAATTGTCTTGATTGCAGCACTTGATAGAGAAAATGATAATAATACAGATTAAAATGAAAAATGGGGGCAGCTAGGTGGTGCGGTGAATAAAGCACTGGCCCTGGAGCAGGAGGACTTGAGTTCAAATCCGGCCTCAGACCCTTGACACATTTACTATCTGTGTGACCCTGGTCAAGTCACTTAATTTAATTGCCTTGTCTTCCCCCCTCCAAAAAAAAATGAAATGAAAAAAATGTAACATATACATATCTCCCCACCAGAGAGCTGATTGTTAAGTATTTGCCAGTAGATCCTTGGTTATACATCTAGTTTAAACATTCTGCCAAATACTTGTAGCTGGAAGTAGACTTGGTTAATGAATCCGTTGTGCTTTTGTCATAATCACAGGGATAAGAGTAGCTCACATTTTCTTAAAATTTTACACATATTATCTCATTTGACCCTCACAAAGATAAGTGTTATAAGTATAGTATAGGCATGGAAATTGAAATACAAAGAGATACAATGTCTTGTCCAACACCCAACATTTAGTTAGTGGTCAAGCTTGAACCTGGTGGCAGGCTGAGCAGCTGAGCTATAGCCATATTTTTTTTTCTTTTTTTTATGATTTCACGATAACTAATAGGTATGTAACACTTTAAGATTTACAAAGCCCTTTATATGTACATTCTCATTTGATCCTCAAGAGCACCCAGTGAAGCAGGTCCTATGATTATACTCATTTTGGGAAAACTGAGGGTAAGTGACATTCCCAGGGTCATAAAGCTAGGAAATATCCGAGGCTGTATTTGAACTCAGGGCCTTCATGACTCCAGGCCTAAGTATTCTTTCCAATATTCTCTCTAGCTACCAAGTGTTGGATCAATTTAAACTCCCCTTTCCAGAAATCCCTAAATGTGAATGAAGAAAAGAGTCTCCAGTAAGGAATTATTCTAGGACATTATAATCAGGATAAAGGGCTACACAGTGCTCTTCAGTCAATCTGCAAGAACCAAATAAATTGTTCATGGAGCCTGCTTTCAAGTCTTCAATCCACCAATCTCTAGGTAAAGATAATATGGTATAAGGGAAATAGTGCTGATTTTTAAAAAATTAGACAACCCAAAATCATAACCCATATCTGACACTGTAAGTTATTGTACCTTCCTGCATGCTACTTTACTCATTTATAAAAGGGACATAATATTTGTGTTGAGAGACAGAGAGACCTGCTGGGCATACTGCCTCTCACATAGGCTGCTTGTATGACAATGGCCAAATTATTCCCCTTTTCAATATGTCAGAAAAAATTTTAGAACTCTAAATTGTAGAAAAGTTGGTAATTTGCATATATGGAGGGAATTCCTGTACCAGGATTTCCATATAACCAACAAAATAATGGATCTGAACTCTTTCTCCCTAAAATAACAACAACAAAAGCTCTTCTACTACTTGTCTCACAGAATTGTTGTAAAGCAAACACTTAAAAACCTCACAGCATTATTTTAATATGAAGAATTATTGCTATTGGTGGTGATGGTATGTCTAAGTCCAATTTTTCCTGTCTCATTTGGAATGACTAACAAATTGTTCTTTAGGGAAGAAGAAGTAAAGCATCCGTACTAGGAAACTATTAAATAGTCTTTGGGCAGCCCACCTCCTTGATAGCTAATGGTTTCTGTGTTTCTTTCTGTTAACCAAATAATACAATGGTTGAAGGCTAGACTGCCAACCAAAATTGGAGATTCTTCAGTAGATTTCTTTGGATTTAAGTATATATTGGCCCTTTTACTCACAGATAGCTCATAAGACTTAAGTTGTTAAAAAATGTTCATATGGTTTATTCCAGTAATTACTTTTTGGAAACTAACAAAAAGGAATTCCTAGTAAAATATTCTTTGAGTTGGCCAGATGGGGGGGAAATGCCCATCTTAGAAATTTCAACTGCTCTCTAGTTTCTTAGAGAGCTGTCACTAGCTAAGCAGCAAGCACTGAGATGCCGCTACAATTATGAAACCTATGTTAGTTAGCACTACACCCTCAGATATTTGTGCGACTGTTGTTAGCCAGCCAACAAAGCCCTAACCCCAGGTTGCTGTTCTTAATTTCCACCGGGGACCGTAATAATCACATCTTCCTTTTTTTCCCCTTCCCTTTCTTTAAATTGGTGAACTGTGACCGAGTTATTTTGCAACTTAACAACTCTGCAAATGATTCTCATTTCCACTCTGGCATTATTCCTCACTGAACTGATTTCACTGGTGTTAAGTATCCAACATTTTAGCAAGGTGGTTTTATATACGCACAAAGCAAGTTTAATGCACAGAGTAATTCCTGGCTCTGGTTAAATGGTTGTGCCACTGAACTTCAGGGAAGGAGGATTGATGAGTTGAACTATTAGGTGTTGAAGTGTGGAGTAAGGAGAGCTGGTTCCTTTCTTGTGATAATTGAAATCATTTCAATTCATTTCCTTCTTGGTTGGACAGAAACATGTTTTCAATAGTGAAGAAATCTTGAGGGACTCCATTGACCTAACCAGTCATATAATGCAAGAAGTTAATGGACAAAAATGATATTCATCTCCAGTTTATAATAGCATTTTTCTTTCACTCGAGCCTCTGCGTCAGAAAGGCAAAGTATGTTAGAAGAACCACTATCCAGGCAGATATGTGACCTTTGTTTTCTATAACAATTATTGGATCTATGGTGAAATAAAATAAAAACCAACACAAGTTTTGACACTAAGATAATAAATTATAAATTATGAAAGTCTAAGGCACCCAGCAACTTGTAAACAACAGGCTGGTCTCTTAGCAACAATAAGGGAAAGCAGCAGCTTGTTGATACGAATAGAGCAGACAGGATTGTTTTGCAGTGATTACCACCAAGGAACCAGGAACAACATTTTAACACCTGCCTCAGGGCGCTTCTGCACCTAGCTATCCATCTCTCCCTTGGCCCCATTGCCTGGGCCTGCCGCCAAAAAGCTCCCCAGGCCTATAGTGCCTCTGTACCATAGGAGGACCAGCAGAGTTTTAAAAAAATCAGCAACAACAACAACAACAACAACAACAACAAAATCAACAAAAGAGACTCTGGAGAAAAGATCTAAGAGGTGGAGTTCAGGCACCCAGTACACCAGTAAGAGAATTGAAATTAAAACAAAAAAAAATCATTTAAATGCCTCTCTAAAAACAATAAGTAATCATTACTATAAATGCCTATTCCTTTTTTTTTTTTTTGTCCCATGTCACTTCAGCATCAAGAATCTTGATAAGGTTTGTTGTTATGAAGGAATTTAGACAAGAATTTGACACTGTGCCAGAAATGATCTATTTTTAAGTTTTGATCTGAAAGCATGAGAACAATCCTTTAGAGCCAATGTTTCTTCTAAGAGCCTAAAGGTTGTGTCCACACAAGCAAAGGGAGAGATGGCTGATGGGGTAATTATCTTGGGGCTCTTTATTAATAAAGGCAGCTGTTCTATAGAATTCTGACTCCCTTCTCTCCCTCCCCCCCTTTTCGTTTTCTCAATAGCAAAGATGTTTTTTTCCAAAAATGGAATAAGATGAGAAATTATGGTTCTAAACATCAAAACAATAGCCTCTGTCTTCTTTGTTAGGTGTTGTAGATCCTCAGCTGACTGAAGGAAGGGGATTGGACTTGATAACTTCTCCAGATCCCCCCATTACACAAAAGCACCTGAATCCTAGATAGGGAGACATAGCCTCAGTTGTGTATCTTCTCTGTTTCAGAATCATAGCTTCGGAGGTGGAAGAAACTGTAGAACTCATCTAGATCAACACTTTCATCTTAGAGATGAGTAAACCAAAGCTCAGTAAAATAAAGTGGCATACTCAATTAAGGGCACACAGCTAAGAAGTGACCCAAGTGGAACTTAAACCCAGGTTTTCTGACTACAAATCTAGCATTCCTTCCTCTGTATTCTACTCGGCCTGCAGTCAGAACCCTTCCTGTGACTCTAACCAGCATTTAATGTCACTTAAAAACCAGCTTTTTACTAACAAGGCTTCATCCTCAAGTTTGAATATTTAATAACCATCATTTTAGTGCCTTAAATAATATTGAGTCCTTCAAGAATGAATGTGGCTTCCAGAGTGACTAGCTTACTATATTACACAGTTGAAAGATTCTATCCCAGAAGATGTGGTTAGCAGTGGTTCAGCAATATTAATATCTGCTGCAGGTTCTTTGTCTACAGAAGGCAAGCAAAATATAGATTTATGGCAGACATCAGTCAAGGCTGGATACAGTAAGAATTTATTTACCTTTTACCCATCTCATTCATGAGAGGGATTGGCAAAGGCAAAGGGTGGAGGGGAAAGGAACATGGGAACCTACCAGCCATGGGCACACACGTTGCACTTGGTAAAAATCTCTTGTCTGACTTGCTGAGTTGCGCTACCTACCTCATGGCCCTGAAGTGAAAAAAAGTTCTTTATAAAGTGTAAAATCCTATAGAAATGATAGTTGTGTTTACTATCATTATCATTTCCAGTTGGAAGAAATGGGGAGAACTTATTCTTAGGCAAGATTTCCCAACAAAAATTTTATCCCTCTGCTAAACCCTTTCACATTTTATCTCCTTTTATCTGTTTTGTTTTGTTTTGTTTTAGAGACAAAATTAATTAGTATGTTTGGTATATTTTAAATACAATTATAAAATTGGAGGCAGACATTCTAAGTCTTTTGAAACTCTCTCACCTTTTAAAAAAATCATTAAGATCTGTTCTGCCATTTACTACCAACTAAATTCCAAGAGGTCTGACTGCATTTACAACCCCCAATTCCAGAGAGATTCAATTGGGTTCCGAACTTGGGAAAAAGGAGTATAACCTCTGTCTCTCTAGAAACTTCATTTCTGAAATGCTGTTGTTCAGGCAGAAGATAGAGAAACACGCCCAACCTCCTCAAAATATGGCTTTGACTTGCTCCAGAGACTAGAGCTCAATGGGAAGGCACTCAGCTGGCAGACAGTAGTGGCTGAGAGGTGAGACCCTAGCTATAGAAAGTAATTTTAAAATTTCTTCTCTGAAAAAGGATTGACTAAAACTAAATTGATGAACATATAAATAATCTTGCCGGTGCTACTGGAATAACCTCCCAACCACCACTGTGAGGTCTTACCTAGTTTCAAAGGGGGATAAACGGTCCTACCTTTGATTAGGAAAAAGGACCAGGTTTGGGGCTTGGGTCCTGCAACAGTTTTAGACTCATCAGGCACATGCAGTCTTTCTCCTTCAGTTTTCTTTTGGGTGATTGACTGTGAAGTCCTGCTCACTGCCTAGCCGTATGTGAGATAGTTGAACACAGTACCTCCAGGCTCTCTCCTCCCACAATGCACCACAGCACACTGGCAGCAGTTCAGCTGAAGACTAAACATTTGGCTCTGTGACAACAGAACTGCCAAGAGCTGGCAATAAGAGAGTCGCAGGGAAGCAGCAGGCTGCTAAACCCTTTCACATTTTTAATTAGATCCACACACCCATGTCTTTGAGCTATCATAAATATACAGATGACATAGAGAGCATTATTTGGAGCTAAAAAAAAAAAAAGAGAAAGAAAACTGTATTATGGTATTTCTTGCCTTATTAAAATAATTTACCTACAGCTAGTCTTCAGAAATGAGTGGGGCAAAGGGGTTGTTACATTTAGCTAAGATAAAACATTTTCCGGCTTCAGAGTTTGACTATATACAGGCTGGGTGAATGCAGGTCCAGAGAATAGCTGACATTCATCCTGCAAGAGCATCACCAGAAGAGGGCGTTATTGGCAATAACTGCAACATGCTACTTTGGAGGCCAGCCCAGGGATACATCCAAGTTTCAAGTGTCCTTAAGTTTTCATCCTTTTTTTTCCTATGATGTTGTTTAAAATTAATTTTTTTTCTGTTTCCTTTTGGGCTAGTATGAATCACTGCCTAAGAATCATTTGCACTCTCATGAGCCTTTTATTTTTTTCCAGGGCTTCGATGAGACTTTACATTTCAATTTTTCTTAATCTCTCTCTCTGTCTCTCTGTCTTTCTCTCTCTGTCTCTCTCTCTGTCTCTCTGTCTCTCTGTCTCTCTCTGACATTCTCTCTCTCTGTCTCTCTGTCTGTCTGTCTCTCTGTGTGTCTCTCTCTGTGTGTCTCTCTCTGTCTCTTTCTCTCAGTCCCTCTGACAAACACATACACAAGCATATGCACAAACAGATGTTCAGTGTGTTACTACTCAGACCAAAACCAACTTTGATAGTTAGATCATATCAACTTCTGTCAGAAGTTGAATGATAAGGACTTATTAAAAATGTATGGTAATAGAATCAGTGCTATTTGGAAGCACAGTGGAAGGGTTAAAATGGATATATAAAGTGTGTGTTTTCATTCTTGTTGTTTTAAATATTTTCTTTCTATCAAGATAGTTGAGATTTCCATGTTCTTTGTTTAAAAGCTTAACGACATATCTCCAAAAACCAACTCTAGAGTGAGGAACCTGATGCCAGAATGATTTTCTACTCCCCCCCACCTCTAGCCTAGAAGTTTCCTTTGGAATCCACCCCAGAATTTTTAATATGCAGTAAGATGGAAATAAGACATTTGGAATGCTGGGAAAGAAAGAGGCTGTTCCTATTGTCCTGCCAGAGAACACCGACTTTATAAATAGACAACATAGCAAACATTAAAGAAATGGCTACATTGAGAACCAAATGTACCACATCTATTTCATGCTACTCATTCATCCTAGATTGTGTTATCTTCGTGCTGCTGGTTCTTTCCAGGAGGACAAGTCCAATAAAATACATTGTGGGTGTTCAAATGCTTTGTTCCCCATCTTCTACTTTTTGTTCGTCTTCTTGTTGTTGCTGTGACTCAAAAATGCCCCACAACTGATTACTACAGTTTTCCTTTTGTCCAATACCAAAACTAGGAGGAATGGGAAAAATGGAAATAACCCTGGCCAATTAAGGAGGTGAAGGAAGTGTCAAAGCCTGGAATATACATTTCAATGGACACAAAGGACATGAGACCAATGACAGACTTTGGCATTTTTATTCTAAGCTCTCATTTTAGCTATTGGGGATTCTCTTCAATTAAGAGAGGAAAGAGGGTTTGGGATCTTTTTCTCTCACACATACAAACAATAGTAGTAGTAGTAGTAGTAGTAATGGATGTAATGAAAAGAATTACAGTTTCTACACAGAAAATACTTCACCTGAAAATATGTGAATGCAATTTCTGCAGCAGCCTTGCAAAGGCACTGCAGCTGAGAGTGGGAAACACTCCCAGGTAGCTCCACAGTGGTATAATCAGTCTCCAATGGGGAGCAGATTGCTGCTCATTATTAGTTATTTATACAAGAATAAGAAGCTAATTTCCATGAGAGTAAAACAATGTATAATCTTGTTAATGCCCTTCCTCAAGCAAATGGTATCAGGTTTAAGTCAGGAGCATTTCATGAGCTGATGGTTATTTGACTCAGAGCAAAGCCCTATTGCCTATACCCATGTTTCCACACAATTGGCTTCAAGAATATAGGCACAGAAAATCAATTCTTCCTTTGTGGGAAATGTGCATGTCTACATATTTAGAATTGTAGAATCTTTGGTTCATTTTTTTTTTTAATTATGCTATTAAAAACTCAATTCTAGCATTAATTTTTGATATTCTTTTGGAGCCCTGAATTTATGGATGAATTTAGCCCTGACTCATCTTGAACTGTAATTTGCAGCTCTTACTCTTGAGAGAAAACAAACTTTCACTTGACAACATCAAGTTGCCAGCCCTTTTTTGCTTTGCTTTGCTTTTTTTTGTATGCCGAGTTCACATATACTTAAGAATGGATATCTATATAAAACAGACCCAGTTCTGTACATCTAGCTGCATCTAATGGACAAGGCATGAAGTCTAAAAAAAAAAAAAAAATAAGAATTTCCTATTAGTGGCAACATTCTCCAAATACTATTTGGAGATGATTTTGTACTAATTACATTGAGTCAGAAGCACTATAAAACCTCTTCAGTGAAATCCAAAGAAATGCAAAAGAGATAGTTTAACCTTCCACTAAGGAAAAACAAAACAAAACAAAAAAGAGGAAAAAGTATGTATTGCTCAGATATCTAATCATAACCAAAAGATTGGAGAGAGTTTGGGCATATATACCATGGGAGATCATGCCCCACAGGATGGTGGGAAAGAGAAACAAGGGGGACAATGACAATGGTCTCCTAGTCTGTATTGGTGCAGCCTACCCACATTCTTTACACTACTGTGCTTGTAATGTACAATGGGAGAGAGAGCCAACTAAATGATTCTATCAATATGTCTTATATACATACTGTATAGGTAAAGTGAGTGATTCCATTGTCCAATAGGAAGAGGAGGTCTGTTTGTTAATGTTTAACAGATAACGTGATGCTTTTGGTCATCCCAAACTTTTGCCACCACCACAGACTAGCTCGTTAATATAAATATTCTCTCAGTAACCTCCTATTATAAATAACCATTATCTGTGAACCAAATTGAACACTAGAATAAAAATTAAAGGAGCAAGTGAAAGATACAAGTTGGTTAAGCAGCTCATCAGTCAACAAGTATTTACTAAGAACTTATTAATTGCCAGGCACTTTGCTAAGTGCTTTTAGATACAAAAAGAGTCAAAATAGTCACATCCTGCACTATGTTCTTAAAGATGATTTGTGTGTGTGTATGTGTGTGTGTGTGTGTGTATGTGTGTAAGTAGTAAAAAAAAATATCAAAGACATAACCAAGAAAGGACTTGGACTGGCCATTTACCAAGAATGTGAGTGGAGTATATTAATGGTTCATTGGTATGGCCAAGATAAAGCAACTATCCAATCTTTAGTTTCCCTAGAGAGAATTAATGGGAAATCATGAACATGGGTAGCATAGGATGAAAAATCATGGAAAGATTATGCTCTTCATTGGCAGAAGTATACTGAAAAATAGATTCACGAAAATCCAATATAACAAAGTCCTCCACCTTCAAGGTCCTATTGGAAATTAGCAGCTGCATTTCCCTTAGGTATCTGAACTACAGCACATCCAAAATAGAACCCATGACCTTTTCTCATAGACAGCCAGTGGTGATTTTTAAACAGGGGGTAACATTGTCAGATCTGTAGATCTGTACTTTAGAAATATTACTTTGGCAGCTGTGTGTATATGAGTATGGACTCGAAGGGCAGAGACTAAAGGCAATAACATCAATTGGGAAGCTATATGAATGCTCCAGAAAGAAATGATGTAGGCCTGAACTAAGGTGGTGACTATAGGAGTGGAGAAAAGTGATACATTCATTTCTCATTCTCACATTTTAGAATCCTAATATATATCCTTCTAATATATAAATATGTATGTATGCATGTATGTATGTATATGTACACATGTATACATATATACACACATACACATATACATAATGCATGTATCCTTTTAATATATAAACATGTGCATGTATATGTATGTATATGTGGTTATGTTTTCTACTAATATGGAATCATCTTATTTCCTGTGATAAAATATAAGATGTAGGAAGTCCAGGATTGTTTTGCTTTGTGATTACATGCCCAGTGTCTGGTGCCTAATATTTGATGACCCAATTAATGACCCAATTATTAAGCAATATTTTTAAGCATATACATACATTAAAATATTTAGGTAGAATTTTAAAACAATGACTACCAGGTGCACCTACCCTCCCCCTCGTAAGACAGTAAGGCTAGCTCAAAGCCAGGAGGCCCAAACCTCCTGAGCAACAATTTAGCCTCATATGCTTACTAGTTGTGTGACTTTGGACAAGTCACATAACTTCTATATGATTTAGTGTTCTTGTTATATTTTCTCTTGTACTCCCAAGTCACTGGTGAGAATCAAAATGCTTTTTCTCTCCACTGCTACTTCAGGCACTCATTCACTCACTCTTTCTCTCTCCATATTACCCAGTAGCTACTTCTCTTTTGAAGTTCTTTCCAAATTTGTCACCCAATACAGATCCTGGTGAACATTAACTACTGGACCCTAAGTCATTTTCCCATATTTATCAATGAGTTTAGTATTTCAATCATCAACATTCTCTCGAATCAAATTCCTGTTTTTGCATTAGGAGGCTTCTACGTAATCAATAATGTTGCTTCAAAAACATTAAGTTCTCAATTCCTCAATATATTTATTTCCTTTGACCTACTCCTCTAATCCAACTGAAACTACACAGAGATGAACACAACTTAGGCTTTTCCACAACCCATAAATATCCAGTTTTAATGCTTTTGAACTTCAGCATTCTTTTACCTGATCATCCTCTCTTATTTATTTTTTCCAAGCCTTTTGACTCCTAAACTTATTATTCGTCTTCACTTAAACCTCAGCCTTCAGTCCTTTCCCAAGCTGTTACATTATCATTGGCCACACTCTTCACTCTTCCCAATTTTGATTCCCATGGCAAACTATTTCAACTGTATAGTATCCTCTACTATCAAATCACTAGTCTCCTTGTTTTATTACTGATCTCACATTGCTAAATCTCAAATCTGGATTACCCCCATCATCTGCCTAGGTGCACTGCAAATTTATTTTATCTACTCTCAACTGGGTTCTCATAGCTGCAACACAATCCTTCTACTCATTTCTGACTCAATCTTGTCACTACTCACCATACTGGTTATTTCAAACCCATTTGTCTGGAGTATCACACAGAACTCCCTACCCCCTAAGTTCTCAGTTAAGGAATTTGCTCGATATGTCATGAAAAAGAAAAAGAAAAAAAAAATGAGATCTTCTGCCTAGAAGCCTCTCTTCTGCCTTCTTTCTTTCATTACATCCTTCTGAAATCATCTCCCACTACCTAGTTCACTCGAGTCTCTTGACTGCTCTCCTTGTCAAGGTCAACTACTTTACATGTACCATTGACTCTAGTTCTTTCATCTTTCTGCTAGCAAATTAACCAGCACTAGCATCCCCTCTCTCTCTAATCCTCAATCTTTCCTGATGTACTAATTGTTTCCCTGCCACCTAACAAACATTAACTGTCCCACAAGATCAAAGTGGGAGAGGAGAGAATGTTTCCCCAATTCAGGGGGATGTGTTTGTACTTCTACTTTTTCTATAAATTCTTAAGAACTGTCCTTTTGTTAATTCTGACTGAAGTTAATTTTTTTTTTTCCAATAATATCAACAGGTCAAATTTTGTGGAATGATAATTATTGGGAATGTTATTTGGGAATGTGATACATAAGATGAGAGCTCAAACCTACAACATTAGAAAAAATGTCATGACCACTTCAATGGGTTAGTAAATAAAGTCCAAAGTTTTACTACATGAACTAATTGCCAAAAAATTGCATCTGTGAAGATCAGTGTGCATTCATTAGGGTATGGATGAAGGAAATGTTTTTTTTAATTTAAAGACTAATATATTTTGAATACTTTAATATAAAGAATATTATTTTTATGCATCAGACTAAAGAACTTAAGAGGCAACAAGGTGGTAGACTGGATAGAGTGCCTGACAGGGAATCAGGGAAACACATCTTCCAGAGTTCAAATCTGGCCCCTGACACTTATTAACTGTGTGACCCTGGGAAAGTCATTTAATCCTACTTACTTCACTTTCCTCATCTGTAAAATGAGCTAGAGAAGGAAATGACAAACTACTCTGGAATCTTTGCAAAGAAAACACCAAAAGAAAGTGGTGGAGCCAAGATCGTGAAAACAAACAAAACAGGAACTTGCTTGAGCTCATGACCAATCATCTCTTATACCTGTAAAAAATTACTACAGACAAATTTATAGGTATAGAACCCAAAAAATGATAGAGCAAAATACTCTTACAGCTGAAGTCAGTGTGGCAAGCCAAAAGGAATTATGTATCATACTAGGCTGGGAGCAGAGTACATTCGTGCTTGGGCCATGCTGGCATGGAATGGCAGCACAGACAACCAGGCACAGACCTCAGAAGACTGAATCACTGACAGTTGTGACAGTTTTCAGATTTCTCAACCCATATATGCAAAAGAGAATGTAAAAGGCCAGTGCCAAAACGCTGTTGGACCTGAGTGACAGAAGAGCATGGTCTGGCCCCTGCCCCTGTGGCAGAAAAGACAGCAGTGGGTGCAGCATGTTGGTACCTGCTTCCTGAGTTGCAAGCCCACAGATGGTGGAGGGCCCAAGTAGCTTATCAGAGGGCAATTACAATAATCTCCTTGATGGTAGTGAAGCAAGATTCTCTTTCTTTGCCCTGTTTGGATCTGGGCTGCAGATTTGGATGAAGGTACTGGGGTGAGGAGGAGTGCTGGCATGATAGAGCTTGTGGCAGGTGTGGAGAGGGAGTCCTCCTCAGAGTTCTGGGATTAGTACCTAAAAGTAGCTCTGACAACAGCTGTGTAAAACCCAAGAAATTTGGGACACAGCACTCTTCACTCTGGAAGCAGAGTTCTACTGTGGCAAAGAACTCAAAAGTCAAGTAATTAGCTGGGAAAATAAGCAAATAGAGGAAAAGTAATCAGACAATAGACTCCTTCTTTAGTGACAAAGAAGATCAAAACATAAAACTACAAGAAAACAAAGTCAAAAACCCTGTATCAAAAGCATCAAATATATATATATATATATATATATATATATATATATATATATATGTGTGTGTGTGTGTGTGTGCGTGTGTGTGTGTGTGTATGCGTGTGTGTGTGTGTGTGTTTGTGTGTGTGTGTGAACTGGTTGCAGGCCATGAAGGAGATCAAAAAGAAGTTTGAAAATCAAAAGTAGAGGAAAAATTGCAAAGAGAAATGAGAGTGATGCAAGCAAATCATGAAAAACAGGTCAACAGCTTGCTAGAGGAGACCCCCCAAATACTGAAGAAAATAATACCTTATAAAATAAAATAACTCAAATGGCAAAAGAAGTCCAAAAAACAAATGAGTAGAAGAATGCCTTAAAAAATCAGAATTGGCCAAATGAAAAAGGAAGTTCAAAAGCTCACTGAAGAAAATAATTCCTTCATAATTAGAATGGAACAAATAGAAGCTAATAACTTTATGAGGAATCAAGATATTATAAAACAGATCCAAAAGAAGGGGAAAAAATATTAAAGACAATACAATCTATCTTACAGGGCAAAAAAAAAACTGACCTGGAAAATAGATCCAGGAGAGATAATTTAAAAATTATTGGATTATCTGAAAACCATGATCAAGAAAAGAGCCTAGACACCATCTTTGAGGAAATTATTATGGAAAGCTGCTCTGATGTTCTGGAACCAGAGGGTAAAACAGAAATTGAAAAAATTCAACAATCGTCTCTTGAAAAAAGGTCTCAAAAAGTTAACTCCTATGAATATTATAGTCAAATTCTAGAAATCTCAGATTAAGGAGAAAATGTTACATACAGTCAGAAAGAAACAATTTCAGTATTGTGTGAAAACAATCAGGATCACACAGGATGAAGCAGCTTCTTCATTAAGGGATCAATGTGCTTGGAATACAATATTCTGGTTGTCAAAGGAGCTAACGTTAAAACCAAGAATCACCTACCCAGAAAAACTGAGCATAGTATTTCAGGGAAAAATATGGTCATTCAATGAAATAGAGGACTTTTAAGCATTTTTGATGTAAAGACCAGAGCTGAAGAGAAAATTTTACTTTCAAATAGAAGAAGGAAGAGAAGCATGAAAAGTTAAACTAGAAAGAGAAATCATAAGCAAATAACTAACACTAATCTGTTAGCATTCTTACATGGAAAGATTATACTTGTAAATCATGAGACTTTTTCTGTATTTGCATAGTTGAAAGGAATATCTATCTATCATCTGTCTATCTATCTATCTATATGTAAATATGTACATATATATACATATACATATGTATGTATGTATGTGTGTCTATATGTGTTTTTAAATGTATGCATATGTATGCATTGACAAAAACAGAGGGTGAGTTGAATATGAAGGGATGATGTCTAAAAACAATAAAGAGGTGAGAGAGGAATGTATTCAGAGAAGGAATAAAGGAGAGATAGAATAGGGTAAATTATGTCACATAAAAAAGTTAAGAGAAAGCTGTTAGAAGGGAGGGGAAGATCAGGGAGGTGAAAGGGAATGAGACAACGTTACTTTGGATTTGGATTAAGGAGAGAATAATATACACACTCAATTAGATATCTTACCCTACAGAAAATAGCGGGGGAGAGTATAAGAAAAGGAGAGGATAGAAGGGAAGGCAGATTGGGAGAAGGGGGGATCAGAAGCAAACACTTTTTTAAAAGGGACACGGTCAAAGAAGAAAATAGAATAAATGAGAGACAGGATAGGATGGAAACAAATGTAGTTAGTCTTTCACAATATGACTACTGTGGAAAAGTTTTGCATAACTACACATGTATAACCTATATTGTATTGCTTGGCTTCTCAATGGGGATGGGTGAGGAAGGAAAAAAAAAAAAGGACAGTATCTATAACTCAAAGTTTAAAAAACAAGTTTGAAAAATTGTTTCTACATGAAACTGGGAATAAGGTATACAGACAATGAGTTATAGAAATCCATCTTACCCTACAAGAAAGTAAAGTGAAAAGGAATAAGGCAAGAAGACTGGGGGAAGGAGTAATCAGTATACTTGCCATCTTGGGGTGGGTGGTAGGGGAGAGATGGAGAGAAAATTTGGAACTGAAAATCTTGTGAAAATGAATGTTGGAAACTAAAATAAATTTTAAAAATTAAAGGAAAAAAGAGAAAATCCCAAAAGAGCCTGCAAAAAAATTGTACATGACTAAAAAGACTGAACAACAACAAAAGAACTTAAACTTTTGTAAAATTGAAAGAAAAACAACTTTTAAAAAAGGAAGAAAAATGACAAATGAGACATAATACTTTTAAACACAGTGGTAGACCTGAACACATTTAAGGTACACAGTACACACACTTATGTCTGTACCCCTCTCATATGTCCCTCATTCTGAAGCAGCACTGGCACATGGATGAGATATCATAACTTCATTGTAAACAAGAATGGGGTGTTGGAGTCAAGATTGCAGAGGGAAAGTAGGAACCCATCAAAACTCCCTCATGAATTCCTTCAGTAGCCTCTAAACATTGAATCTGATTGGTTTTTAGATTGTCGCAAATTTCCAGCCCAGAAAAGTGCAGGTGGGTAGGATTTGTTGCCCTAGGTGGGAGAGCACAGAGTGCAGAACATGGAGCACATGGGCTGCACCAGCATAGACCAGACCATAGAGAGCCAGAGAGAGCCTGGGCAAAATGACTCACCCACCATGGGGGAGATTTCCAAATTGCTCAGCACAATATGGGGGTCTGTTGAAGCTAGGTAAGAGGCCAGTGCAGTGTTTGCAACAGAGGCAGCAGATACTCCTGGGGCTAGCAACCCACAGTCTAGATGTATAAAAATCACCTACCTGAACTTCCAGGAGCCAACATGGCAGTAAACGGTAGTTGCTCTAATCTCCTTCTCTCACTCTGAAAAACCCAGAGAATAGTACCCTAGGGTAAAATTCTGAAATAGTGGAACCAGAAGCATATTTGGGAGTCTGAGAGGAAGGGCATGGCTGTGACTTCACTGAAGCTAAAAGGAAGGATAGGAGATGTCTCAACAAATCCCTTCTCAACCAACCATTTGGAGATCCTGAACCCTAGTTGGGGTTGGGGGGAGTCAGCAAGCAGTAACATCAGAACCCCAGGTGTGCCTTCACACAATGAGGGGAAGCTGCAGACACTAGTACAGTCTGGCTACCAGCAGATGAGCTTAAAAGAGCTCTAACTCAGGGAAACAGAGTTAAAATCCTGAAGTGACCAGACCACCCCTCCCCAACACCTCATACTGTGAGCTTTGGTGTAACACTGGGGAAACACTGAAAGTCCTACCTTTGGCCTCAGTCTAGGCACTCAGAAGCTACAGGACACAAAACCACTCACCAGGCTCTTAACACCCAGCATAAGAAGCATGGGTCAGAACCCTCTATACCTAGAAGCAGAAAATATCTTAAAAAGGCAGGAAATAGGGAATCTCAATAGGTAAAAGCAAACTGGCTAAACAAAAATCTTAAAATCCTATTATGGTGAGCTGAAAGAATCAAGTTCAGAAGAGAACATCATTGATCCTACACCCACATCTGAAATATCAAAAGGAAATGTGAATTGGTCTTAATCCCAAAAAGCATTCTTGGAAGAGGTAAACAAGGATTTTAAAAGCCAAATTAGGGAGGTGGAAGATAAATTAATCAATTATCTAAAAAATATAATTGGCAAAATGGAGAAAAAAAATTACTGAAGAAAACAGCTCCTTAAAAAGTAAAATCTGTCAGATGGGAAAGGAGGTTCAAAAACTTACTGAAGAAAACCATTTGCTCAAAATCAGAAAAAAAAACCAAATTGAAACTAATGACTCTATGAGGTATCAAAAATCAGTCATACAAAATCTAAAGAACAAAATAATAGAGGGAAATGTAGAACATCTCATTGGAAAAACAACTGACCTTGAAAACAAATCCAAGAATTATTGGTCTACTGGAAAGGCATGATGAAAAAAAGAAAAAAGACCCTGGACAACATCCTCCAAGAAATCATCAACGAAAATTACCCAGAGGGCCTAGAACTATAGAGTAAAATAGTTATCAAAAGAATCCACCAAACTTTTAAAAGAGACAACAAATTGAAACCTCCAAGTAATATTGCAGCCAAATTCCAGAATTATTAGTTCAAGGAGAAAATACTGCATGCAATCAGAAAGTAATTATTTAAATATCACAGAATTACAGCCAGGATCACAGCAGCTTCCACATAAAAAGATCAGAAGGACTGGAATATCACATTTTGTAAGGCAAAAGAGCTTGGACTACAACCAAGGATCAACTACCTAGAAAGATTGAGCATAATGTTTCAGCCAAGGAGATAGTCATTCAAGGAAATAAGGAAGTTCCAAACCTTCCTGATGAAAAAGTCAGAGCTTAATGGAAAATTTGATCTCCAAATAGAAAATTTAAGAGAAACATAAAAAAGTAAAGAGGGAAACACACACACACACACACACACACACACACACACACATGCACACAACTAGCTATTCAATAAGAATAAACTATTTACATCCCTATATGGAAGGATGATACCAGCCAATATTGAGAATTACCTAATTATTATGATTTTTAAAGGGATATATATATACACAGAGGGAGTGGATATAAATTAACATGTGATGATAAAAAAAACTTATTAAGGGGTGCAAATTATTGTAATGGGAGAAGAGGAAAGGAGGAGGCAGAAAAGGGTAAATTATGCCACACAAAGAGGCATAAAAACATATTAGAGTAGATGGAAACAAGGTAGGGTGATGAACATTGTAAGAGCTTTACTCTTATTTATTTTGGTTCAATGAGGAAATAACATTTTGTTAAGTACAAAAATCTAATGTGCCCTACTGGCAGTAGGAGAGGAAAAGGGGAAGAAAAGGGGGAGAAGGGGTTAGCAATGAAGGGAAGAATTAGTAAAGGGAAAGCTCAGGAAAAGGGAGGGGGGATTATAGGGTGGGAATATTGAGGAGGGTAGTCATCAAAAGGAAACTTCTTAAGGAGCCAAAGGAAGAAAGGAAAAATAAAAACATAAAAGGGAGGGAATAGGATGGAGAGAAAGACACACATAGCAATTACAACTGTGAATGTGAATACGGTAAACTCTCCCATAAAACAGAGGTGGATTGCAGAATAGATTAAAAAACCATAATCCTACAATATGCTGTTTACAAGATACATATTTGAAACAGGAGAATACACACAGGGTAAAGGTAAAAGGCGGGAGCAGAATATATTATGTTTCAGTCAAAATAAAAAAAAAAAAGGGGGGGGCGGAGCGAAGATAGCGGCATAGCAGCAGCAACATATCGCAGCTCTCACATAGCCACCCCAAAATACCCATAAAATAGGACTCTAAACCAATTCTAGAACTCCAAAACGCACACAAGGATACTTCCCACTAAAGTCAGCTCAGCTATGAGGAACCATATCAGCACTGTGAACCTAAACCAGCCTGGCCTGAAGCTGTGGCTGTGCCCCAGGGGCAGCTGGGCAGGAGAAGCAGAGAAAGCTCTCAGGTGAGTGGATTAGCGACAGCGGCGCGTGGGAATTGTGAAAGGGGGAGATAAGCATCCGGCTCAAAGGTCTCCAGAGCGGAAAAGTGAAAGGCAGAGGTTTTGAACCTGCCTCTGTGTTGTAGCTTCCCACCTGCGGCCTGCAGACAGCAGGGAGACTGAGCGATTGTTTTCAGGCTAGGGCTCTTGCCTTGAGCGGCCTGGATCCGGATCGTCATCTTAGGCCTCAGTCTTGGAGTCTTCATTATCCAGGCAGCCGGAAGTCTACGGCAGCCGAGAAGACCCCAGCGATTTGGGACAGAGCTTTCCCTTCTGGAAGCAGAGCCCCACAGAGATTTTTAAAAAAATTCACGGTCTGAACAACCATGAGTAAGAATAAGCATAAGAAGCAAAGTAAGAACAGCTCCCAAACCCTAGATTCCTTCTTTGGGGAAAAGAAAGATCATGGGAGAGAGTGGGAGGAGGAGAGCGCAGCCAGAGCGCTCCCACCAGAGGCCTCCAATAAACATGAAGAATGCCTTAAAGCTAGAGATGAGCTGAAGGAGGATTTTCAACACCAAATAAGGGAAGTGGAAGAAAAATTGGGAAGAGAAATAAGAATGTTGCAGGAAAATCATGAAA
>CM053585.1:322006100-322021920 GCA_028646515.1 Pseudochirops corinnae | reverse complement strand
GCATAATATTCCAAATGGTGAAATTGTGAGGAGAGAGAGGATTAGATTGAGAGGAGACAAGGAGTGTCAGAATGGGGTTGAGCATCTCATGGAAGAGGCAAGAGATAAAGGTTACAATAGAGGGGGAAAAGAGGAAGGCAAAAGGGCAAGAGTCAACCTTACTCTCACGGAATTTGGCTTAGGGAAGGAATGACCTAAACTCTAAACTGGGCATCTTGCCACATAGAAGAGGTGGGGGATGGGGGATGAGAGGTGAGGTGATGGAGGGGAGGGCAGGGTCGGGGGGAGGGCTGATGAATATTCACATTTCTGTAGAGGGAGAGGGACAGGGTGGAAAGTGGATGGGGGTGGCAAGATAGGAAGAGCGGACATTTAATCAGACTCTCACAGTGTGGTCACTATGGAGAGGTTCACTATGAACATGGTTTCACATGTTCAGCCTGTATTTGATTGCTTGTCTTTTCAGTGAGGATGGGAGGTGAGGGAGGAAGAGAAAGGATCTGGAATCTGGAGTTCCATAATCAAATGTTATGAATATGTATCTACGTGTATATATATATATATATGTATATATATATATATATGCAGTTATTATTATTATTATTATTATTATTGACTACATCCAACTGGAACTTGAGATACACAGGCACAGTGGTTGGGAGATCCATCTTGCCCTACCGAAAAGTGACATAGGAGAGAATAGACTGGGGGAGGGGGGACACACTGGGATGGCTGTTTTGGGGTGGTGGGGAGGTAAGAGGGGGAGAAAATATGTAACTCAAAATCTTGTGGAAACGAAAGATGCAAACTATAATAAAATTAAAAAAAAAGATCTTGAGAGGATATTAGATATAATTTTGCTCAAATCCCTCAAATCTTGGGTGATAAAAATGAGATGGACAGGGATGAACTAACTTACATAGTTAGCTCCTAACAGTGTTAAGGCTAGAATTCAGGTCCCCTGGCAGATGTGCTGTTTCTTTATTTCTGACCAATCAGCTATGTCTACACAAATGTAATGGAGACCTCAACAATCCATCAAACAATCATCCTCTCTCAGGAAATCTGGTTGCTAAAACCCCTCAACTAGAGGCATGTTTGTTGGTTTTTTGTTGTTGTTGCTTTTTTTTAAATAAAAAGACCATAACCAGATGTACAGAGTCTATAAAACTGTCTCCTCTCAGTCCTACCTTATATTCTGTAGCTATTTGTCCTTCCTTCTGAAAGAGGTACATGACTTCAGGGAGGTTTTCCCTCATTTACTTGTTTAGAAAAGGTCCCAGGCCAATCCCCCCTTGGTCATCATTTGGGCCTGACTGGCTAAAGGTGAACACAATAGGAATTGTTTCTGTTTTGGCCAGAAACCCTAAATGTCTTCTCCTTCTGGGTTGATTTTTTTTGACTAGGTGAAAAAGGCCATTCTCTGCTTTATTTCTTTCTCACGTCATATTCTAAATGTTTCTAGAAGGTACAAAAAATTTTGTTAAGGGATTTTCCCCAGGAGTTGGATCATGGGGGCAATGTAGAAGGAGCTATGCAGTTAATGTTTAAATCATTAAACCAAGTCTCTGTTGGTAGAAAACTGTGTGGTTTTTGAAAGGTAGATTGCCTTCAAACTATGAATCAAGATGTTTGTGAAGTTTCCATCCACCAGGAAGACCCAGAGTAGCATTTTTATGGCCATAATACTAATGCTGAAAGGGATAGAGAAAGTCTTCAAAGTTTACCTTCCAAACAAAACAGAACTGCTCATATATTCTCCCCCCCTACCACTGAGAGAACTTGTCACCTGGGGACTTGATTGGATTGAGACATAGGCTATTGAGGAGATGAATGGAAGACACAGTTCCACCTGCAGAAACTGGAATACACATCTCATACTAGAAGAGTAAATGCAAAATCACTGAGAGTCATTACTAGAAGCTGAGGGAAGTGCCAGGCTGACTGATGTAATAGTAACCTAGCTAAATAAAACATAATAGAGAGACTCCAGAATTGGAAAGTAATCCTTTCTGATATATGCTGTAAGTAAATGAGGCCAAACTAGAAATTAAAGGGAGAGCTATTCACTGATGGACATTTGCTGTTTTCTAAAGGCATATTATACATACACACACAGACACACACAGACGTGATTGTGTATAATATGCCTTTAGAACATAGCAAATGCTACGCACACACATATTTATATATGTGTATATTCATATATATGTATACATGATCATGTTTCCTTAAAGTCTTGTGAATCTGTGTTTGTAAGGTGGGGAACAGATGAGTACAGTCCATAGAAATGTCTAATATTAAGTTTGTCAGATTATCTGGATGTTAGTGAAGAAATTAGGAAATGTGAAGTCTTCAAATTACTCCAGATATTTTGTGGGAGAAGGGAAGTACTAACACAAGAGTGACATTTTGAGAGTTCATCAAGCAATAGCAAGCAAAGGCAACATGTGCTTAAGGTAGCCCAGTCGAGACAGCACCCCATAAGCCCTAAAGTCCAAATGAGCCTTTGGTTCACACTATAATTATACATATTTGTGTGGGAGCATTAGAACAATGACTTTTTAGTTAACAGTTGGTCAACAAACATTTATATTCTCTGCTAAATACTGGAAATACAAAGGAAGGCCAACACACAATCCGTGCCATCAAAGAGTTCCTATTTTAAAGCAAGAAGCAACATAGAAAAAATATGCATATATATTCATATATATTCTATATAGCATTTATACTATATATAGCTACTATAAATAAGAGGAAATCTCAGAAGGAAGGCTCTCACAGCCAGGTGGACTGGGAAAGGCCTCTAGAAGTATAAAGAGATTTAACTGAGTCTCAAAGGAAAGCCAAGGAAGCTAGAAGGTAGGTAGAGGTGAAGAAGAAAAGATTTCAAAGAACAGGGGAAAAAATGTTCTAATGCATGGTGAGGGATGCAATGTTGTCTGTGAGGAAAAACAAGCAAGCCAGTTCAAGGGAAGTAAATAGTGAGGAGTTAAAGGGGAGAAGGAGGGAAGGAGCTATTAAGTTTAGAGGTGCCCATGCAAGGTGTCAAGAAAACTCACAACAAAGACTCTGTAGACTGTTGTGTACTTTGAATTGAGGGCAGGGGGATGGGGGGAAGCAGAACATGCAGTTCAGAGTGCTTTTTTCCAGAGGTAGGACAATGTAGCTACTCTCTTGCTTGAGCTACTAGATACTGTTCAATGAGCCTTTCCAGGTCCCTTGCATGTTTTCATGCAAGCTGTGGGTGAAGGTGGAGATAGCAGTTGAAGATGTCTGAGTGGTATAAAAGGAGTAGTATGGGGAAAGAGGAAGATCTCTTCAAGTGGCCTTATTTTTTTTCAGACTATAATTTGAGAGCACTGGAAGATGGGGTTCCCTGGAAAGGGAAAGAAAGTAACAGTAACTGTAGGCTGTTGGGATAATCAAAATATTAGGGAGATCCATGACAATTACCTTGTTCCAGCTAGGGCCCAGTTGAGATTGCATGAAAAAAAAATGTAATGGAATCACTCATCATATCTGTGTGATTTCTTCTTGCTATATTCAGTTATTGGAGGTTGGCAAGGTTTGTATTTAGTGATGGGGAAAAGGGATAAGGGATTCAATGGTAGAAAACAGCATAGATTTAAACTGATTCACCAAAGACTCACTATAGGGGAAGAAACAGAGTATAGTAAAGACAGAGGTGATAACTTGGGTGGGGGAGGTAAAACTAAGGGGTGGAGAGTTTGAGATTGGAGGGAAGAATGAAAATGAAGAACAGGTATAGGACCATAGATAAAAAATAGAAAAAAAATTAATAAAAGACTATGATCAAATAAAGGAGTTTCAGTCATACACATGGAAGTAAGAGATTCCAAAATGAAGTACATTATTATCTTTGCTGGCAGATGAGGTGAAATAGAAGAGCAGACATTTGGAATTGAGTGTTAGAGGGCTAGTGCAGAGTTATAAGATATCTGTGAACTGTAGCAAGAGGACCATTAAAAAGACTTTACAGACTTCTGTGGATGTTTTTAGGTAGTAGGAGTAGTGGCGGTGTCGTACAATGTTTTAAAAGGTGTTGTAGAAGGGGAAAAACATTCTGCATGAACTACTAGGGACTGTTAAGCAAGACTTCCTACCTCCTTTAAGAAATACATGTGAAAGGGGTTACTTTGAGGCTTATTGCTAAGCTTTTTACTCTGATCTTAAAAAACAGAAGGAACTTTCTAAAGGAGGAACAATGAATTATCAGGCTTGTGATAGGATTTATACTTCAGTCAGCAGCCCAGTGTCATCAGGAACATGAACTCCAGGAAAGGGAAGGGATCAGAGTTGAACAGAGCATTCTGAGGCAGTATGCCACAGACAACTGTTCCTATTTTAAGGAATATTTTTCACCTCCTTAGGCTAGAGACATTTAAATCCTGATTAGAAATTACCATTAAAATGCTATAAAAATATTGGCTATCTAGGGAAGAAAATGAAGGCACACAGACTGTGGAACTTGCATCTGACATTTTATATATCATAAAGATGAACTGTCCTTCACTTAACATAATTGAATGATAGTGTCATGCCTTTCAAGGATATGGATAACACAGTGGTCATTCCTGTGAAGTTCCTCATAACTTTCCAAGAGAAGGATGAGAATGTTTCTAGTGTCTGGAGAGAATCTACATGGAGTATCTCTTAAAGGTATAAACATATGAGAGTGTATGTACCACTCCAGGCTGGCCCTTCTGTGCAATGAAATGCAAATAAACTTTTATCATGGCAAATACAGCTTCCTGAGCAAGGAGTCATCACTTACAACTACCTACAACTAGTCAGGCTGCTGAGGGAAGTAGAGGGAATGTGAAGAGATAAAGAGAAAAATAAATAAATGAAGTGTTATGCAATTTAGCCCCATGGAACCAGGGATGTTCCATTCAAATGTATGCAAGAACAAGCTTAAGGTTACCAGGCTAAGAAATCTCTTATTATGAGTTTGAGCTATCGTAGTTACCTTCAGTCTACTGATCAAATCTCTCTCTCTTTAAAAACCAAGGAAGCTTAAATTAAAGAGTCAAATATATCATTATAGGGATGAGTTTCAAAAGCGTGTTCTTATAACCACTGGGTTTTACTGTGATAGTAGATAATCTGAATACATGCATGCTGAATGCACATGAGAGGAAAATTCATTACTAGTGTTCTAACTTCTGGTATCCTTAAGACCAGCATTGGAAAATGGAAATAGAGATAGAAACTAGGGCCATCAGAAGCCCTAAAAATTCTCTGCCTCTATCATCTTTTCTAGGTATGTTCTAGATATAATATGCCTGGCACAGAGTAGGCAATTGACAAATTCTTGGTGATTAAGTGATTGACTCATAGGAAAACACATAGCAGTAATAGTGAAGACTCTAGGTAAAAAGTGTACTACCATTCAGTTTTATGGTTCTATGGGACAATTCAACTTATTTTTATCAGGAAAGTAAGGCATGTGCTTTTAGGTAACTATTCCCATCTGATATCAATTAATTCTACAAGGTCTCTATATTTAGAGAGGTTTTTATTACATGTAATTTGGAAACAAAGTGTATTTGGTGTGACACATTGATAAAATATTTTCCTTGTTTTTATGGATAAATATTGTGTCTGAATTGTTGTGGGCAATAATTTTATATGTAATGATATTCTAGTTGTGTTACAATTCATTCATTGAATTCTCAAGGATATTCTGTATGTTAGATTTCTAGTATGGGTATTTGTTATTTATTAGCTTATAATGGATAATGAGTTTTTGCATTATAATTCTAACCCTTTGATCATATAATTGTAGGTATCAAATACATGAAAAAATTTTCCTCCTAGACCGGAATGACAAGTTATGTAACTTCATTGCATTATCAGCATTTATTTTTTAAAATAGAATTCCTTAAGGATAACCTGTCTGGTTGCAGTAACCTGATTTTCAATTTCCATTCTAAACCTCTTTATTTATATAAATCAATATGAGTGACTCAGCCATATCTTTGACACTTCTTTGTCAATATATTGTTAGTTTATTTTATGTGGGTGTTTACAGCCCATTGAACTTTTGATTCCACTGTTGGGTATTAACTGTTTCATAGGGTCTATATAGAGATAAATCACTTTTAGTTACATTTGTCATGTTCAATAATCCATAACTGTTTCAGCCTTTACTATAGGCTCCTTTTGAAGTGAAATCATTCTTTTTCAAAATGTTCCCATAATTTTTTTCAAATGTTTATCATAGGTTCTGAGAATATCTATATTATCATTATGTAGTCTTATCAACTATCCCTTATTAAAATGAGGAAGTATGGGGTGGCTAGGTTGGACAGTGAATAGAGCACTGGCACGGGACTTAGGAGGACCTGAGTTCAAATCTGGCTTCAGACACTTAACACTCACTACCTGTGTGACCTTGGGCAAGTCACTTAATCCCAACTGTCCTGCCTTCCCCCCTCCAAAAAGAAAAAAAAAATTGAAAAGGTGGGATCAGGCTTATTTCTATGGGGAAGCTGCTAAAGTGCCTTGATGGCAAATGACATGCTATTGTGAGGTTTTTAAGCAAAAAAAAATAAAAATAAAAAAAAGACAAAAACACCCAAAACAAATGAAATCTCTACAGCCTTAAAACTTTCATATTTTCCAGTGAGGAAAGAGTTTCATTTACCTCTTTCGACATAAGTATTCTATCATTCATTATATTAATGGTGCAAAAACCTCCTGTTTAGTATTTGATCCAACTTGCATTTTTGATGTTTGGATTTCTTTTGACTACATAGAGGACCAAAGATTTTCCACATCCTTTTTCTTCAGGGTTTCTTTCTCAAGCCTGGTTTCTTTCCTTCTCCATCTCTTGTAGCAAA
Organism: Pseudochirops corinnae; assembly: GCA_028646515.1. Lineage (NCBI taxonomy): Eukaryota > Metazoa > Chordata > Mammalia > Diprotodontia > Pseudocheiridae > Pseudochirops > Pseudochirops corinnae. Next base: position 322,015,051 of record CM053585.1, on the reverse strand, counting down.
GTTTTTGATAAATATTTAATTGCTTATTTTGTTCTTTGTGCTGCTTTGACTCCCCATATCATCTTAACATTTTAACTTTTGCTTTCAATTGCCCATTCAGGGAATATAGAATTTGTGATATGTTATTGTTTCTTCTATTTCTTTCTGCATGATCCTTTTTTATTGTCTTTAATTGGTCAATATGATGAGCAAGTTTTCAACTGAATGTACCAGATGGATATTAATATAATCACCCAATCTCTCTCTGCAGGTCTTCAATAGTTCTCTCAAATTGTTTCTGTCATGGTGCCTGATAGTGTTTGATGCCTGCCCTTGGGGTATTCCTTGATAGTTCCACCTTCTCTCCCATGGTTCTTACCATGCTAATGGCCGTTCTATTGTTTTAACTTCTATATGCAGGTACTTATTAAAAAAAAAAAACTTTTTGCCAAGTATTTTGGAGGAATGTGTTAGTTTATGTAGGAGATGGCAGATAACTGGATTAAATTACCTTGTTGTAGTTGGTTTGCTAGTTAGTTCATACTGTTAAACTCAATCAGGTCTTTTAAAATTGTGGTGTAAATATTTCCATCTACTTTTCAAAATTATTTGAGACTTCAGGGCTATATTTGTCATCAATTTCATTATTACGTATTATTTCTTGAATTTGAGTTAACAAAAAAAAATAACAATTTCATCTTCTCCTTACTCAGAGTTTTAGGAGATCCTCAATTTCATCTCTTATTTTATCTAATAAGGGATTTGGAATGAGTTTTTAAAAATGATATCCATGTACTGAATGGTCAACAATACATAGTTACTGTGACTTGGAGCTGAGAACATCACTGGATTTTTTTTTAAAGAAATGAAATGAAATAAAATCTATTAGTCCCTTCCTACCAGTGGTAAGGGTTGTTTCCAGTTTTCTTATGATGCAGTGTTGGTGAATAACGAAAGTATTCTTGTCTCCATTGCATTACATATACATCCTTAGTTTTCCTGCTTTTGTGGTAAATATTATTTGTATAGAAGTCTTTTCAGCAAGTAGCACACCAGTATTTCTGTGTTGTTGTTCTCTATATGTGCCAAGTTTGAGTAAGGCTAATCTAGGATTCTACACCTCTCTAAGTATTTATTTGATTCATAGGAACAGTTTCATTCACTGTTTAGGATGCTAAATAGTTAAGTAGTATTTACAGAACCTAATTTCATGGTTCCCTGCCAGGTCCTCATAGCTACAATAGCAATTTCAGGGCACAGAAAATACCTGATGCAAATCCCTGTGATTCCCATTCTCTTTCTTTGCTATTGCCCCTTCCCCCAACCCATGCCATGAGGTAGACAATGGGTTGGAATTTGAAGGAGTTGTATTGTTATTATCACCATCGCCACCACTACCACCATCACCCATTGTTAATCATCATCATTTTAACTTTCAGAATGAATTTTATACAGAAGTGCTCCTAGTACAGATCTTTATCTTTTTATTCATTAATATTTAATGTGACTCTTCCATGAGGATAAACTAATTCCTTTTGGTAATTTAATATCATGATGTATGCTCACAGAAAACATTAATAACACTAATAATAAACAGGACAATAGAAATGGTATGCATTTCCCATTATTCCCATGTGATTTTGCCATGTTATTTTGTTCTTCTCAGATAGATATTTATCTTTTGAGTGGTTTTCATTCCAAATATCTTGGAGAGTATGAATATTTGGTATTCTGAAATCAATTTAAAATATTTTATTTTTTAAAAATATTTTTAACATATCAATATTAGGTTAAGGTGATCTAAGGCTACAGTATGATTGGCAATAATTGTGTAGTTCTTACTTCCAGGAGCCAAGATAGCAGAGTAAGTAGTAAGTCTCTCCCACTCTACCTCACTGATCTTGAAAAAACCCAGAAAAATATCACCCCAAGAAAAACTGTGGAAAAATGGAGCCAATAGAAATATGGAGTACAGCAGATTTGTTTTTTTTTTTTAACTTTTGAAGTTGGGGGATTAATAGGAAAGATCCCTCTTGCTGTGGTTGTAGAAAGTACCCTAGCATGCTCAGAATGGTCTGCTAGCACAAGTTCTTTAATCTGCTTTTCTAAGAAAGATTACTCAAAAGAGGGTTAACAATCCTACTTTCAATTAATCACTAGTTTAGGGGAAAGGTCACCATCTTGAATGTCAGAGAAAATACAAAGAAGCAGAGAAATTAGCATAAAGCCCAACAGACAGAGCTCTGACTGCCTCAGTCAAAGCAATATTGCTATATACATTTCATACACCACAGCATTGAAAGAGCATTTACATCTGAGCAGTTGAGGGTGTCTGAACATATGGCTACTCAGAGTCTCAAGAAGGAAATCAAATGGTCTTTCTCATAAGCAAATCCCCAAAGCAAAATACCAACTCAGATTATATATCCATATATATACTTCTCAGAACCAGAAGTCATCACAACACTCATCCCTAAGTGCCTAATCAACTTATTACCAAAAGGTATATAAGTCTTCCTACAAGCAAGCCTCCCCCTAATGAAGCTCCTCCTTGGGCAAGTCCCTCCCTCAACGGTTTCCCCATGAGGCATGTTAATAAGCTGGGAAGATCTTATAATCCCATTAACATTACATGTGGCTGAAGGGGACCAGTGCAGTTTAGAGGCGTCCTGGCATGCCAGCAGCAAGCCCTACCTCAGCAAATAGCAGGAGATCCTGAGCCCCAGGATGGTAGAGCTGGCAAGCACCAACAGCAGGACCCCCTTACTCCCAACAGCCCATGTGCCTTTCTACAACTAGGGAAACCAGCAGATACCAGTGCAGAGAACCACCACTTGCACTATAGATGTCTGCCAGTGGGTGAACCTACCCATTTTCCTGAGCAGCCCCCAAGGAGGAGGTGATCTCTAGCAGCCAGACAACCCTACCCCCACACTTCGCACCATGAGCTTCAGTGTAACCATGGGGAAAAACAGAAAAACTCCTCTACTATCAGCTCTGGCTACAGCTTATACAGCTCCCAGCTGTCAGAACCTGAGGCCCTAGTGCTAAAATCAGGAACCTGTTCCCTAGTCTCCCCAGCACAGGAAGCATGGCTCAGTGTCCCTTGTGCACCTGAAGGAGAGATTAACTTTAAAAGTTAAGAAAAAGACAAAGACAATGAGCAAAAGGCAACACATAAAGTCAAAGACCATTGATTTTTATTATGGGAACAGAGAAGATCAAAACACCAATTCAGAAGAGGACAACATTGTCACTATACACATATCTGAAACATCAAAAGAGAATATGAACTGGTCTCAAGCCCAAAAACACCTTCTTGGAAGATGGCAAGAAGGATATTAAAAGTTAAATTAGAGATGCAGAAGAAAAAGTGAACAATTCCTTTAAAAATAGTGGTATAGTATCCAAATATTTGAGGAAAAGTTAAGGGAATTACAGCAAGAAATAGACAGCAAAACTATACTAGTGGAGAACCTTAAGCTCCCCCTTTGTGAACTAAATAATCTCAAAATAAACAAGAAAGAAGTTAAGGAGGTGAATAGAATTTTAGAGAAGGTAGATATATAGTAGATCTCTGGAGAAAATTGAAGGGATATAGAAAGGAATATATATTTTTCTCATAATACATGGCACCTGCTCAAAAAAATGACCATATACTAGGACATAAAAACCTTACAATTCAATGCAAAAAGACAAAAATATTAAATATATCCTTTTCAGATCATGATGCAATAAGAATTATAGGTAATAAAACACAATGCAAAGATAGATTAAACATTAATTGGAAACTAAATAATCTACACCTAAAGAATGAGTGTGTCAAACAACAAATCAAAAAAAAAACAATCAGTAGCTTCATACAAGATAATAAAAAGACAACATATCAAAATTTATGGGATGCAGCAAATACAGTTCTTAGGGGAAATTTTATATCTGTGAATGCTTATATCAATAAAAAAAAAGAAATAGGAGAATGATGAAACGGCAATGCAACTGAAAAACCTAGAAAAATAACAAATTAAAAAACTTCAACTAAACACAAAATTAGAAATACTGAAAACCAAAGGTCAGATTAATAAAATTGAAATTAAGAAAAAAGATTGAACTAAATATAAAACTAAGAGCTGGTTTTATGAAAAAAAAAACACAACAAAATAGATAAACCTTTGGTTAAATCAATCGAATAAAAAGAAAGAAGAACACCACATTACGTGTATCAAAAATTGAAAGAGAGTTGGGATTGGAGCAAAGATGATGGAGTGGAAGCACAAACTTGGCATGAGCTCCTGCTCCAATCACTTCCAATATATGTAAAAAAAAATGAGTCTAAATAAATTCTGGAGCTAGAGAACCCACAAAGTGACAGAGAGAAAAAAATCTTCTGCTGAAGACTATCTGGCAGACTGACAGGAAGGGTCCCAATCTGGGAGCCGGGCACAGTCCCACATGAGCCTCATGGTTCTGTTCCCAGGGTAGTCCCAACCAGCAGCAGTCAGAGCAGACTTCAAGAGAGTGAATCACCAGCAGCTGTGGAGGTTTCCCATCTATAAATGTCAAAGATAAAGTAAAATTTTAGTGTGGAACTCCATTGGGGGGGGGGGGCAAGGTGGTAGAAGCATGATGGTGGCTACAGCTGTGGCTCCATGGCTGTTTCTGGAGGCTCTGGCCTACAGATTTTTGGGGGGCCCAGAAACCATTCAGAGGGTAATTGCTCTTGCTGTATCCTTCTTGGATCTGGATCTTGGTCTTGGGTGGTGGTCCTGGGATGTGTGGTCAGTGTGCCAGAGCTTGTGGGTCAGTAGAAAGAGTTCCCTCCTAATAGCCCCAGCAACTGTGAACTCAGTGATTTGGGAAAAACTCACTCCATTCTAGAAGCAGTGTTCTACAATGGCAAAAAGCTCAAAAGTCAAGTAATTGGCTGGCAATATGAGTAAGCAGAGGAAGCACAAACAGAACATAGAATCCTTTTTGGGGACAAAAATGATCAAAGTATGGAACAGGAGGAAGACAATGAACTCAGAACTCCTGCATCAAAAGCTTCCAAGAGGGGTGGCTAGGTGATGCACTGAATGGAGCACCATACTTGGAGTCAGGAGGACCGGAGTTCAAATCCAGCTTCAGCCACTTAAGACCAAAAAAAAAAAAAACTAGTCATGTTCTCTAGGGCAAGTCACTTAACCCCAATTGCCCTACCTTCCTGCCTCCAGAAAGCAAAAACAACAATAAAAACAACAACAACAACAACAAATTAAAAAAAAAAACCTTCCAGGAAAATATGAGATGCTTCCAGGCCATGGAGGAGCTCAGGAAGGATTTTGAAAATCAAGTAAAAGAAGTGAAGCAAAAATTGGGAAAAGAAATGAGAAGGATGCAAGAAAATCATGAAAAGTGTTTCAACAGCCTGCTAAAGGAGACCCCCTGAAATGCTGAAGAAAATAACATCTTAAAAAATAGACTAGCTCAAACAGTAAAAGAGGTCCAACGTCCAATGAGGAGAAGAATGCCTTAAAAAGCCAAATTGTCCAGATGGAAAAGGAATTTCAAAAACTCACTGAAAAGAATAATTCTTTCAAAATTAGATTGGGGTAATTGGAAGCTAATTACTTTATGAGAAATCAAGATACTATAAAACAGATACAAACAAATGAAAAAATGGAAAGCAATGCAAAATATCTCATTGAAAAAAACCACTGACCTGGAAAATAGATGCAGTAGAGATCATTTAAAAATTATTGATCTACTGAAAGCCATGATCAAAAAAAGAGTCTAGACACCATATTTCAAGAAATTATCAAGCAAAATTGTCCTGATATTCTAGAACCAGAGGGCAAAATAAAAATTGAAAGTGTGAATTCACCACCAACGGAATTAAAACATTAATTAGTAACTATTTTGCCCAACTGTATTCCAATAAATGTGACAATTTTAGTGAAATCAATTAATATTTACAAAAATATGAATAACGCAGATTAACAGAATAGAAAAAAAAACATAAATAACTCCATCTCAGAAAAATAAATTGAACAATCCATCAATGAATTCCCTAGGGGGAAAAAAAATCTCCAGGACCAGATGAATTGACAAGCAAATTCTATCAAACATTTAAAGTACCATTAAATCTGATACTATATAGATTATTTGGGAAAATAGGTGAACAAGGGGTCCTACCAAATTATTTTTATGGTAAAAATGTGGTACTGATATCTAATACGAGAAGAGTCAAAGCACAGAAAATTATAGACCAATTTCCCTAATGTATACAGATGCAAAAACCTTAAATAAAATATTGTTGGGGGCAGAGTCAAGATGGCGGCATAGGAGAAGCAACATATCTCTGCTCTCATATAGCCACCTCAAAATACCTGTAAAATATGATTCTAAACAATTTCTAGAACTCCAAAACACAAAAAAATATACTTTCTGCTAAAGTCAGCTTGGCTACGAGGAACCATCTCAGCTCTGAGAGCCGAAAACCAGCCTAGCCTGAAACTGTGGCTTTGCCACAGAGGTAGCTGAACTAGAGGAGCCAAACCCTGGCTGGAGCTTCAGGAGAGCGGACCTGTGGCAGCTGTGACAGTTCCCAGAATTAGGTTAGTGGAACTTGGCTAAATAAGAGGAGAAAAGCAGGTCTGGCCAAACCACCTCCAGGGCAAGGAAGCCACAGAAGCAGAGGTTTTGCACTCGCCTCCACACTGCCGCTTCAGAGCTCCTGGTCTGCAGACTGCAGGGGGACCAAGCGATCATTCAGAGGCCAAGTGCTCTCGTGTTGAGCGGCCTGGATCCAGATCACAATCTTGGGTGGGGGTGCTGGGGTTTATTTTTTTCAGTGAGCCAGAGTTGTGGAGGTACCCACCAGCCTCCTAAAAGCTCCAGTAGCTAGGAAAACCTCAGGGATCTGGGACAGAGCTCTCCCCTCTGGAAGCAGAGTTCCACAGAGATAAAAAAAAAAAAAGCAAAATCATGGACTGACCAATCATGAATAAGAATAAGCATAAGAAGCAAAGGAAGAACAGCAATAAAACCGTAGATTCCTTCTTTGGTGAAAAGAAGGATAAAGGCAGGGAGTGGAAAGAGGACAGCACAGTCGGAGCTCCCACACCAAAAGCTTCCAAGAAACATGAAGATTGCCTTAAAGCTAGAGATCAGCTGAAGAAAGATTTTGAAAACCAAATGAGAAAAGTGGAAGAAAAATTGGGAAAAGAAATAAGAATGATGCAAGAAAATCATGAAAGGAGAGTCAACAACCTGACTGAAAAAATTAACACCTTAAAAAATAGATTATATATATATTGACTCAAATGATAAAAGAGGCCCAAAAAGCCAATGAGGAGAAGAAGGCCTTAAAAAGTCAACTTTTCCAGAAGAAAAAAGAATCTCAAAAGCATTCTGAAGAGAATAACTCCTTCAAAATTAGAGTGGAGCAAATGGAAGCAAATGACTTTATGAGAAATCAGGATACTATCAAACAGATCCAAACAAATGAAAAAATAGAAGGCAATGTGAAATATCTCCTTGACAAAAACACTGACCTGGAAAACAGATCCAGGAGAGACAACTTAAAAATTATTGGACTACCTGAAAGCCATGATCAAGAAAAGAACTTAGAAAGCATCCTTCAAGAAATTCTCAAGGAAAATTGCATGCATATTTTAGAACCAGAGGGCAAAATGGGACTTGAAAGAATTCACTGATCATCTCTTGAAAAACATCCCCAAAAGAAAACTTCTAGAAATTTTATAGCCAGGTTCCAGAATCCCCAGACCAATGAGAAGGTATTGCAAGCTGCCAGGAAGAAACAATTTGAATAGTGTGCAAACACAATTAGGATAACCCAGGATCTAGCAGCTTCTACATTAAGAGAATGAAGGGCATGGAATATGATATTCTGGAGATCAGGGAGCTAGGATTAAAAATAAGAATCACCTACCCAGCAAAATTGAGGATAGTGTTCTAGGGGAAAATATGGTCTTTCTGTGAGGTGGAAGATTTTCAAACATTCTTGCTGAAAAAACCAGAACTGAAAAGAAAGTTTGACATTCCAACACAAGAAGCATGAGAAGATAAACACAGAAAAGAAATCATAAAGAACTTATCAAAGTTGAACTATTTATATGCCAATATGGAAAAGTGACATTTGTAACTGACGAAGCTTTTCTCAGTATGAGGATAGGGGAAGGGAATACAAATGTATATATACATATACATACACATATGTCTGTGTAAGAGGTTTTATATATGCATACAAGCACATATCTGAGTATATGTATATATAAATACATAGAGAGCATAACATCAATTGAATAGGAAGGGAAAATATTCCAAATGGTGAATCCTGAGGTGAGAGATGATTAGATTGTGAGGAGACAGGGAGAGATAGAATGGGGTTGAGCATCTTGTGGAAGAGGCAAGAGATCATTGTTACAATAGAGGGGGAGAACAGGAAGGTAAAAGGGAAAGAGTCAACCTTACTCTCACTGAATTTGCCTTTGGGAAGGAATGACATAAACTCTAAACTAGCAATCTTGCCACATAGAAGAGTAGGGGGAAAGGGGATGAGAGGTAGAGTGATCCAGGGAGGGTAGAGTGGGGAGGAGGGTTGATGAAAGTGCACACTTCTGTAGAGGGATAGGGACAGGGACAGGGAAAGGCTAGAGAGTGGATGGGGTGGGTGGGATAGGAAGAAGGGACATAAAATCAGATTCTCACAATATGCCCACTGTGGAGAAGTTCTATGTAATTACACATGTTCAACATGTATTTGATTGCTTGTCCTTCCAGTGGGGCTGGGTAATGAGGGAGGAAGAGAAAGATTCTAGAATTTAAAGTTCTATAATCAAATGTTAAAAATATTTATGTGTGTGTGTGAATATACATATACATATATATACACACACACACATATATATATGTATATATATATATACAATTATTATCATTATTATTATTAACTACATCCAACAGGAACTTGA
>CM053585.1:321984044-322005600 GCA_028646515.1 Pseudochirops corinnae | reverse complement strand
TGTGTGTGTGTGTGTGTGTGTGTGTGTGTGTGTGTATTAAGTGCCTGAGGCTGGATTTGAACCCAGGTCCTCCTGACTCCAGGGCCAGTGCTCTATTCACTGTGCCACCTAGCCACTTCAATCTGACATATTCCTAATCACTTTTGAAATGCTTGTTCTAGATCAGTGCCTTTATAAAAGTCTCCTGCTCATTTTGTTTACCTCACCCTAAAATCATACAAACTCTATCCACTTTGGATTATGTGGAATTGCCTATAATCTGGATAAATCAATTTTCTAGATTGATGATTACATTTGCAACTTCTTTTCCCAGAACCAGATCAGGGCTATGATCAGAACCAGATCCAAGGGTCTTAGTGAGGTAAAAGCACAGAATTCCTTCCATCCTTTTCATATGAACAAGTATTTCATCATTGGTTTGTAGGCTATTAATAAACTCTTTAGTTGTATTACAGATTGATACGCCTATATTCTTATTCCTTGAGATTCAAAACCAGACAATTGCAAATTCTAATGAAGAAAAAGAAAAATAAATGACCAAATCTCAAAAGAACCAAGCTTAAATCCTGGAAATATTACTGAAAACTGTGTGAAGATGAACTATTACAAAGCCAGAGTTCTAAGCAAAACAAAAGTTTCTTTTCTCTGTTGCTGCTAAAGACAGAACTGGGAACAGTAGATAAGTTCTTTCTAAGGGTTAAAGTTCATCTTAACATTGAAAAGGATTGTTAGTGGCAGTATTGTTTAACAGAAAAACTGTTAGATTTGGAATAGAAGGCTTCAATTCAAACCCAGATTGCCACTTATGACCTGTGTGACCTTACATGGGGCATTGCTTCTCTGCCATCAGCTTCCTCTTTTATAAAATGAAACATTTGTATTAAAAGATTTCTGGGATCTTTTCAAACTCCAAATCTGTGAAACTATAAGGATTAAGACTATCCAAAAATTGACTGTACTACATCAAAGTAAGCATACTACTATATTATTATTATACATAATTAATTATTAAATATTAAATTCAATTATATTATATTAATTCATTATTCCACTCCACAGAAAGGTTATTCCAAAACTTCTCGTCTATCTTCAGGACATCCAGACACATATCCTCACCCTCTCAAATTAAGGCTCTTACTCATATTTTACTGAAAAATAAAACTGAAACAATTGGCCAATAATTTTCTCTTTTCATCTCTTTTTTTTATTTCTCAGACAACAACACACTACACTATATTCTCCTATATTCTCATTGATGAATTAAAAAGTAGCCTTTTTGCTAAGGCTAGCTCTTAAACATGCATCCATGATCATATCTCCGGTTTTTTTCAAGCAGGTTATCTTTACTATCATATATACATTCATTCTTTTTTTTTTTTGTATTTATTTAGTATGTAATTTTTCCCCGTTACATTTTTTAAATGTTTTTAAAATGTTTTTTAAATGTTTTTAAACAACATTTTTTTAAATATTTGTTTTTAAAACTCTGAGTTCCATCTTCTCTCCCTTCCTCCTTCTCCATGACCTACCTCCATTGAGAAGGCAAACAATTCCATTCAGTTATATTTGTGTAGTCACGCCAAATATATCCATAAGAGTCTTGTTCTGAAAGAAAACATAGACAAAAAATAACTCAAGAAAAATAAATTAGAAAAACAACAACAACCCCACAAAATTTGCTTCAATCTATATTCAGACAGCACCAGTTCTTTTTCTGGGGATGCATAGCCTTTTTCATCCTAAGTCCTTCAGAGTTGTCATGAATTATTGCATTGCTGAGAATAACTAAGTCATGCACAGTTCTTCATCCCACATTATTACTGGCAATTTGTTCACAATACATTTCACTTTGCATCAACCCATATAAGTCTTTCTAGGTTTTTCTGAGAGCCTTCTGCCCATCATTTCTTATAGTACGATAGTACTCCATGACAATTACATACCACAACTTATTCAGCCATTCCCAATTGATGTTCATTCCTTCAATTTCTAATTCTTTACTGCCAGAAAAAGAGCTGCTATGAAAATTTTGGATCATATAGGTCTTTTTCCTTTTTGTTTTTTATCTTTTTTAGGATACAGATCTAGTAGTAGTATCGCTATGTCGAAGAGTATACATGGTTTCATAGCCCTTTAGGCATAGTTCCAAATTACCAAAAATAATACTTGAATAAGTTCACAACTCTACCAACAGTGCATTAATGTTTCATTTTCCCCACATCCCGATTAGCATTTGTCATTCTCCTTTTCTGTCCTATTATCTAATCTAATAGGCATGAGGTAGTACCTCAGAATTGTTTTAACTTATATTTTTCCAATCAATAGTGAATTGAATATTTTTTCATATGATTTTAGATAGCTTTAATTATTTCATCTGAACACTCATTGTATCTTTTGATCATTTATCAGTTGGGGAATGGCTCTTCTTTTTATAAATTTGACATAGTTCTCTATATGTTAGAGAAATGAGGTCTTTATCAGAGAAATTTGCTTTATTTTTTTTTTATCATGGTTAGTATGGCTAACTGTATTTCCCTCCATCCTATTCCCCCAACCCCTATTTATTCTATTATCTCCTTTCACCCTGTCCTTCTTTAAAAGTGTTTTGCTTTTTATTATATCTTCCCCGATTTGCTCTCCCTTCTATCACACCTCTCCTCCCTTCTCTTATCCCCTTTCCCCTCCTACTTTCCTGTAGGGTAAGACAGCTTTCTATATCCAATTGTCTGGATATTCTATTCCCTCTTTGAGCAAATTCTGATGAAATAAGAGAATAGAATGAATGGGGGCAGTGGTAATAGGATCTCATGTGGCTGAATCATTCTTATTCCTCAACTCCATCTCTTAGTTTTCCTGGCTTTTACAAAATTCAACACAAATTCTGTCTTCTTAATTAAGTACAGAAGCATGTAATTGAGTGAATAATAATAATAGCAGTAATAATTAACATTTATATGTCACTTGAAAGTTTTCAAAACACTTTACACATATTATCTCATTTTATGGCCCCCAAAACTGGGAGAGGTAAGTTCTACTAATATTCCTATTTTATAGATGAGGAAATAAAGGCAGACAGAAATTGTGAATTGCACAGGGTCCTATAGCTAATAAGTGTTTAAATCAGAATTTGAATTCAGGTCCTCCTTTCACCAAGACTAGAGATCTATCCACTATGCTGAAAAGGGTATTCTTAAATGTATGCAAGGTATATGACCTTTATATTTTTCCATTATATTTCTGGCATCAAGGAGTCAAGCACCCTAAAAAGGGAATGATTTATGGAGTGACTGGACCTTAGGGTTATAGATTTAGAGCAAGAAGGGATTTTAGAGATTATCTACTACTTTATTTTATTCTTGGAATTGAGAGCCAGAAGGTGAATTGACTAGACTAAATCTTGGTCTTCTAATGTTAAATATGATGCTATCTCCATTATTCCTTGCATGTTAGTTGACTTTTAAGGTCTTTCCCATTCTAAGATATTTGACTTTTGTGATTCCCAGGTCCCTTCTGATTCTGACATTCTATGGTTCTAAGTTAAGTTTCTTCTAGTTCTAAGCTTATCTACATCTATGATTCTAGAAGATAGTTTCAACTCTGGATAGTCTGGTAGCCATGTAGCTGTCAAATCCTTCATCACTATTTGAAACTCGACTTTAATACCACCACCACTGCTGCCTCACAGTCCTCTTTTGAGTCAAAGTTATATAAATGCTCCTTTGGCCCAATCCTCCTTCTCTATAAGAGATGCCTGCTGGGATTGTTGATTTTTTTGTATTCCAGAACCAGAGCCTGACTTCTTAATCTGGGTTTAGTTAAACTTCCCCTACTGCTCTTGGCACTTGTCATCAAATATAAAAGAGTCAAATGGAGGGGGTGGAAATGCTAATTAGGCCTTGTCACAATTCATGCTGCTGTTGTAAGAATTCACAGTATGCAAATCAGCTTAAAACCTACCCTGAGAATGTCAGGGCCTGGTAGTACCAATGGAAAATGGCAATCCCAGGGTTAAGAGGTAAAAGATGATCCTTATCAATCCCTTCCTTGCCCAGCACCTCCTCCCACCCCCCACAACCTTCTTTTCTTCAACCACACTGGCATCTATTTACTCCACCTAAACTGAGGTACAACTACTGATAAAAGAACAAAAGATGTTAAGCAATCAGTGTTTCTCGTGTGTGTGTGTGTGTGTGTGTGTGTGTGTGTGTTTAAATAATACACTCTATGCTCCCCAATGTTGCTGCTATATTCAGACTAAAAATGAGCTAAATGGCTTTTAAAAAAATAAGCCATTCAACTTAGTGTAAATGTCACAGCATCAAATATCAAATACGGAGAAGTATTAACGTAAGTGGTCTCCTATAATAAAGCTCATTATTAATAGGCCTATTAGCCCACCATTCATTTGAACTGACAGCCCCTTATTTCCAAAGCAACAGTCCTCTAACTCTACCCATCACAGACTCCCTTCTAAAATCTGAAATGTTTTTAAGCAAATATTTTAAAGGGGAAGAGCAGCAGAATCAAGCCATTTGTTAAAATGCCCATTGACCCCTTAAGGTCATGGAAACTATTTCCCTGCCTCTGGGAAAAAATTAAATTCTATAAACAGATCTATCCTATGAGTCTGCTGCATTGTCAGCTATTAAAGGTTGAGCTAAACCCAAGTAAAAAAGTTTTGGAGAGCAAGTGATGTTGCTTTCTCAAAGACTATATTTGCAGAAAAAAATTTGCTTGGGTTTCTACCAAGCAGGAAAGGTTGTGTGTATCCAGAGACCCAGAGACACTCCATCCATAAGAATAGGTCTACTTGGGCAAGGTATAGTTAAAATTATTCCCAGGGGTTTGCCTGTCAGGAGTGTGTGTATGTGTGTGTGTGTGTGTGTGTGTGTGTGTGTGTGTGTGTGTGTGTGTGTGTGGACACAGCAGTTTATTAACACCTTCTACAACTACATCATGGAGCATTTGGGAATCTATAACATTGAAAATTCTACATAAAATATATGAATGAGTGTAGTAATTGAGTGTAGTAAAAGACTTGCAAAATGGTGAAGAAGATATCTTTGTATAAGACCCTGTATTAGGTGTTTTCTTATGGACAAAGAATATAGTTTATGTAGAATTTTAAACCCTGTATGAGGTGTTTTCTTATGTACAAAGAATATAGTTTATGTAGAATTTTCAATGTTATAGATTCCCAAATGCTCCATGATGTAGTAGTAGAAGGTGTTCATAAACTGAATCTTGAAGGAAGCTAAGGAGAGTAAGGAGGAGAGATAAGAAGAGAGTGTTTCCCTGGTATGGGAGTCAGCCTGTACAAAGTCAGAATGATGGGAGTTAGGCTTTTGTCTATAACTGAGAACTCAACGTTGTGGTGTTTAAAAAGTTTGAGAGACATTATTTCTGGGTAATTTAATTATGTTATTTATAATGCTAACATTTTAAATAAATAGCCAGGGCCACTCTCAATGCCAAAGGCAACCTTGGCAGTAACCTGAGTGGAAGAGGGTTGTTCCTGAAGGCGGCAATCAACTTTGATTGGTTAACAAGTAATGAGAGGTGGGGTTTACAAAGAGAAGTGAGCTCACTCCAATGAGAGGCTGAGTGACATAATGTCACTCTTGGACAGAGAGACTATCCCTTTACCCAGATCATCCCAAGTCTTGTACAATCTAGACAAATAATGTATATCTCTCACCTAAGTCTTAGCTAGTTAAGTGGAGTAGCAATACCTAGAATGAGGAGAATGTTTATCCTATATTCCACCCACCTGTCCTTGGGAGATTAGACAAGGAAATAGGATAGGGAAAAAACAAACAAACAACAAAACAACAAAAGCAAAAAAACAAAACCAAAAGCAACAACAAGAACAACAAACTGTTATCTCCCCAATTTTAATAATTTGCTATTAATATGTTAGAAATAATCATTACTCTCAACACTGAAAATTGTGTGGGAGGGGCTCCTTGAGGAAAAACAAACAAACAAACAAAAATATATATATATATATATGTGTGTGTGTGTCTGTGTGTCTGTGTGTGTCTGTGTGTGTGTGTGTATGTATGTGTGTATGTATGTATATATACCAGTAGGTCAAGTATAGGTTCTCTCTCAATGTTTGTTGATGAAATTAAAGGATGCATGTAATTGATAGATGCACTAAATGTGAGGGGGTGCTAATGATGGACCTCTAAAAGACCCTGGACTTTCGTACCCAGCCCAGATCACTGGCATTCACCTGAGGTATCTGGCCCACCCCCACGCACCTGAATTATTTACTTAGCTTTCCTGTCACTCCTTAATGTCATCCAGGTCCCTTCTGCTATTACCTCTGGACTAACCCAGGGTACTTTTCAGTCCTAGATTCCATCCAGAACTTCCCACAGTCTCTATATAAAATATCGATTCCAACCTCATCAAATGCTGAGATTCTTAAAATCTGGCCTGCTTTTATTGGCAACACAAATAGCACAGTCTCAGTAGGAATCTTGTCTACTCTAACCAGTGTCTTAATAAACTCACTACTTGGACTGAAAAAAAGACCTTAGTGGTCAAATTCTTTTGAGGCAGACCAACACCCTGTACCCTGGCATTTCAGGGCTCCCAGCAGCCCAAAACAGAGCTAAAGGGTAAGACTATGGAAGGGGTTCGAAATCTATGGTACAGTTACTAAACAGAGCCTAAGTTATGATTTTGAGTATCATAAATAGAAATGTGCTGGGGTGAAGTGGGAAGTCAATGAAGTCTTTGATATGCTTAGATTAGAATTTCAATCTATCCCAAATTCCTTGATAAAATAAAAAAAAAAAACCTATGAACTTAATAATTTAGAAGCACTTGCCTCATGATAACCTGTAAGGCAGACAGTAAATGAATTATTATTCTAGGATATGTGTGTGAGAGAGACTTTCTGTATCTTGATAGAAGGTAAAAATTGGCCTCAAAGTGACTACTAGTATTATACAACTAGAAAGTAGTAGAACTGGATCTTTTTTTGCTTTTTGGAGGGGGAAGGGTAGGGAAATTGAGGTTAAGTGACTTGCCCAAGTTTTTTGGTGTATGTGTGTTAAATGTCTGACGATGGATTTGAACTCAGGTCCTCCTGACTCCAGGGCCAGTGCTCTATTCACTGTGCCACCTAACCACCCCTAGAACTGGATCTTGAATGTACAATTTCTTACTCCAGGTCTTCTAACTCTAAGTCATATTCACAGCAAATCAACAGTGGATAGGGCCTCAGAGGTCTTTAATTTCAACTTGGCCTATATCAATAATCTTTTCTAAAAACACCTCTGATAATTAGCATTCTAAAGCAAGGTAACATGCTACCTCTTTTGTGGGTTCTTCCACTTTTGGATAGCTGTAATTTTGAGAAATTTTTTCTTCTTTCAAGACAGAACTTATCTCTTTTCGGGTTACACTGATTACTCTTGAGCCTGCTCTCTGGGGTCCCATAGAACAGGGCAGAACAAATTGATAAAGGAGATTATTTTGTTATGTGTGGGGTGGGGGTGAGGGGAAGCAGTGAAACATAAGCTGATTCAGGACTGTATCAATGGAATTGTTATCGAGACTAAAGAAATGGAGTTATGTACAATTGCCAAGTTATTAAAAGCTGATAATTGACTAAATATTTTAGTCAGATGTTTAGGGTTGGACTATAAATGTCCAAGTACTTTATGAAAAAGAAAAGAGACTGAAAAATCAATCAAAATAGATATTAGGGGAATTGTATAGTGAGGAAGGCATGAATTCCTGGCATGGGGTAAGAGATCATATAAAGTCATGGATATGGGAAAAGGGGAGTGATGTGTAAGGAACAGCAAGAAGGCAAGTATAGTTGAATTGTAGAGTAATTTAAAGGGAATGATATGTAGTTAGGCTGGAAGACAGGGTAGATTCAATGTTAAGTGGTAGAGCTTATCTTTGGCCCTAGAGTTAATAGGAAATGACTAAATTAAGTTGATTTAAAGGATGATGTGGTAGGAAAGCAGTTTCCTGATGCAACTCTCCTCACTCTGATACAGCTTTCTTCAACCATACAACCCAGCCACAACCTCCTTTGGCCTCAGTTTCCCTGGAGGTTTCCCTGATGAAGCTTCCTCTCATCTTAAAACCTTATTGGCTGCTACTTCTTTAATACAGCTTCGTGTCCTAGAGTTCAAAAAGAAAAAAAAAAATCATTTGGGCTCCAGTTCTCTAAGAATTGGTTGGTGCCTCAGACTACACAAGTTGGGAAACCGAGCTGGGACTGACTGACTGACTGTCTACATCCAAGAGTTTTTAGAAAGAGGCAAATAACTTACTGACCACCTCCACCTATGAATTTGCAAGTGGAGACAAGACAGGAGGGAAGGGACACATCTGGAGCTTCCATATCGTTGATATATATCATCATTGCATTATCATAGCTATGTTAAAGACAAAATAAATTTACTTTAATGTTTAGTGAAACATGGTTGCCTCTCTTTTTCCCAAAAACTGAACCTGAATTTAGAGTGCTGGTTTTATTATTGTTTTTTTAAGGTTTAAATTTTATTATTTATCTTTACTTTTTTTAAATTTTGAATTAGAAATTCTGTCTTTTCCTCATGCCTTTCCCCCACCCATTGAGAAAGTGACAATTTATCAACTGTATACACGAAATCATGCAAAACACTTTTCAATGTTAGTCATGTTACTAAAAAAAAAAAAACAAGAAAAATAAAGTAGAAAAATGCACTTCAATTTGTACTAAGAGTTCATCACTTACCTCTCTGGAGATAGACAGCATTTTGTGCATTGTCTTAGATCATTGTATTACTAAAAGTAGCTTTGATGATTATCAATCTTTCACAGTTGATCATCATTAAAATATTGTTGTTACTTTGCATATGATTTCCTAGTTCTGCTTCCTCTGCTTTGCATCACTTCATATAGGTCTTCCCAGTTTTTCTTTTTATTTCATTTTATTTTTTATCATCAGGCTTGTCATTTCTTATAACATAATATTATTCCATTATAATCATACACCAGAACTTGTTCAGTCATTCGCCAATTGATGGATATCATCTCAATTCCCAATGCTTTGCCACCCAAATAAGAGTTACTATAAATATATTTTGTACACTTAGGTCCCTTTTCCTTGAACTTTTATGGAATATAGATCTAGTAGTGGTATTGCTGGGTCCAAGAGTATGTGTAGTTTTATAGCACTTTGGCAATAGTTCCAAAATATTCTCTAGAATGGATGAATCACTTCATACTACGCTGTGTACTAGTATCTTTATTTAACCACATTCCCTCTAGCATTTGCCATTTTCCTTTTCTGTCATGTTAGCCAATCTGGTAGTGATGAAGTGGTTTTTCAAAGTTGTTTTAATTTGCATTTCTCTAATCAATAGTGATTTAGAGCTCTTTTTCATATGACTATAAATACCCCTGATTTCTTCTTCTGAAAACTATATGTTCATATGCTTAGGTTATTTATCAATTAGGGAATGACTTTTAATTTAAAAATTTGACTCAATTGCCTATATAGTTGAGTCATGAGGTATTTATGAGGAAAACTTGATATAAACATTTTTGAGATAACTTGCATTATCTGTAGTATCATTCAACAAAATATGGTTTCCTTGATTATCTCTTTTAATTAAGTCTATTTTTGCTTTTGCATTGTCTGAGATCACGGTTATTACCCCTGCTTTTTTTTTTTTTTTTAACTGCATCTGAATCCTAATTTATCTCCAGCACTTTATTTAACTCTTTATATGTATCTTTCTGCTTGGTGTGTGTCTCCTTTAAACAACATATTGCTGGATTCTGTTTCTAGTCCATTCTGGTATCTTTTTCCATTTTATGGGTAAGGTCATCCATTCACATTCATAATTATGATAACTAAATGTTCATTTCCCTCCATTTTATATTCATTTGATTATTTTTCTTTCTCTCTCTTTTTTCACCTGCCTCTTCTTAAAAGTCTGTTTTGCTTTTGACCACTGCCTCCATTAATCTGTCATTCTTTTTTACCATTCCTCTCTGTTGTCTTATCCCCTTTCCCTCCTATGTTCCTGATAGGTAATGTAGATTTCTGTGCCCGAATTTGTACACACACACACACACATACACATACAAACACACACAGACACATGTGTGCATGCACATCATTTCCTCTTTAAACAAATGAGAGTGAGTTTAAGGTGTTGCTCATCTCACAATTTTACCCTCCATGATAAAAATTCTTCCCTGTGCATTTCTTCTGTGTGAGATAATTTTCCCCGTTTTTTTCTACATTGTTCCTTCTCTGAATGCATCTCTCTTTCTTACGCCTTAATTTTTTTTAGATCAACCAAACATAATTGATTCATACTCGTGCCCTCTGCATATGTAGACTAGTTCTAATTGTACTAACAGTGATAAAGTTCTCAAGAGTTACATTTATCGTATTCCTACATGAGAATGTAAAAAAGTTTAACTTTATTGAGTCCCTTATGATTTCTATTTCATCTTTAAATTTTTATCCTTCTCTTGAGTCTTGTGTTTGAAAGTCAAATTTTCTTTTCTGCTCTTTTTTTTTTTAAATCAGGAATTTCAGAAAGTTCTCTCTATTTCATTAAATGTTCATTTTTCCCCCTGAAGGATTATATTCAGTTTTGCTTTGTAGGTTTTTTTAAATTGTAATTCTAGTTCCCTTGCCTTCCGGAATAACATATTCCCAGTCCTCTGCGCCTTTACCCTGGAATCTGTGAATCTTGTGTTATCCAAGATATTTGAATTACTTCTTTCTAACTCTTTGAAATATTTTCTACTTTACACGAGAACCCTGAATTTGGATATAATATTCCTGGTAATTTTCATTTGGGGATTTTTCAGGAGCTCATCAGTGGATTCTTTAAATTTGTATTTTACTCTCTGGTTCTAAGTTATCATGGCAAATGTCCTTTATAATTTTTTGAAATATTACATCTAGTCTCCTTTTTTGATCATGACTTTAAAGTAGTCCAATAATTCTTAAATTATCTTTCCTCTGTTTATTTTTCAGGTCGGTTATTATTCTGATGAGATATTTCATATTTTATTATATTTTCTTCATTCTTGTGAATTTGTTTTATTGTTTCCTGATATTACAGAGTCCCGAATTCAGAGTTATTAGCTTCCATGTGCCTTATTTTGCTTTTTAAGGAATTGTTTTCTTCAGTGAATTCTTGTTTCTCTTTTACTACTTGACCAATTCTATTTTAAGATGTGTATCCTTCACTCTTTTTTTTGTGCCTCTTTTGTCAAGCTTTTAATTCTCTTTTCATGATTGTCTTGAAACACCCTAGTGTCTTTTTCTAATTTTTGCCACACATCTCCTTTATTTTAACTCTTCCAGGATATCTTGTTGGGCTTGTGTCTAATTCTTATTTTTCTTTGATTCTTTACTTGTAGTTCTTGTTCATGTTGTTGTCTTCTTATGAATTTGTATCTTGGTTTTCCTTGCCAACATAGGAATATTTTGTGGTCAGGTTATTCTCTTTTAATTGAAAGTTCAAGATTTACAGCATATTTCTTGACTTCAATCTTTATGTGATAGTTGGATTTAGTGCATATTAAGGATGGGAAGCTACTATCCCAAGCTTCAGGCTTTTTCATGCTCCTATTTTAATAGTTCTATGAGCCTACAAGTTTTCAGTGCTTTCAAGGTATTGTCATACTGGGAGAGGTATGGTCATTAATCTCTTATTCTTTTCTCTGTTCTTTATTCTGCACTTCTTCAGCCAAAGTATTGTAGCCGGAATTGAAATCCCATTCCTTAGCCTTTGTTGAAGTATTCTTTCTATCGCACTAAATATGCAAACAACCTTATTCAACAAATCAGTCCTACTGTGACCTCCAGATTCAGTTGTTCAGTCATGAGACTCTTTTTGGGGTTTCTCAACAAAGATATTGGAGTGGTTTGCCATTTATTTCAGTTCATTTTGCAGAGGAGGAAACTGAATCAGAGTTAAAGTGACTTGTGCAGGGTCACATAGCTAGAAAGTATCTGAGACCAGATTTGAACTCAGTAGATGAATATTTCTGATCCCAGGCCTGGTACTCCATGCACTGTGCTACCTAGCTGCCTGTGACTTCCAGGTATTGTCCTGTATACTTGCTCACATTATCATTTTCTATACCGGTAGTATTACTTACTCTCTCTCTCTCTCTCTCTCTCTCTCTCTCTCTCTCTCTCTTTCTCTCTCTTTCTCTCTCTCTCTTTTCTCTGTAATCAGCAAGCTAATTTTGAGGTCACCAGTGCATACACAAAGTACCTGAAAATTACCGCAAAAAAGATATTAGAACCAGACTGCTCATAAAAGATCAAGTCAGATGAATTTTCTTAATAAGTGGTTAAAACATCTTAAGAGTTTCCGGAGCAATTTTGCTTCTCAAGGATTTTCAATAAGATACTCTGATGAGGGAAGAACCACTTGTATCAAATATTAAGCTACTGTAAATTTACTGTAATTGAATAATTTGCCTCTTAGCTTTGGTTCACTAAAACTGTAGTGAGGTTTTCTTTGCTAAGTGATTGCTCCAAAGTCTATTTCAATATCTGTCATGTCAGGCTAGGCTCACATATGGCATCTTTTGAAGTCTTCTAATTCCATAGCTGAGGGACTCCATAAAAGGCCTGGCTGATTGACCTGAATGTCTACACATATTTGGTTGCATTAAATTGTGATTAGTGCTTCTAGTTTCATACTTAAACACCAACTACTTTTAGAGCCATAGAAAGCTGGAGTTAGGAGAATGGCATCTTTTGAATATAGAACATGTAGTGTTACAGTTGAAAGTGATTTTTAGAATCACAGAACATCAAAAGTGGAAGGAGCCTTAGAATCATAGAATTAAATTATCAGAATTAAAAGAACTTAGAATTTGAATCATGGAACATAGAATGTCAGAATTGAAAGGAGCCTTAGAATTAGAAATCTTAAGATGTCAGAGCTAAAAAGGACCTTAGAATTATAGATAATTACATTTAGACCTGAAAATGACCTTAGCCATCATGTAGTCAATTTCCCTTTTTTATAGATGGAGAAACTGAGACTGAAAGCTCAGTGACTTTCCCAAGGTCACACAACTAAGCAGATTTCCTACTTTAATCCCAGTAATTTTTCCATTATACTAATTCTATCTTCTCCCTTTTTGCCATGGCTATTAAATTCACAATATAAAAGATATTTTCAAACTGAAAAAAAAAATTACACCACATTTTAAAAGTAAATTCAGGATATCTCTGTGTAGTCAACCGGAGACACTCACAGTTCACTGCCATTCCAAGTCCAATGTGTTTTCACTTCTCAGTAGGCACCCACATAAAAGTGCTGCCCATGGGATATTTTGAAGAGTTGGTCCTCCAACATTCAACTTTAGGGACAATGTGATTTACAAAAAAAAAAAAAAAAGAAAGTCACCCCTCCAGTATAAATACCAACATTGTTAAGTTGATAGCAAGGAGCAATTGGCTTTGTTCTCACACTCTGTGGAAAGCTATCTGGTGTTTTTCAACAGGGAACCTGCATATGAAACAAGACAGAAGGCATCAGCTTGGATCTATTCTGACTTTTCTGTGGTTTGAATTGATTCAGTCACAGTGTCTTCATCCCTGGAGCTTAGAAAAGTCTGTGGAATTCTGAGTTCTCTAAATCCAAACCAGATCCTGAATTTGAGACCCAAATACATTTCAAATCATCTTTCTGAAACTCGAAGACCATTATAGGAAACTTAAAAGGCTTCATTTTTCAATGTATTGTGTTCTTGGGCTTGGGTAGAAGATCAATATGGTCTTTTAAAATTATCTTCTGAAACCAAAGATAATTGTAAGATTCTCCTGTGATGTTCAAATGAAACTAAATCCACATGTAAAGTTGACAAAGGGCCACTCTTTTGCAGTTCATTAGCAATTGCATTTTCTTTTATATCTGAAAGGGTTAACTCTCACATTAAATTTTGGAAGAATGTAACTGTGTCATGCCCTATTTTTACCAGACTCGCCCTAAGTTTTGTGTCAAAGAAATGGACAAGAAGTAAAATACACACATGGCACAATTTCTGCTCCTGAATATTTCAGCAGGTGCCTCTTGGCTAAAAGTCTAGTTGAAAGCCTTGCTTCAGGCAAATTAAGAACAGAAAGGGAAAAAAAAAGCCTTCTAAAGATGAAATTCTTAGGAGAAAGTTATCAGAAAGGACCATAGACAGGCTGTCTTGAACTTAGAAACTAGAGATAGCAGCCACAGCAACGACCAGGATTTGGCTTCCTTATGCAAAGCTGGAATATAGGTTTATTGTACTAGTCAGATGCCCAGGAAAGAGACTCACTCCAGGCACAGCAGGAAGTTTGATAGTAGTAGTGAAGTATGATAGAAATGGCACTAGATTTGAAGTCTGAAAACATAATTACACTCTGACATTTACTATTAAGATTATGGGTAAGTCACCTTACCTCTGTGAACCTCAATTTTCTTATCTGTAAAATAGGTATGTTTATATGAGGTGTGATGGCTACATTGTACGCTGCCCTGTCAGACCCTATCTGGGTATTATGTTTATTTCTGAATATCACTTTTAAATTACACGGTCAGACTGAGTTAAGTCTGGTCAGAAGATGTCAACCAGAGTACTAAAGGAACTTGAGAATCTATCAGCCAAGGATTAGTTAAATGAACTGGGGATGTTTAACCTGGAGAAAAGAAGACTTAAGGAAGGATCATAAGAGCTGTATTCAAGTGCTCCAAAAATTCTAACATTGAAAAAAGGATTAGATTTCTTTCACTTGGCCTCAAAGCTCAGAACTAGACACAAAGGGTAGAAATTATAGAGGACTCATTTTAGGCTCAGAAGTTAGGAAAATTTCCCAACAATTATACTATTTAACTCAATGAGAGTGGGAAGTGATTTTCACCTTTCTTGGTATCTCCAGTGTCTGGCACATAGTAGGTACTTAATAAATGATTATTGATTAACTTGAAATAACAACTTTTTCCAAGTGACCTGGATAGAAAAGAGCCAGTGAAGTGTAATAATACTCCTTGAGAAGCACATAGTAGGATAGAAAACCATAAAATGGCATTATCAGTGTTCTGTGGTATTTTGTTAAACATTTCTAATTACATTTTAATTTGGTACAGCCCTTACGCAGGAGTTTTATGGGTCTCAATGCTATCAGAGGGTGAGTATTTGACAATTCTAGTATGGAGGGTACTGTTTGGATGCAATTCTCTGGACACTCTTTGGAAATACTTAAACACTATCCAAATATGTCATTAATGCTATGCAGTCTGGGAAAAGGAAACTGCCTGCACCTCACCATTGGCCTGGAGAATCTCCCCTACCCCTTCCCCCCCATCCCAGGACAATTTTGACCTTACAAAATTGACCTCACAACACAATCCATAACAGCTACATATACACTGGCATCTATTTCAAATACAGGAAAACACACACTTTAGCCTTGAATATATTTCCTACATACTAACTCTTCAATAAAAGGGTTCCCCAGAGCCTGGGGAAGTTGGATTCAGCTACAGGCACAGAAAGGTCTTACAACAATACATGTAAAGCTGATGGGAAAGAATGCCTCACTTTGATGATGCATGTATATGCATGATTCTAATAGAGTGTAAGGAATTACAGAAATTCTATATGGTAACATGAGGAAATTACACACTGAAAATGGATGACAATAGAAATTTATGAATAGCTATATAATAATATCATACAAAATGGAAGCCAAGAAGGGAAGGAGAAATGAACAAAGCCCAGGACAAGCATCAGAGGAGAAGATCAAATAATTAGAGAGCATGGGAAATAAACACAGGTCTGATAATTAGGAAAGCTAGATTCCAGTTTTTTCTCTGCTAGCAGGTAGATGTGTCATGTAGCTCAAGTCACTGCTCCTGTCAGGTCCTGAGCAATCTTGGCTTTAAAATGAGGAGTTAATAATACTAGGTGGTCAACTTCACCTAAGATTCCACTTATCATTTTGTGATTCTAAAGTAAGCACACACACACACAGACAGTTGAAGTAGAGCATTCTGCAGACTTCTACGTGAAGCAATTTTTATGTAATGAAAATTTGCAACTACTCGCCAGCTTCACTTAGCCTATATACCTAAGGGATAAACAAGATAAAACATTCACACAAATAATGAAATGTACTAAAATACAAAGATAATAAATACTATAACATTATAATAAAGAGAATTATGAAATGAAAGGCAAAGTTAATGATAAGATATGTATAGTACTGTATACCGAAGTTAACCTAGTTGGACAATATGTTGACCCTTTCCTGCCCTCTGCACTTTGCTTTTAGCCCTTCTGATTGTCTATTCAACAATTTATAAAGTTATTGAGAGATGTTTAGATAGTAATATATCTGACTATAATAAAGTATATTATCTTCAACTAGTCTATGATTTCTTTGAGAAGTATGTCACATAAAATTAATTCTATATACTGCAATTTATGTAAAGTGAGAGCTGTATATATATATATATATATATATGCAAACCACATGCATATATATATATATATATACATATGTTTTCACCTATATGTATACATATATATGTGATCCTATATTATCGGCATGCATGAAATTATTTTTATCTAAACTAGCTATATCTTGAAAATGATTTGAAATAAAGTGATCTTCTAAGGTCTCTTTCAAACCAGAGGGTCTTATGAATCTGTCCAAGAATCTGAAATTCTATGATTTTTACTCTATTATCCTAAAAGACCACTGCTCTGGGTCTGCAATTCTAAATTTATTTCCTGAAATACAAAACAATGCAGACTTGTAGCTTTCTGAAGCCTGTGTAGTGTTTGACACTGTGATCTTTTCCCCAGTGAAAAAGAGCTGAGTTCCTAGTTGAGGGTTTTTTTTTTCTTTTTTTTTTACTTCTTTCTGCCACTACTCTTAACTACTTTCAAATCTTTCCACTGCTTCTAAGGAAATGAATTCCCTCTCCTACTCACCCGTGCCTGAAGGCAGCTGCAAACTTTTGGCAATTAACTTAATTCTGGTTAGTGGACACACCTGTCATTCCCCTCCCCCCCCCATCCCCAAACACAGTCTTCCTTTATTCCTTTGCTTTTACTTTCTACCTTTCTTTTTCTCTCCAATTTCCCTGCATTGTTTTCTCTTTTCCTTTTTCTTAGTCCTGTAATGCTATTATTCTAGAAGGTTGCACAATGTTGTGTTGTAGTGGACTGAAAATCTGAACACCTAATCTCCATTCCCAGATCTGATGCTTGCTTTCTGTGTGACCAAAGGCAATCATTGTATTTCTTTTAATCTCAGTTTGCCATTATTGGTAAAATGGGAATAATAATCCATGCATTTTTAAATTTATAGTGTCATGGTGAGGGAAGTATATTATAACTGTCAGAAATAGATATAGAAATGAGAACTCTTCATTTAAAAAAAAAGTTTTCATTATATAACACTACACTAGGTGGCCCAGTGGTTAAAGGACCAGACCTGGAGTCAGGAAGGCCTGAATTCAAATCTAACATCAGACATTTCTTAGCTAAGTGACATTGGGCAAGCCACTTCACCTCTGTTTGCCTCAGTTTCCTCATCTGTAGAATGTTGACAAAAATAATGCCAACTTCTTAGGGTTGTTGTGACAATCAAAGGAGATAAATATTTATAAGGTGCTTAACCCAGTGCTTGGCACAGAGTAAGTGGTATACGGATATAAGCTATTATCCCAAGGGACAATAGAAGATAAGACAAAGGGAGGAGGGTTAGAGGTTATCTAGAAAAACTCCATATTAAATGGTTTCCTTTATATTATATAAGAAATAAGTAACAGAAGAAAGACTCAAATACAGTGGTACCTTGACTTGAGTTTAATTCATTCCCGTTACTTAGCTTGTAACTCAATTTGCTCGTATATCAAATCAATTTTCACCATTGAAATTAATTGAAATTCCATCAATCCGTTCAAGCCCCCCAAATGCCACCCAAGTACTTTTTGTTATGTGTTTTAAATAAGAAAAAGTATTTATAAATAACAAATGTTGTATGAAAACATAATAAAAGAGAATGTAAAGAAATAAACTGGTTTTATAAAGTGCATATTTACCTTGGATATCAGACGACTTGAGCTAACAGACGATACTGACGGAGGTGGAGGGGTCAAATATACATCACCTTACCAATCAAAGTGAAGAAGGGTGATATCTATTTGCCATTTAACTTCTCAAAAGAACAGATTCAAAAAGCCCAATCATGGGCAAAATCCTAATGAATTCAGACAACAAAATTGGACTACAAAGAAGGATGAAATGTAAGTCTGAGTCATATATATTTGTTTGTGAAAATGGAGGGGGCATATAATAGTAATTCAGGGCTAAATCACAAGAGAAAGCTGAAGTTTTATCCTTAAGGAGACTAGATTTTAAGATTAATGCTATCTGCAAAAATAAATAAATAAATAAAGTAATGTTAGAAACTGTGCAACCCACTAGTGAAAGCTGGAAAACAAAGTAGCATGTACCAAAGACTGAATGAGACTTGACTGTCTGGTTATAATTAAACATCATGTATGTGATCTTTTTCTAAAACATCAGCAAATCTTGACACAAAAATACAGGTATCAAAATATCCTATAGAACTCAAACAATAAGTTATATTAAAACTAGACAACTTTGCCCTCTGTTTAAAGTTTCATTTATTTGTTTGTTTGTTTGTTTTTACTTTTCAACATGTAATTCCATAAGTTTTTAATTTTCTCTGATGCTTTTCCCTCCTTCCTTCCCAAGATGGCATGCAATCTGATATAGGCTCAACACATACATTCTTTTTAAACATAATTTCACATTAATCATGTTGTGTAGATGAATTAGAATGAATAGGAGGAAATATGAGCAAGAAAAACAAAACAAAAAGAGTGAGTAAATAGTACGTTTAATTTAGATACTGTCTCAACATTTCTTTCTCTGGATTTGAATGGCATTTTCCATCATGAGTCTTTTAGTAGTGTCAGGTCCTTGCATTGCTGAGAAGAGTAAAGTCTATCAAACTCAGTAATAGTACAATGGAACAGTTACAGTGTACGGTGTTTTCCTGGTTCTACTCACTTTCCTCAGCATCAGTGCATAGAAGCATTTCCAGGTTTTTCTGAAGTCTACCTGTTCGTTATTTCTTATAGAACAATAGTATTCCATTACATTCATTTACCACAGCTTGTTTAGCTGTTCCCCAATTGATGGACAATCCCTCAATTTCCAATTCTTGGTCACCAGTAAAAGAGCTGCTATAAATGTCAGTCCTTTTCCCATTTTTATGATCTCTTTGGGATACAGTCCCGGAAATAGTATTGCTGGTTGAAAGGGTATTCACATTTTTAAAGGCCTTTGGTCATAGTAACAATTTTCTCTCCAGAATGGTTGGATCAGGTCACAACTCTACCAACAATGATTTAGTGTTCCAATATTGCCACATCCTCTCCACCATTTGTCATTTTTCTCTTTTGTCTTGTTATCCAATTTGATAGGTATAACGTGGTACCTCAGAGTTGTTTTTATTTGCATCTCTCTAATCAATAGTGGTTTAGAGTATTTTTTCATATGACTATGTATAGTTTTAATGTCTTCCTCTGGAAACTACCTGTTCGTATCCTTTGACCATTTAATAATTGGGGAATGACTTGTATTCTTGAAAATTTGACTCAGTTCTCTATATATTTTTAGAAACTAGGTCTTTATCAGAGACTCTGTTTGTAAAATCTCTTTCCCAATTTTCTTCTTTGCTCCTAATCTTGGTTGCATTGGCTTTGTTAGTGCAAAAACTTTTCAATTTAATGTAATCAAAATTATCTATTTTGAATTTCATAATGTTCTCTATTTCTTTTTTTATCATAAATTCCTCCATTCTCCATAAATCTGACAGAAAAATCTATTCCTTAGTCCCCTAATTTGTTTATAGCATCAGCCTTTATATGTAGATCATATACCCATTTGGATTTTATTCTGGTATATGGTGTCAGACATTGGTCTGTGCCCAGTTTCTGCTAAACTGTTTTTTAAATTTTCCCAACACTTTTTGTCAAACTATGATTTCTTATCCCAGAAGGTGGTGTCTTTGGATTTATCAAACAGTAGATTGATATAATTATTGACTACTGTGTCTTGTGTACCTAACCTATTTCACTGATTTAGACCCCTATTTGTTAGTCAGTAGAAAGTAGTTTTGATGATTGCTGCTTTATACTACAATTTAAGATCTGAAATAACTAGGCCACCTTCCCTAGTGTTTCTTTTCATTAATTTCCTTGATATCCTGGACCTTTTGTTCTTCAAGATTAATTTTTTATTATTTTTTTCTATCTCCATAAAATAATTTTTGGTAGTTTGATTGCTATGGCTCTGAATAAGTAAATTAATTTAGGTAGAACTGTTATTTTTATTGTATTAGCTTGGTCTACTGACAAACAACTGATGTTTGTTTTTTGTTTTTTTTTTTCCCCTAATTATTTACATCTGACTATATTTGTGTGAAAATAATTTTGTAATGGTGTTCATATACTTCCTGGGTTTGTTTGGGAAGGTAGACTCCAAATATTTTATAATACCAACACTAACTATAAGTGGAATTTCTCTTTCTATGTCTTGCTGTTGGCCTTTGTCAGTCATACATAGAAATGATGAGGATTTATGTGAGTTTATTTTATATCCTGGAAATTTGCTAAAGTCGTTTATCATTTCAAGTATTTTTTTTTTTTGCTTAATTCTCTAGGATTCTGTAAGTATATCATAATACCACCTGCAAAGTGTGCCAGTTTAGTTTCTTCTTTGCCCATTCTAATTCTTTTAATTTCTTTTTCTTCTCTTATTGCTAAAGCTAACATTTCTACTAGCATATTGAATAAGATTGTTGATAATGAACATCCTTGTTTTACCAACCCCCCGCCCATCTTATTGGAAATGCTTCTAACTTATCATTGCATATAATACTTGCTGATGGTTTTAAGTAAATGCTACTTAGAATCTTAAGGGCATCTCCATTTATTCCTATGCTTTCTAGTGTTTTTAATAGGAATGGGTTTTGTACTTTGTTGGATTTTTTTTTCTACTTTTATTGAGATAATTATTTTGTCTCTATTAGTTTTGTTGCTGATATGATCAATTCTGCAGATATTTTTCTTCATATTTAACCAGCCCTGCATTCTTGGTATAAATCCTAACAAATTATAGAGTAATCTGCTGGTGATAAGTTGCTGTAACCTTTTTGACAATATTTTATTTTATTTTATTTTATTTTATTTTATTTTTTGAATTAAAACTTTTATTTATTTTAGTTTGCATCATTCATTTCCATGAAATTTTGAGTTACAAATTTTCTTCTCATCTTTCCCCTACCTACTGCCACAAAACAGCCATCCCATTGTATAACCCCTCCCCCAATCTATTCTCTCCTATGTCCTCCCCCCTCCCCCCTCTGACTTTCTGGTAGGGCAGGATGGATCTCCCTACCACAGTACCTGTTTATCTCAAGTTCCTGTTGGATGTAGTTAATAATAATAATGATAATAATTGT
>CM053585.1:321964326-321983544 GCA_028646515.1 Pseudochirops corinnae | reverse complement strand
TATATGTAATATATACTATAACTACAAAGAATATAGCTGTGGAAGGATAAAAATGTTTTCAAAGTATGCATTTTAAGTCAATAGCTAGCAACTCATTACAAAAATAAGAGGACATATATAATTGGCAATATACATTATCCATTCTCAGTCTTTCCCAATATAATAAAAATGACAACAATACCAAAATTAATTTATAGATTGAATGATAAAGTAATCAAATTAAGGAAAGAATACTTTTTAAAGGTATGGGGGACTAGACCCATTGATTTTGGTATAGGAAACTCCCTTTATCAATGCAAATTGGCACATTCTCCACAATTTTTTTTTGTATTTTTATCTTTTTGCATATCCATGTGACCAGCACTAAATGATGCACTAAAAGAGAGAAGTGTGGAATAACGTGAGCCAGGCACGATTGTCAAGGCAATCCATTTATTGATACCATGAGCAAGGTTTTTATAGAGTAACAAAACAAAGAAGGTAACTATAGGTCACTAGGCTTTCCATAACTGCTTCATTCAGTTTCAAGATGCCAGACAGTGATGTCAAGTAGACCTTGATGGTAATGATGTCCTTGATGCTTCCATACAATATGAGTAATATCTAAAATGTATTAATTATATTAAAGGCAGCTAACACCTTCTGGTTAGAATCCCAGAACAGAGAAGAGCCCTGGATCTCAGATATCAGGCAAGCTCTGATTTACAGCCATATTACTGGGAAAACTAGGAGCTGACCATACAGAATGGCTGCATCACTGGAAAACCAGGAGCTAACTTCATGGAACAGCCTGATTCCTGAATCAGATGTTTGGGGTCCCTTCATATACAACATTTAGTATAGTGCTTTACACATAGTAGATATTTAATAATAAATGTTTAATATTTGATAACAGTCTTCAAAAATTTGATTAGAGAACTAAGATGTTGTATGAGTTGACCACATTCACAGAAGCAGTAAATACCAGAGATGGAATTTGAACTCATAGTTTCCTGTCTGTTAGTCTAGTTATCAATCCATTATACCATGTGTCTTGTCCATCTTAAAAATTGAGCACAATTATAATAAATTATCTTAGTAAACCAAAATGTCTAGAATAATGAGTAAAAGCATAAATGAAGAGTGCATAAAATTATTAGAATTCAAATTATAGATTAAATCAATACTTAACATTAATTGATACTAGTCAATGAGAAAAACAGAATGTAAGTCATTATAACAGAATTAATAAACAAAATGCAGGAGCCCAGTGATTGATAAATTTAAATACATAAATTACTGAGATGACTAGTCTTTTAATCAAAATTGAAAAAACAATTGCAGAAATTAGGTTTAGTCCAATATCTTATAGAGTATACAAGGATAAGCTCAATATGGATACATGATTTAAATATGAAGACTCAGACCACAAGAAGAACAAGAAAAGGTACATTTCATAGTTACAGGATCACCTAAGTGGAAAATTCTTGATTAAACAAAGTATTGAGGAAAAAAAAGATAAAGTGAAAAGTATAGTAATATATAAGAAAGAATATTATCATTGAATAGGTAATTACAAGAGAACTGGTAGAAAGAGACGTATTTGTATCATTTATCATTGATAGAAGTCATATTCAAAGTATACAAGTTCATTCAAATGTAACACACCAAAGTTCACTCCCCAATAGATAAATTATCAATGGATCTGAACTGCTTTCAAAGACTTTCAGGCTGTACATTAAAACATAAAACCATGTTTGCAATCATTAGTCTAAAAGTAAAAGAAAATTAAAACTCTGAGCTTTCATGTAGGAAAGAAGAGAAATAGTTCTTGGGGGAAAAAATACATAAGTTATACACACACACACGTATATATGCACACACACTTTTGTCCATCAGATAAATTCACTGCATTAGATGTTTTTAGCTAAAACAAACAAAAAGTATATTAAGAGCCCTCAGTTTTGGAGTTGTACACACAGTTAAAATAGATACAGTTACAAAATACTGTGTCATTTATTGAAACGGTTTCTGGGCTGACAGAGTGGTTACTTATTCTTGTTTTATTTGAAGAGACAACTAGCTCTAGTAAAACTGTCAAGTTCTGTATTAACCTCTCTTGTTTCTATTCAGGTCCCCAGAAGTGACTCATAAATTTCAGAATCACACATTTCATTATTCTCATAAGGATGCTGGACTAAGCGCCAGACCTCAGTTCAAATCCTGGTTGGTCATTAAGTGCTTTGACATTAATTAGACAATTGTTTCCTTCTTTCTGTGCTGAAATCAAGCGAGCACAATGAGGAAAACAATTAATACTAGAACAAAAAGTAACAACTCTGAAAGATTTGTGCACTCTGATTAATGCAATGATCAACCATGATCCCAGAGGACTGATGAAAAACAATGCCCGACTCATGACAGAGAAATGATGAATAAATGAGCACAATGGGACAAACATATGTGAATGTGGCCAACGTGGGAATTTATTTTGCTTGACTGTGCTTATATGATACAAATTTCTGTATTTCTTTCTTTCCTTTCGATGGAAGGGGGAGGTAGGAGGGATAAAAAGCACATATTTAATAATCTAAAGAAATAAACATTTATTTTTAAAAAAATAATACAAAAATGGGATGGAGGAAACATGACTAGTAGACAGTCTATATGGGAGAAAAATGAGAAAGTTTGACTAGATGACCTCTAAGGTTGTCTGTTGTAACACTCTTTCTATTTTCTTCTTAAAATCAACATGTCCAAAATTAAATCATCTTCCTCTAAAAATCTGTCCATCCTTTCAATTTCTACATTGCTGTTGATGGCATCATAAATCTCACATAAACCCAGCATCAACACATGTCATGTGGAACTTTTCCCTGTCCATTCCCATCAGTTTCTAAGTCTTCTGGATTCAACCTCCTCTTACCAACTTATAGTTTATTCTCAAGCATGACAGTATGGGTCCTTACGATTGCTCTTCTGAACTATTACATATTTCTCTCTCTCTAATCCTTTCGTCAAATGTGGTATTTTGCTTTTTTAGACTTTGAAGAGAATCTGAAGAGCAAAATATTAAGAAATATTGAGAGATATATGAGGCATAAGGAATGGAGTCAAAACTATTGGTTTGGAGTAATAGAAACTTGGTCCAAATCTAGCTCTACTGCTTACTACCTTTGGGAAATTTATTTAGTCTCTCTCATTGTTTTTCCTCTCTGGAAAATGAGAAGGGTGGAATAGATCATCTCTAACTGAGTCTAGATATAAATGCTATGATTCTGTGATTTTATGTAGGGCCTTGACTCTCTAGCTGAATAGTTTAAAAAATAGATGTTAAAAATCAGTGGAAGAGGGAAATTAGACTAGCACAATCAGATTCCTAACTAAATTACAAAATAGTAAATATCAAAACAATCCATTACTGGCTGAGAAATAAAGTGGTGGGATTAGGTATACAATACATAGTAGGAAATTTCCATATTTATCTAGTGTTTGACAAATCCAAACATGCAAGCTTTGGGGCAATAACTCACTATATGACAAAAATTATTGGAAAACTAGAAAGCATTCTGACAGAAACTAGGCATAGACCAACAACTCACACAGTATAACCAGATAAACATAAAATGGGTACAAATTTTATATAGAGAGGATGATATAAGTAAATTAGGAGGGAAGGAGAAAAGATGCCTTACATATCTATAGATAATGGATAAGTTTACAAACAAACAAGAGAGAAAGAATCACAGGAAATTAAATGGATAATTTTGATTACATGATGTTTTTTTAATTGCACTAACAAAACCAGTGCAGTCAAAATTAGAAGGAAACAAAAAAACTGGAAAAAAAAAGTTCTAGCAAGTTTATTTGATAAAGATCTCATCTCTCAAATATTTAAGGAACTGAGCCAAATTTGTAAACATAAGAGACATTTCCCATTTGATAAATGGTTAAAGGTTATAAATAAGTAATTTTCAGGAAAAAAAATCAAAACTATTTATAGTCACATAAAATGCTTCAAATCACCATTGATTATAGAAATGAAAATTAAAGCAACTGTGAGGTATCACTTCACACCTCTTAGATTGGTGAGCATGACAGAAAGGGAAAATGACAAATGCTAAAGGGGACATGGAAAAAATAGGGACACTAATGTACCATTAGTGGAGTTGTGAATTGGTCACAGACTCTGGTGGCAGAGAATTAGAGGTTGAGTTGATACCCATAAAATGAGGTAACTGAACAAGTTGTGATATATTATTGTGACAGAATACGATTTGAGGAGAAGGATGGCTTTAGAAAATTGTGGGAAGAATTATATAAACTGACACAAAGTGAAATGAGTAGAACCAGGAGAAAATTATACATTGTAACAGAAATATTGAAATAATAATAAACAGTGAAAAAACCCAGCTACTCTGATCAACACAATACTCTAATACAATCCCAAAGGAATCATGGTGAAAAATGCTATCCACTTCCAGAGAGACAACTGATGTAATCTGAGTGCAGATCAAAGCATGGTTTTTTTCTTTTACTTTCCTTCTTCTTTTTTTTTTTTTTTTTTGCAACATGGCTAATATGGAAACATGTTTTGCATGATTTCACGTGTATTGTATTGCTTGTCTTTTCAATGCATAATGGAAGGAGAAAAGGGAGGGATAGAATTTAGAACTCAGATGTTTCTTTTATTGAATGTTTAAAATGAATGAATGAATTTTTAAGAAGGGTAGTTTTCTTCCCCCATTCAAATAACATGGTGCAACTGATGTTTTTTTCAATAATAGCAAAAGTGGAGAAAGAGTAGCACCATTAATTCAGGTCTTCATTCTTCCACCAGTCAGGAAAGAGGACTCCTACACCTCCATGTTTATGACAAGAAGGCAGCCCTTACCATAGGCTGGTTTTGAAAGATGTTTTAGCCAAATACTTGTGTTCATTTTTAGAACGTCAAATATTTGGTCTACTTGGCTTTGAATGTCTTAAAACGAAGGAGTCAATCAATCTTTCTGAAAAGGGCAACTTCTTCAAATCTCCAGATCTTTATCTGTATAGTGCTAAGAATGCTAATTGAGGAGGAAGAAGGTAAATGCTTAACTTAGGAGGTGGAGGTTAATGGAATATGTTGACTATTCTGAGACAGAGAACTGTGTTCTGGTGCTGGCTTTTCTACTAACTAGTTTTTATTTTGTTTTTCTTCTCCTTCATTTATCTCTGGTTCCTCTTATTTAAAATTAAGGAGTTGAAGAAAATTATCCCTAAGGTTAACATATAGTTCTGTGATTCTGAGATCCCTTTCCTGATCAGACATTCTGTGTTCTATGATTCTAAGATTCAGCCTAGTTCTCTTATTATATGGTTAAAGTCCCTTTGTAATTCCAAATTCCTACAGTTTATCCAAAATATTAATGTAACTTCTGAGACAAATCACTCAAGGAAAATTAATGCTATGCCCTTTGTCATTTTGCAGAGGTAAGATGTTTCTTTCACTTTATGTAATAAGTTCTCAACTTGGGGTGTGGAGTCTCATAAATTCATGTACAAATTCATATATGCACATATTTTTGTCCGTATACAGTACACCTGTCTATGTATATATACATGCTGATATCTCTACATGTGTACACGTATAGTGTGCAATATGCAAGCATTTCTACCATAAACATCTGTGTGTATATACATGTGCATGCGTACAATTGTAAGCATTTAGACAGTATGTGTATATGTGTGCATCAGTATATATATACATATATACCTATATGCTTTGATAACTCTATTCCAATATGCTTTGTTTTCTTTATCATATTAACTATTTTATTTTATTCATTTATTCATTTAAGAGGTAGGTAAGATTAACCTGATTATCAAAAAAATTTCCAAAAAAAAAAAAACACTTTAAGAATTTGGAATGATTTACCATGTTTCCACTAATCAGTCCAGGTACATGCATGCACATGTAGCAAGGGCCATTCCATGGAGCATGTTCAGAGTTGCCCTTCCTGGTTCTTTTTAACCATAGGGGAGTTTGGGGGCCTGCCTCTAGCCAGATATGACTCAGGTCTAAAGGGCTTGCCATTTCAGATGATAAAGTAGCCCTTTATTTATAGACTGAGAAGAAACCAGGAGAGTTAATAATTTGGCATACATTTAAAAGGTAGCAGTAATACTATCAGTTCTGTTCCTTTCTAGTTGCAAATCATGTCAGGACTATTGTTAGTCACTTTTGTCTCTAGAGTCAATAAAGGGTATCTTTTTTTGTTTGTTTGTTTCAAAGTGTCAGTCTGTTAACCCTGAGTCACACATCACTGGTATCAGGCCCCTAAACTCTGGTGTGGTCAAATGGAACAAGAGAAGGACAATTTTGAGCCCTATTACCTATTTGTGAGCTATCTGTGAATGACACTTTTGAGCCACTTTGTAAGAACCTTGGGTACCCCAGTTTCACCAATACACTAATAAGATAATTACTTTCTCTAAAGGAATCAAGATCTTTTGTTTCAAATCTCCAAATGTGACCATAATGGATTTAAAGACATAAAAGAATGCAGTAGAATGGAAAGAAACAAGTATTTATTAAACACTAACTGTATGCCAGGCCCTACGTTAAGCACTTAGTGAATATCATATCTTTTAATGCTCATAACAACTCTTGAATGTAGGACCTATTATCGTTCCCATTTTACAGTTTAGGAAACTGGGGCAGGTACAATTTAAGTGACTTTCATAACTAGGAAGCATTTAGGGCCAGGTTTGAGCTCAGGTCTTCTTGATTTCAGTCCTGGCCCTCTATCCACTGAACCACCTACCTGACCCATTCTTTCCATTATATTATGTTACCAGTTTTCTTCTTGGAGCCATGTTTTTCTCATCAGTAAAAGAAGAGAATGCTGCTGGTATCACTAAACTGAGCGGGCCATTATGAAGAAGGATCTTTGTATGTCTAGATAAAAGATTACCAGAGTAAAGCATTCATAAAAAATAGCAACAGAACAAACTCCAAATAGACTTCTTGAGAAACTGAAAGAAGTCACTAAATTCTATGTGCATGTGTGTGTGTTTGGGGGCATGTACGTGTAGATTGAAATTAATCGATTCACTGTAGCTGCATTCCACTCAGATTTCTCTATTTAAGATATGTGGTATGCCAA
Source organism: Pseudochirops corinnae (assembly GCA_028646515.1). Taxonomy (NCBI): domain Eukaryota; kingdom Metazoa; phylum Chordata; class Mammalia; order Diprotodontia; family Pseudocheiridae; genus Pseudochirops; species Pseudochirops corinnae. The sequence goes on along the minus strand of CM053585.1, from coordinate 321,976,417 downwards.
GAGAGAGAAGTACAAAAAGAGAAATACAGATTGTTTTTGAAACTAGAACATGAATATGGTTGTAATTTTAATGTTTCTTGATAGAAAAAAGGTCATCTTTGGAGAGGTTGGGTTTCGCTTAAGGTCATTTCACATTGAGATATCTGCCTGCTTTTGACATTTCATCTAGGGTAGGCACAACTATTCTGACACATGAAATGGGTTCTTTACAAATCCAGTGGCTAGTTCTATCAACTTCTGTTATTTTTACACAAAAAGGAATATGTACTGATTACAAACAAGCCTTCATACTCTCTTGGCAGCCTGGGATATAGTTTAAAGATACAGATTTTCTTCCTTTCATTTTTTCTTTTTCTTTCCTTCGCTTTTTTCTTTCCTTCTCTTTTTTCTTTCTTTCTTTTTCCTTCCTTCCTTCCTTCCTTCCTTTCTTTCTCTCTTTCTTTCTTTCTTTCTTTCTTTCTTCATTCCTTCATTTTCTCCCTACTGTTCTTTTTTTCCTTCTTTATTTTCTTCCTTTCTTCCTTTTTTAAAAATTTTAAAAATATTAGAGATAGTACCATCTTTCAAAAATAAAAAAATACAAATCTCAGCATCTTAGTCTGAAGAAATGAGAATATACTGATTCACTGGCCTGAATTAATGACTGTGTTTAAAAGAATTAGCAATATCTAATAATAGCCCACATTTCTATAACACCATAATGTTTACCAAACACTTTCTCCATAAAAACTCTATGACACTGGTAGTGCAAGTAGTATTATTCTTATTTTAAAGATGAGGATATTTGCTCAGGGATCAGCAGTTACTAAGCAGCTGAGTTAAGACTAAACCTCATATTTCCAGTCTTCTTTCCACATACCCTGAGCCAGCTTTCATTTTGTCATAAAGCTTCATTTTTAAAAGGTGCAATGTCTCCTTCCTTCAAAAAAAAGTGATACAAGCAATTTTACTCAAAAGAAGTTCTCTCATCACTGCTCTTATTTATATTTTAATAATAACAGCATTTATGTAGGTTTTAAGATTTGAAATTTTATTTTTCATTGAATCTTCATAACAATCCTAGGTGGCAAGTGCTATTATTAATCCCTATTTTACAGATAAGGATATAAAGGCAAGGGAAGGTTAAGTGACTTGGCCAGAGTCAAACAACTAGTAAATGTCTGAGGCTGGAGTTGAACTCATGTCTTCCTGATTACAAATCCAGCACCTTTATCATCATCATTCGAGCTGACCTATAATGATGAGGGTGATATTGATGATGATAAAAATAATACTAAAAATAAACCAATCCAAAAACAAAGTCATTATCCATGTCATAGGGGAAAGGGAGTTGAAATGCCATTCAAGGTAATATGTAATATAAGTTCTGCATGCCCAAAGACTGCTGTGTTAGCTGCAGATGTCTGGAAGGAACTGTGAAATGCTGACCAACCAGACTCTGGTAATACTACTGATTTTGTTAGCACCTGTACCAAGTGAAATCCAACTCCTTCCTATGGATATAATAAAGAGATAAGCTGGCATAAAGTTGAAATCTGGCATTTTCATCATGATGAGCATTTTGATGAAGGAATGAGTACATACACATTTCTGGTGTATGTTCTGGTACCATAAAATGACCAGTTAGAGTGGAATAAATGTGAAATGCCAATATTGCATCTGCTAATAATGATCTGGAATCAAATGGTGCATCAATACTGTGTTTGTGTGTGTGTGTATGAAATGGGTTGACAATATTAATGATTTTATGCAGCAATACTCCAACAGAACAAAAATGGAAAAAAATAATTTCCCAGTTGGAGACAAGGATTGCATAGTGCTTGGAGTCAATATTATTCTCACCTCCATGATACATGGCGATATATTATAGATTAGTGGAGGGCAATCAAAAGAAATCACTTCATGCCTTTAGATTAGATGGAGTGAGGGCAGAAAGAGCAGACTTCTTTAAATTTGAAGAAGGAAAGGCTAAATCATCTGAAAGCCTAGAAAATCCATGCTTCTATGCTCAGTACAAACTTCAGAAATATGACTGAATAGTGTAATGAATGGTGAAAATAATGCTAATATCTGAAATAATTTGAAGATGGATTTACTTAAAATTAAATTTCAAAAGACCCCTGCTAAGTTTTTTGTCATGAATCAACTAATAATGATGGTTACGATGATGATGATGATGACGATAATGTTGAATAATTATTACTGAAAGAATAATAACTGGCAGTTATTTACAAATTTACAAATTACAAATTTACAAATAGTATGTTGCTTGATCTTCACAATAACCAATGTATTCTTATTATCCTTATTTTACAGTTGGGAAAACTAAGACAAAAGGGTTAAGAAACTCACTTAAGTTCACAACATTTAATAGTCCATTTCTTAGGCTGGCTTTCATCTCAGGTCTTCCTGATTTCAGGTTCAGTACTCTGGACTATACAACTTAATAAAACAGTACCTCATTACAGCTGGTTATTTACTATGACTATCATGAACAAATATAATGTTTGATTGAAACTATAAAATGCATTTTGGGAACCTCAGAAAATAGTCTGTTCTGTGACTATTGCTCTGAAGACGACCAGAAGAAAGGGAAGCTACTTAAGAAACTCTTAAGGACGAAAGTTAAATACTGCCATGGCAGAAAGACATTGGAAGATACAAAGGATATCTAACTCATACATGCAGCAGCAAATTTTAAATACCATGTAATCCAATTAAAAGCAGCTAGGTAGCACAGTGGAATGAGTGCTCAACGTAGAAGTAGGAAGACCTGAGTTCAAATCCTACCTCAAACTCTTACTAGCTATGTGTCCTTTGCAAGTCACATAAACACTGCCTAGTTTGCTTGCCTGTAAAATGGAGATAATAATAGCTTCTACCTCCCAGGTTTTTATCGGGATCATATGACATCATATTTCTAAAGCCCTTGCAAACCTTAGAGCACAATGCTAACTATTAGTAAATGCAATGGAAAAGAAAGGCATATAATATAATCTGGAAAAAAAACAATTATATTAGCAATTTTTGATGTGATTCAAGGAGTCAAAGAAAGGCAAATTAAATAATTATATTATTAATTAAATTAAATTAATACAATTAAATAATACAATGTCAATCAAAAATTATACTACAGAGGCTTAGAAAACAAAGGAATACAGTGAAGAAATTCTCTGAAGAGAAAAGGTGTGGGAAATGTCCAGTCAACTATATGTTCACAATAATTGTAAGACACTGAAAGTACAAGCTAGGTTAAATGAAAAACAGAGAACTTTAATAACATTAATATAATGAATAGCAGAAAGTATTTTATATAAACTCTAGCTTTTTTTGAAACCTGGGAAATTATTTTCCCAATATGATCCATAATTATTCATTCAAGAGTTTTACAGTGGTATAGATATGTCTAGTAAATGACTTCACTACCTTTCTCTCTGATGAAAGCTTGATTCTATCTTTCTTATCAGAAAGCATTACATATTTATTATTGAAAAATTAGAATGCCAATAATCCCTCCAGTTTAGGCCAATTGTGTGTTTAGGTACTTTATACAAAGCAATCATGGCAGCATCACTTGAAAATTCCATATACTTAGAAGAAAGAAATATATTTGCTGAGATGCAAAAAGGGGTATGATGAGCACTGATGTATTGACTCGGTGATTATTGAATAAACCATCAGAAAGCACTATAACTTGTATACCACCTTTATCTACTACCATGAAACATGTGCCTCGGTTCTGCACTCATGGTTTGATCTCGTATTACAAATATAAAGAAAGATCCAAGCTCAATGAGAACATCACAGTATTTGATATCCACGTAGAAAATCATTCTCAATTTAAAACCTATCACAAACCCAATAATCTCAAGAACAAAAATATGGTATCTTCCAGGGATATAGTTTAAACCTGCTATGGTTCTGTCAGCATTAAATCTATTAATATTACCTTGATTTGAACTGAATATCACTGTCATGATTCGTGACTAACTACTTCTATTGGACCACTATTTCAGTAACCCCAAACCATGTTTATGATATTCTCTTCTCTCCAGTCTGCTCCTTGATAGCTTTGACAGCTGCCTTGTTACACACACCAGAGATCATATATCGAAGATTTTAGCATTTTTACCTTTTTTAAAACAAATAATTTATTTATTTAAAATATATATTTTTTATTTGATTTTGAATTCTTTCCTTTTTTTCTCACTCCTCCCCCACCTACTGAGAAGTCAAGCAATGTGATGTCAGTCATCCATGTGAGGTCACACAAAAAGTATTTCTGTATTTGCTATACGCAAAAAGAAAAGCAACAAAAATTAAAAAGTGAAAAATTGTACTTCAATCTGAACTCAGAGTTCATCAATTCTCTCTCTGGAGATAGATAACATTTTTCATCAGGAGTTCTTTGGAATTGTCTTAGATCGTTGTTTTGATCAGAGTACCTAGGTCTGTCATGATTGAGCATTTTTACCATATTGCTGTACAATTATCTCTTGGTTCTACTCACTTTAAATCAGTTGATATAAGACTTCCCAGGTTTTTCTGAAACTTTGAATCAGTTGATATGCCTTTCCAGGTTTTTCTGAAACCATTTCCCTCATCATTACATACTATATAATAGTATTACATCATAATCACACACCGCAACTTGTTCAGGCATTACAAATTCATGGGCATCTGTTCAATTTCCAATTCTATGCCACCACAAAATAGAGTTGTTATAAATATTTTTTGTATGATGAGGTCCTTTTCTTTTTCCTTTTATTTCTTTGGGATGTTGAGTCAAAAGGTATGTCCAGTTTTATAGCCCTTTGATCAGTCCTTTAATCTTAGAGACAGTATAGTGGTAAGATCAATGAATTTAAAGTCAGAGGATCTGGGTAAGAATCTTCCTTCTTGGACTTACTAGCTGGTCAGTTAAAGTCTCTGGACCTCAGTTGTCTCACCTGTAAAATGAAGTGGAACTAAATGGTTTCCCATGTCCCTTCTATCTCTAAAACTGTTATTATCTGATGATTTCTGTAATTTTGTCACTGTAACCCCAATGTCCTGATTAATAATTTTTTCTTCTTCCCTAATAGTTTAGGAAAGTCCCACTTTACTTTTTACCCTCTGCCTAGCTGCTCAAAAGTGGAATGATTCCCATACTATTTCATCCTTCTGACCCCTTTGGTACCACCATAAAATAAACTCTACCACTGTTCCTAGATGGGGGATATAAATATACTCTGCTGTAGCCCTACTTTACATACCTGGGGCTTTTCCACCAAACTTTCCCTTCCTCACCACACACATAAGTTATTTTCAGAAAGTCACGGTCTTTTTATTTTTGTATTTGAATCCCTTACACTTAGCCCAATATTTAGCACATAGTAAGTCCTTAATTAATGTTTTTAAAAATGCATCTATTCAAAAAGGAAATCAGTCAACAAGGATTTTTTAAGCTCTTACTGTGCTCTAGATACAAAAAGAAGCAACATAATGGTTCCTGTCCTAGAGGAAATCACATTCTAATGGAGGAAACAGAATACAAATAACTATGTACAAGATACATGGAATGTAAATAGAAGGTAATCTGAGAAGAAGAGCATTGACAAGCAATAGAGCAGATAGAGGGTGACAGGGGAAATTTCTTCAGAATCTGGGATTTTAGCTTAGTCTTGACAGAAACCAGGAGGTTGTGGTGAAGAAGGAGACTATGCCAAGAAAAGCGAAATAGTTAAGGAAAAGGCAGATTTGGAAAATGGAGCTTACTACACTAGTACTAGCAGGTAGGTAAATATAGATGAAGCATAGATTATACAGAGGGTAGTGAAGTGTAAGAAAACCAAAAAGGTTTGAAGAAGGTATGCCAAGATTTCACATTAATCATTAGATGACATCAAGTTCATTCAATTAAAACTTTTCTCTCATTATATCCAAATATCACTTTTGCTCAATAAGTATTAAATTCTTAAGGTATGCAAAGAAATAGAGCTTGAAAGGTAAGGTGATACAGTCTCTCATGTTTACTCCAGAGGTCAAATTGAACCAAAGGATGAAGGCAATATCCAAAAAAACTTTAGTTTTTTCCACAAAAATACACATTACACATTAGTCTCTAAAGAAGAAGTTGAGGCTTAGTGTAAGAAGAGACTGACCAGCATTCTTAAATGAAAATTAAATCAGAAGTACACATTTAAAGCAATTAAAATCATTACAATACCAGTCTTAAAAAGTCACTCTGCTCTTAAGCATATTGGAATTCAATGTCATGCTGATATATATCTGCCACTGGACCCAGATGGCTCGGGAAGAGAAAGTGAGTCTGGTGACTTTGCACAGCCCTGACTCACTGAAATCCAATTCACTTGCATGTCATGACACCACCTTCCTGATGTTATGGTCCTCTTCGAGAAAGAAAGACAAACAACAACTAGTACTTTCTCTTATAACACCTTTAAGTGGATTTTCTTACCTTGTACCACAAACGAAATGATCAAAACATGCCTCATTTACATCTGTACAAAACGTAGAACAGGATCTCCAAATTCGCATTTTCATAATAACAGTTCACATTTATATATCACTTTATGGTTTTATAAAGTTAGGCCCCTGAAGTTCTTAGGGACCTATAAAGCATAAAATACAAGGAGAAATGATGATCACCATTAGGGCTGTTAGACGGCTCACAAGTTGCAAACAACTTTTACACAAGTTTCCCGTGTGAGCCTCAAAACAACTTTGTGAATACAGCAAAACAGGAATTATTATCATTCCCAATGTATCCATGAGTAAACCAGAACTGTGAGAAGGAAGTAAACTCCTTAAGGGCAAATAGATAGTGGAGGAGCAGAAATGCAAACTTCTATCTTCTGACTCCTCTTTTGAAACACCTGTGAGTTTCCAGGTATGCCAGTTTCTCATATTTGCCACTAGTATTCTTCACAAGTCATAAAGAAGGATGGTTTTGTGGCTGGAAATGGCTCTGGAAATTATATCATTACTTAGGAGCACATTCTCACTTCTCTCTTGACTGTACTGCTCTGGGACCTCTCTAACTTACCCACTTTTATCTCACCCCAGTACCTCTGCCCTCTCATTCTTCCCACACTCCTGATTATTAGCTTCCTTTTTTTGTGTTTTCTTACCCCGTTACATTATAACACCTTGAGGGAAAGAGGCAGCCTTTCTGTTTTCTAATTTGAATCTTCAATATTTAGCACAGAGCCTGACATAGAGTAGGCATTTAATAAATGTATATTGACCAACTGACTGACTAGTTTCAAACCTGTTGTTTCAATAGCAAAAGCAACCGAAGTCTAGAGAGTCGAATTTATCCAAGGTCTACATGTAGCAAGAAGAAAAAGTGAGATTCCAACATCCTTCCTTCCTTCATTAGAACAATCCCTGAAATAATTGAAGGGCTTTCTTAGCCTCACTTTCAGATTCCTAATTTTATTTTTATTCTGGTAAGCACATTTATTTGATAAATCTTACTGTTGCTTTGAGTCCCTGAAAAAAACAGCAACAACAATAACTAGAATAACAACCTACCATTCCCCACCTTCACTGCTATACACATACCTATCCACTTGGCTTTCTCCCTTCCCCATCTGCCTTATGGTTGGCTTGTTTTGTAATTGTTCTCTGTAAGTCAGTATAGTGGAAAGAGCACTGAAATTGGAATTAGAAAACTGTGGTTTTAAAAATAAGAAAGAAAAATAGTGAATAGAGCACTGGCCTGCAGTCAGGAGGACCTGAGTTCAAATCTGGCCTCAGACACTGAACACAAAAACTAGCCATGTGATCTTGGTCAAGTCACTTAACCCCAATTGCCCTCCAAAAATTGGAAAAAAAAGAAAGAAAACTGGGGTTCAAGTTCTGGTTCTGACACTTGTAAGCTTGTGACCAGAGGCCTTATTGGCTTAACCTCTCCAAGTCTATTTCCTCAGCTGCAAATTGAGCATAGATATTGGACTAGATGGCATCTCTCTCCTTCTACCTCTGATATTCTATGTTTTGTATCCTAAAATCACTTACAGTTCTAATATTCTAAAGGTCCTTCCAACTCTCTTAGTCTGTAAGAAAGCAGGAATGAATCTTTAGAAATCATTTTCTATTATGGAAAAACAGAAAAGGTTTAATAACATCATCGGTGAAAGGTAACAGGCTATTTAGACCCCTATCAACTTTTCTCCCTTTTCCTCTCCCCACCACTGTCCACGTCCTCCCTGCAATAATTGAGTACACTGTATACATCAGTGTTTTTCACAATAATGATTGTGTGGTCCAATATATCAGGGGGAAGTGAAGACATGTGGCAGCTATCCAGACCATGGAGGTATACAGGTGCTGGCCCCTTGGATGGGAGCCATATGTCCCTGAGGCTCTAAGGAGGCTAATATCCAGGTGTAACTGCTTCAGTGTCAAAGCACGTTCTCTATTGCTTCCAGACTCTGGCCTCCTATCTCTGCCTGTCATACTGTAGATTCAAAGATCATAATTAGATTTGTATACTATATAAAGGAACAGAGGAATCCAGATTTTGTTTGTGGAAAATAAAGATATCATTCACTAACATACTTACACGGATTTAGAGCAAAATGTTAGTGTGATTTCCTTATATTTCTTCCCCCGACATCCTATCAAGATATTATTCTTTGAAGACAGAACTTCTTATTCTAAATTCCCAGGCAGGATGTCTATGTGTTGCTCCCTTTTCCCCCTAACTATTCTTAGTGGTATATTTGGTCAGAGAATAATTCTTAACCACTCCTTACCCAATGGGTCCCTTTCTCTGTCAGATGGGGTATTTGGTACAATGATCAAAGTAAACCAAATCTAGATGAAAATTATTCCTTAATTTGAACAGCGTGCTAAAGTTAGAGAGAGGAATATTTAGACATTCTGTAACAAAACAAAAATAACATCCTAATGATTAGAACCATTTAAAAAAATGGAATGAACTTCCTCAAGAATAATGGTTTCCCTCTCAAGAAAATGACTCAACTAAAAGCTGTAGTATAACCTTTTAGATATATTGTAGAAGGAATTTCTGGTTGTAGGTTAAAACAGAGGTTCTGATTCTCAAATGCTGATTCTGTAAGTCTCTGAGACTAAAACTTTCCATGTTAACTCTAGATCATCTGTATTAATTAGAAACAGCATTGTGAAACATGAGGCACTGAATTTACCATCAGAGGACCTAGGTTCAAATCTCCTCACTTTCTTACCTGTATGTTCTTAGGCAAGCCATTTGATTCTGTAACATGCAATTTCGTCATCTGTAAAACAAGGATGGTGTTCTAGGTGATATCTAAGGTCCTCCAAGGCTGTACATTTTATGATTCTTGTGCCAAACTTGTAACAAGGCAGTTTTTACCCTTGTGGATTTCCTCATTCTTGGAAAAAAGATAAAAAACAAAAAACAAACAAACAAACAAAAAAAAAACAGATGTCCATTCTCAGTTGGTTTTGTAAAAAGGGGAGCTGGAAAGAGCATTTCAGATTTAAAGTAAGAGAAAGGTAAACTTTCCAAATAAGAGAATTAATTATTTGCTTTCTTTGTATAAACCTCTACTGAAGGAAGGAGAGGAGGAGGAAGAAGAGGAGGGAGAGGAGGAGGAAGGTACTGATTGCTTATTATTTATTCATTGTTCATAAAGACAAATGTTTTGAAATCACTATCAGGTGGTTTTGTACAACTAGATCTGGAGCTCAGGCTATTTTTGGAGAAAGTTAGATAGGTGGCAAGAGCTAAATGATGCAAGATCCCTTGCACCAGCATCATAGGCTTCCATGAGATATAGGATGGCATAAATCAAACATTTAAGGGCATACAGGTTTTGCATATGATTTCAACTAAATAGCATTTTCCTTGGCTTTCAAAATCTAGCCGCTTTTAGGAAAAAAAAACACTGCAAAATGCACATCTACACACATACATACACATACACACACATGACTATCTACCTATTATACTCCTTAGGTCAATCACCTCTTCTTCATTAATGTATTCCGGTTGTTGCTCCTACTAATGTATATATATTTTTATCTCTCTCTTTCATTATTGCTATGAGAGAAAGCCATAACAAACCACCTCTGGCACCTCATCTTCAATCAAAAGAGGGATGACTGTATTCTCCAGAGTGTCTTGCCTCACATTATTAACATTCCATCCCTGCCTATCTTCACCTTGCCATCCCTTATTTCTTGTTTATGTGAAGGAATCTTTTTTCCCCTTTCCATTCTCTTTCTTCGGGGAAAGAAGAAAATAAAATCACATTGCTGATTTATTATTATTATTTTTTTTTCTATCTGAGATCATGGGAAGAAGGTATTCTCTTTTTAGCATCTAGGTGCAGGAGGCAAGGTGATTAAAATACAACTGAAAAGATGGAACAAATGTACACATCACCTGAATTATTCTTAGCTATTTCCCCACCTCCCACTGATCCCCATTTCCATTGTCACCCCACTGCTTGTTACTATTTAGAGACTGAAGGAGCACAGGTTTTTTGAACAAAAAAAAGCTTTCATCTGTTAAGTATAATAAGCGAAGAAGGCATAGACATATTTTCTCCTTTAAATTCTGGAACATGGTAACATGGTTGCATCTTATCTCATAGTTATTGTTGCATATTATCATTACTGAATAATCACCATTTTTCTTTTTAGATATATGATGTTACATTTCAGTTGATACAATAAGCAGAGAAGTAGGAAGTGAGCACGTGCTCCATGCTTCTCATAAAGAAACAAAAAGCTTTTGATTTTTCAGAAAGTTTAACAGTTAAAACCACAAGTACCTAATGGTCCTCCTGATGATGAATTCTCACTTTGATATTTGCTTAAGTCCCTTCCAACTCTAACATTCTATGAATTTGTGGTCTCTAAGGTCTTTCCAGCTTTAACATACTGCAGTTCTCTGACTATAAAGCCCCTTCCATCTCTAATGGCATGTGCTTAATCTTACCAATCTTTATTCTTATGAGTCTCTTCAGTGTCCTCTAAAGCTGTTTGGGCATCATGATACTTGGATTGAATACAAAGAAATATGCCACTTATCCTGTTTTCAATTGGCTATCTCCAAAGACTACAGTTGATCATCCAAGTAGGTTTCCATAGTGTGCCAAGGCTACTTCCTACATGTCCTTGGGTAATTTCCCCCCCCCATTTGGGCATCAGTTTTAGACCCAATGAGCAGTCAATTAAAGGTAATTTATTGAAACAGAAAGTGCTGGATTCGAATAATCCCTTTGCAGCTCCAGTGGAGTGGCTTACTCCTTTGGCCAATGGAATGCTTAATGGCAATAAGAAGACAGGATTGGTCAGAGCCAGAGGGCCCCTGAAGAGACAGACTATCTTGACAAAAGGAAGCAAAGCAGAACCCTAAAAAGTTGAAAGAGAAAAAACTCTCTACAGACTAGCTTTCTGTTATGGCTTATATAGGAGAATGATCACAGGACTTGAATGAATCAGAAATTTGTTCTAGTCCTGCCTCCACCAGTAATTTACTGTGTAATCTTGTGCATATTCTCTCATTACCCTGAGCCTCCATTTCCTCTTCTGTTAAATGAGATAGAAACAGCTGCTATCGAAAGTTCCTTCCATATCATAACTTCTTTCATGTCCACAGACTACATCAAGTCAACAATCATTCATTGAGTACTTACTAGTTGTCAGTCACTCTATCAGGAGCTGGGGTTACCAGCCAAGCTGGTATTGGTGTGGCTGCAGTAGTGGGGATATTGAATCATTTTATAAGGTGGAAAAAAGAATAGACAAGTGGAATAAATTACTAACTACAAGTAATTGGCATGGATTAGCCACTGGCTGGGAAGTGGACGTTTAGAAGACATATCCAGGTTAAGCAGTTACAACTTATTTGCCATAAGTGTTGATAAGGTAGTGTTTTTCCTTTTCATTTCTACTCTCCTTCCAAATAGTCATATCCAAGAAGCTGTTCTCTCCACTTCCCTTCTTCCTCCCACTGTTAGACTAAGTACAAGGACTGATTTGCATCCAGCACCTGAAGACATGTAAAATTTGCCCAAAGATATCTTCTATGAAAATGATTAATAATCCGTATACTTACTACATGGGA
>CM053585.1:321943187-321963826 GCA_028646515.1 Pseudochirops corinnae | reverse complement strand
TTTTAAATTGTCTCTCCTGGGTCTATTTTCCAGGTCTTTGGCTTTTTCAAGGAGATATTTTACATTGCCTTCTATTTTTTCATTTATTTGTATCTGTTTAATAGTATCTTGGTTTCTCATAGAATCATTTGCTTCCATTTGCTCCACTCTAATTCTGAAGGAATTATTCTCTTTAATGAGCTTTTGAGATTCTTTTTCCAACTGGAAATTCAATTTTTTAAGGCATTCTTCTTCTCATTGGTTTTTTGCACCTCTTTTGCCATTTGGGTTAGTCTATTTTTAAGGTATTGTTTTCTTCATTCACATTGTTGACCATTTTTTCATGATGTTTTTGCATCGTTCTCATTTCTCTTCCCAATTTTTCCTCTACTTCTCTTATTTGGTTTTCAAAATCCTTCTTAAGCTCCTTTTTGGCTTGTAATAAGTTTACATTTTTCTTAGAAGCTTTTGGTGTAGGAGTTTTGACTTTGTTGTCTTCCTCCTGATCCATGCTTTGATCCTTTTTGTCTCCAAAAAAGGAATCTAAAGTTGGATGCTCTGTTTACTTTGCTTCTTTTGTCTGCTCATGTTGCCACTCAATTACTGGAGTTTTTACCTCTATGAAACTCTTCTTCCAGAGGGGAGAGCTTTGTCCCCAATTGCTGGGGTTTTCACAGCTGCTCAAGCTAGTAGGAGGCTGCTATCTCTGCAGTCTCCACCCACTTTTTCTCACTGCTCATGTACCTCAGGACCACCTCCCAAGATCACGGTCCCAAGGCAGACAGCTTAAGGTAAGAGCACTTAGCCTCTGAATGATCACTTGGCCCAGCTGCAATCTGCAGGCTGGGAGCTCTGAAGCTGCCACATGGAGGAGGCTGCAGGGCCGCTGCTTCTGCTGCTTTCCTGCCCTGGGGGCAGTTGGCTGGACCTGCTTTTCTCTCCAGAATTTAGCTGAGTTCCACTGACCTTTCACTTTGTCCTTATTTATTACCGGTTGATAATTCTGGAAACTTCCACAGCTCCTGGTGATCCACTCTTCTGAATCCTCCAGCCTTGGCTTGTCCTGGCAGCCCTGGGGTGGAAGCCGTGATGGGTCTCTGCTCCCAGAACAGTGCTATGAGTCCTTCCAGTTCTTCCTGCCAGGCTGCCTTCAGTGGGAGCTTTGTTTCTCTGTACTTTTGTGGGTTTCTTTAGCTCTAAAATTTATTTAGAGTCATATTTTATAGGTATTTGAGGTGGTTATGGGGAGAACTGCACAGTTCTCCTGCTTCTACCCTGCCATCTTGACTCTGCCTCTGTTTGTTACTTTCAATCTAGTTTAGCCTATCTGCCAAGATGTGAGGTGGCTGCACATGCTACAGCTTCTTGGAGCCACGGGTGAAATTTGAGTGAATTATAGTCAACAAAAGTGGATGAACAGTCCTGAAAATGTATTGACAAGTTCTTTAATAGTCTGTTAGTAGATACAATTAACTCAAAGCAAAAAGCAATATTAAGATGACATAATAAAAACAGTAGCAATCAAAAATTGCCTATCCTGAAACCTGGGCTGCATTCTCTTACAAATAAATACAATTATGCATGAAAAAATAGGCACAGACATAGAGTACAATGCTAGTGAAATTCTTCTGATCAGGTCACTCAGCAGGGCTGCAAGGATTTTTTCTCCTCCATATGTAACTCTCTCTTGCTTGGGATAACTCACAGCAGTCTTTTTTAGGGTGGAAGGAAATTACCTTTCCTTTCTCTTAAGTGAGTAATACCAGTTGATTTTTCCCTTAACTTTCCATGTGTTGAATAACTTATCTTCTCAGATGTATACATCCCTTCCTGAACTTTCCACCATTACATCCCTTATCCACAATATTAGCTCACTAATAGAAAATCATTTGTTGTCCTTGCCATGCAAAATTCAATATTTCCTAACAATTTCTTTCATTTTGGTCCTCAGGGTACCACCTGCCACAGAGAAAATTTGTGGTCGGACCTGGATCCTCTCAGCATCTGTTAGATTTTCCCTTCATTCCTATGTCAAATAATTACATCAAGGCCTATTAATTTTCTCACCCAGCAATCTGCTTCACCTGCCATTAAACTGCATCTCTTGAACTTGGAATAGGTCTCTAGTCCCCTTAAAGATTTACTAGGGCCTAACAAATTAACCCTCTCTTATTTCTAAGACATTAGGCAGATTGCAGTGGTTAATTCTAGTGCACTTGCAATTGCGCATATAAACCAAAGCCCTGTCAAACAAAATCTTTTTTTTTTTTACCAAACCAATTTAACTAAAAAGAGTTTCAATAGTGTTGACATGCATATATACATACATGTATATAGTTATCTTTTCTTTTTACATATATTTTCAAATATGCCCCCTCCCATTCAGTCAGTCATCCCGTATAATTTTTAAAAAATGATGGAGGGAGAGGAGGAGCAATTCAACAAAACTAATGAAAACATTATCCAATTACAATAGTCTATGTAGTATTCCAAATCTATATTCATACTCCTCACCTCTGCAAAGTAGGGAATGAGGTACATTCTTACATCTCTTTTTTAGGATTGAGCTCAATCATGATAATCATAATGAGTTCAGTTTCAGTTTGTTGTTGTCATTGTTTTGTTGCTTCTTCTTACTTCAGTTTACATTAGTTCGTATAGTCTTCCCATGCTCTTTTGTACTCTTCATATTTATAATTTCTTAAAACAGAGTAATAGTCTTTCTTCACACTCATGCATCATGAGTCATTTAGCTATTCTGGGATCAAGGGGCATCTGCTTTATTTCTGACAGTTACTACTATGAAAAAGTGGTTATCTAAACATGTTGGTGTATATGGGACCTTTATTTACGCCTTTAACTTTTTGAGAGTTTTTTTTTTTCCTAGCCGTGAAATCTCCAGGTCAAAAGGTATAAACTTTTTCTCTCTTTCTTAATACATTTTTCTTAGAGTGATTATATAGATTTAATTATTGATTTGCCTTTTTTCATAATCTTTCCAAAACTGACTATCTTCATTGCAATTTTTCTTTTTTGTAAATTTCACTGAAGTGAGGTAAAACCTTATTTTTTTTTAAATTTCTCTTATTACTAATTATTTGGTGCAATCTTCTATATAATTGTTCATTGTTTTCAGTTCTTTGACAATTATTAATATCTTTCTCTGTCAACTTATATGATGTGGAATTATTTTTGTTATTATATATTAGCTTCTGATATATCTTGTACATCAGACTGTCATCAGAAATATTTAATGCCAGAATTTTTTGCCTAAATTTGATGAATTATTTTCTTATCCTAATTGCATTAATTGTGCTAGGCATAGGTGTGGTCATGTGTACTTGAGGCCACAGGTTCCCCACCCCTGTGCTAGGACACAGTCTTTTAATTTCACAAGATAAATGTGATCTTCTCTATCTTTTTTAATCACTTTAATTCCTTGCTAGGTTTAAAGGTTCTCTTCTACTAAACATAATTTTAAAAGGTATTTTATTTGGATCTCTTCTATTTTTTTTTGAAGTGTGTCCTTTGATATTTAGATAACATAGATCTTTTGAGTTTATTGTGGTATATGACATTAGACCTTAGTCTAAGCCCAATTTCTGCTAAAAATACTTTCTGGTCTTTCTAGCAGCTGTCAAATATGGAATACTTCCATAATTTATATTCTGGTTTTCATGGAACACTGAATGGTTTGTTGAGTTCACTTGATTCTAATTCATCCTTATCTAGTCTGTTCTACAAATTTAATGCTTTTTAAATTCTTTAACCAGTGCCATTTTTTCCTCTTTGCTTTTTTTTATGATTTTAAATATAATTGGACATTTGGAAGTCTTCTTTATTTTACTTTTTTTTCCCATTACTTACTTTGAGAGTATGAAAACTTTTATTTCCTCAAATGTTTTGTTATATTATTAAATGACCATTTTTTTCAACCACAATCCTTTTCTGATATACCTCCAACACAATCAAGAGAATCTGTCCTTAAAACATATTTTTAAAAAGTTAAGCAAACCAATTGACAGAAATAGTATATCTGATAGCTTAGGTAATATTCAATATCTGTACTTCACTCTTGTCTCTATCTCCAATTTAGTGAGAAGAGGGATGTGTATTACATCATCTGGAACCAACAGTCATCATTGCATTTTAGTATGATTTCAGTTGTCTCTACATTGTTTTCATTTATATTATCATAGTTTTGGTTAATATTGCTCTTTTGGTTCTGTTTCCTTCATTTCTCTGTTTCTCTAAATTCCTCATATTCATCATTTCCTGTGGCAAAATAACATTTCACTGAATTCATATGACACATTTTATTCTGCTGTTCCTTGGTCACGAATTTGTTTCCAGTTTTTAACTGCCACAGAAATTGCTGTTTTTAATTCTTTGGTAGTTATGGAACTTTCTGTCTCACCCATATGAAGAATATGTTCAATTGTGGACTGCTGAGTCAATGAGTATGAACAATTTAATCATTTCCCTCCTCCCTTTCCCTCTCTCTTTTCCTTTCTCTTTCCCCATCTTTCTCTTCCTCCTCCTTCTCCCCCCTCCTTTTCTTGTTCCTCATCCTGCTCCTCCTCTTTTTTCTCCATCCTCTCCAGCAATATCTCTGACAAGCAACCCCTACTTTCAAATCCAATTGCTCAATTGCTGATTCAGACCATGATCACTTCTTGAAACTGTAGTATTCTCTTATACTGTTCGCTTGTCTTCTTGCCTCCAGTCTACTATTCAATTCATCATCTACTCTATTTCTTGAGTAATGATTACATCACTACACAAGTCAAAAAGCACCAGAGGCTCCCCATTGCCCAGCAGATACCTAATTCTGGAATTTTAGGTTTCCACTTGTCTCCAACCTATCTGTTTAACCTAATTGTCTGCTACTGCCATGTGCTTCAGTCAAATTGCAATATTCTGCATCTTTTATTCCTATTCTACCAGCTTCTGTCTATGTCTTTGTTTGCACCATCCTCTATCTTTGGTACTCCTCCTCTTTCTATTCCTCCTGTCTTTGTCAAGAGAGAAATCTGTTTAAGTTCCCCACTTCCTTTCTCATCCTGTCAGAAGTAAGCTTCTCCATAAAGCCTTCCCTTAATCCCCCAGGGGAACATGATCTCATCTTTTTCAAATTCTTATAGTACTTTACCTGGGTCTCTCTTTTGCATTCATGCCACTCTCTCTGGTATTGCATTGATTAGCGTACTTGTCCTATACCCCTTTAGTTTGTAAGCAAAATGACAGCACGATCTTTGTCATCAAGCTAGTGTTTTAAATATAGTAGAGACAATAATTATTTGTTGATTTGAATTATAAAATCCTCAGGTCCAAGGATTTAAGGGTGAAAGGGGATTTAGACAACAAAAATTGTGTAGATGAGGAAATTAGGCCTTCAAAAGGTTAAATGACTTTGCTAGGATTGCATAGTAAGTGACTGAGCAGAAATTTGAACAAAGTGTCAGAGCAGGGGTTTGAACAATTTGTGGCTATTTCCACCATGTTTACCTAACTCCAAATTGAATTTCATTTACTAGAAGTGTTTAGTTGTTGATTTAGATTTGATAATGACTTTACCTAAGAGGATAAAAAAAAAGAAACTATCAGTGAGGGATTCAATGTGCTTTATTGGATACTGGCATTCTTTACTCACATGTGAATCTATGACCAAATGTCAGTGGAAAAGATAGAAAGGGATTGTGATTTGTCTTCTGGCTGAAACCCTGGAGTGAGTTAAGAATGTGGGGTTCAGCACTGGGCAAGCATTGTGCTAGTGAAATACCAAAGAAGCCTAAGCTCCTCCTGTCCTATTAATTTTGAACATTGGGGGCGGATTATCTAATTCATCCACAGACTAGAGACCCTGCTTTCTAATGGAGTGAATAAATCTAATTATACCCTTGAATAAATAAAGTAAAAGCATCTTTAGAGGGCAGTGGTAGGAAGCAGTGTCAAGGAGCTCATACAGCAGTAGTGCAGGATGGATGGCCATTGTGAAGAGAGACTGGGAGTCAGAATAGCATGGCTATTAGGAGTCATATTGATCACAAAAGGAGCTCCCACATCTAAAACTTGGTAATTCAGCGATTATTTGCATTTTTACAAGCCAGAAGTGCAAAAGACCCTGATTGAGATTCAGAATCAGACAGAATTTCTGATCAATGAACAAAATCTCTTCTACTTGAACTCAGCATTCACAGGATCAAAAAATGACAGCTGGAAGGGGTCTTAGAATCAGAAGATCATAGAATGTCAGAGATGGAAAAGATTTTAGAAATCATTCAGTCCAATCTCCTTAGTTTATAGGGTGGAAAGAGGGGAAACTGAGGCTCACAGAAAGCTGTGACAAAGTCATAAATATAATAAATTACTCTTAAAGTCAGGTGACATTTTAGAGAATGTTATTTTAGCCTTCTCTTTTTGGTGTCAGTGGCCACTATTACATTTTTTCTTCACACAAATAACAATTTCTAGCTGAGGATATGGCATTTTGCACACAAAATGGACCATTAAAGTATGTATGTTTTACAAGAAGATTGCCATTTCTTTTATAGCTTTTACATGCCCATTGGTACCATTCCATCAGAGACCTGGGTGCTCAGCATCACTCAGGGTCACCTTTGAGTCTTACTTCTTCTCCAGAGCCATTACCCTGGAGTCGTCCTGTATTGCTTCTGTTCTAAACACTACATTTGGTTCAAGGGGTCAAATAATTCAATTCAATAAGCATTTCCTAGATGTCTACAATAAGCAAGGCCTTGGGCAGGGCACTAGGGATTTGTACAATTTATAAGACATAGTAGAGAGATAAGATGCTTGTGTACACATATATACACACATACACACACATACATACATACACACATACATACATACATAAACACACATACATACATGTATACATGTATAGAGCTATAATACAAATTTCTTTTATCTGTGCTTTAGGGCTCCATGTTTTCCTTCATGTGGGATGAAAACTTACAATGAACATCCTAACCCCGTCCATACCTCTGTCAACAGTTTCATGAATTTCTATGCCCACACCTCCTCTTTTCCCTCCAAAAATATATATCCAGTCCTTTGTTGATGAGCTTCTTCTCACTTAAATGGATTTGTCCTCGGACAACACACAGACACACACACACACACATGCACGTATACACACATCCACACACACGCCTACACACACACACACACACACACACACACACAATCTGTTTCTGGGCCTGTACTCAAAGCCTTGTCAGCTTGGTAGGATATGTCAGAGTTTATATTTTCCTGAAATAGTCTTCAGGAAGCCTAGGGCACATCTGAGCTATGAGAAGACGTAGACAACTTCACTAGATGATAATACAAATAAGAATGTAATCAGTACCAAGAGAAATTGTTATGATAGATTAAAATAATGAGAGATGTGGGGGGGGGGACCCAGAAAACAAAAGTTTTTGAAATATTGATATGTGGACATTGGATTAGATTTGTCCCTGCATAACCTTAAAAGACAAAATTGGAAACTATGTGTTGTAGTTACTGAGAGGCAGATTTGAGTCAGTATCAGAAAACATGTCTTAACAATTAGAGCTAACCACTTTAGAGTCAGATTTTAACTCCTTATTTTGTACATTCACTTAACTGTTTTTATAATTGGTCATTGTTTGCAATGTGTTTATAAAATTTTATACACACACAGACACAGACACATACATATGTAGACAGAATACACACAGAACACACATGTGCACATGTACACACTCCCACACACATACACCTACTCATACATCGGCACATGCAACACAATACATATGCACACAATACACACATACACACACACCTATACACCCATATACATACACACACATACACATGCATACACACACATACATATACATACATGTACATAACCACATACGCATACATGTGGATATACACATACACATTCACACACATGCATATGCATATGTACACACACATACATATACACATACATATGCAATGCACATACGCATGCATATATGCACATGCATACACATGTGCATATACATAATGTATATACATGTACGTGTACATATGCATCAATGTCCAACTATACTAAATAGGCTATCAACAGAGATAAGTTCATGGCCTGTGGAATTCTGCAAATGAAAGCCGGTGATTATAAATGAGGGCTATTGCTGAAGGGATTCATCTCAATAGCTCAATTACAAGGGTGATTCTTGCTCAGATAGCTTATGATTCTATAACTAGGTGATCTCTTAGGTCCTTTCCAAGTTTGTCATGCTTTGATGCTATAATTTTCAACTAGAAATAATCAGAAAAAGTTCCTATAGAAACTGTGATCTTTGACCTAGGGCTTGAAAGAAGTCAAGAATTTCAACAAGAGGAGATAAGTGAGGAAGTCCATTCTATTCCTAAGTAGAGGGAGAGAGCATGCAGTAAGTCACAGAAATAAGAGAGGGAAGGAAGATGTTACAGGAGAATGGTGAATGTGCTGGGATATATAAAGGTGAGTCTCATGACATAAGACTTTGAAGTTGGTATTGAATAATGGAGAACCACAAAAGCTAGACTAAAGTCTGGCTTTTATTTGGTGAAGAGTAAAGGGTTTTGATAAAGTAATCATTTGGTCAGTCCTGTGCATTATGAAGATTATTACTTGGGTAGATTTGTGAAGGATGGATTGGAGGAGAGAGGGATTAAAGGTTGAGATTCTAATTAGGGAACAAACAAGATTTTGGGCAATGGGTGATAACATTGCTAAGTAGGCTTATAGAAATAAAAGAGATGGATTTCAGAGATAAGGTGGAGGTAGAATCAACAGGATTTGGCAACTGATAGAAGAACAGAGAATTGGGCAATCAGTTCAGTAAATCTTTAGGGAGTGACCCATCCCAAATACTTCAGGAGAAGTGAGAGAAATCCCCAGCACAAAGGGCCAAATGAACTCATCTCAGAATAGCTTTGGGGAATTTGGGACATGGGCTTAAGCCAACTAGGAACTGGTTGAATCATGATGAATCTACTCTGCCTACACGCTACTATCTCCCTCACATCAAATATATTTGTTGGCTAATTCCTTTACCATACATCTTTCACTGATAAACACACACTTATACATGCATGCATGCATGCATGTATGTACATATGCATACTGATGTACATGCATACATACACATATATTTGAGTATACATGCATGTATATGTATATATGTATATATGTATACACATTGGTCAGTATTCGTAAGGGCAAACTATTTGACTGTTTCTAGTAATAGCAACCTGACATAAACTTATTGGAGAAATGATCTGACTAATCTTTATAAGTCAAAAAAACTTGATGGTTTAGTTCAAGTGGGGAACCAATAGCTTTTTATCCACTGTGAGAGGTGGGGGTGGATGGTAGAGAGGAAAATAAGAAGAGAAAGAAATAATGGGGGATTTTATGCTTTTAAAGGATATTTATAGCTCAAAGAATGCCACAAAGAGAACCCTTGGCTTTCAATTCAGAAAATGTCTACCTGAGAGTCAGATTTTAATTTACGTTTCTAAAGATGCCTCAATTATACCTGGCTACATTTGAAAAAAACTGAGGAACGGCAGCTTTCAAATTTATTCAGACTAATGAGCTAGTATAAATTTGGAGAATTCTAATTCACAGACACTGGTTCAGTGGTGGGAGAAACACAACAAGCGTGTCACTGACAGGGAACAAAGTGAATTGGTTATATGACTGACAGTAAAGATTTCTTTTAACATCAGTAAAAGGAGGCTGAAGTGACAGGTAAGAGGACAGATACAGAATTCTGCAGCACTCTCAGAGTTTGTGTACTATCACTAAGGGACAAGTTGACTTGATACCAACTTAATAGGTTCAGCCGGGACTAAGTGCAAGGGGATGGAGACAGTAAGTGGGTGCAATAGGGCACCCATACTGTATCAGTGTAAGTGTACTAATTCTTGGAAGGAGAAACTAATCACATTATCTTTAGAGCGAGACTTGTCTTTTAATCTGAGATCTGCCTAGTACTGTATATTTCACAGGAAACATGCACATAGTTTGAATCTTTTCTCCTGATCTCAGGAATCAATTTAGCAACCTCACAAAGTAGCTTCCCTTCCTTATCATCTCTCAGGGAATGAAATATTAAATCAAAACCATAAATAGGAACCTGAGATCAAAGAGATGCTCTAGATAGAATGGGAATTTTTTTGTTTTGTTTTGTTTTTGTTTTTGTGTAGGAAGCTCTTAGCTCAAGGGGCACTGTTTGTACTGGTAGCAGGATTCAATCCCATTGAGGATTATTTTTTGGCCTGGAATTGTGCTTTAAAATTAGTGACTTTTCATGAACTCGAAAAGTTAGAGTAACTAAAATCACCTGGTCTTATTTTATAATAAGAGTTGGGAGTCAATCTGAAGTATCATCTGGATACTCCCTTTATGTGGTCACAAGTAGGATCAGGGACAGAGAAAGTAGAATCTCCTAGTCTCAGGTCTGCAGTCCTTACCTGCAGTCCATCCTTTGCATGTTCCTGATGCTAACACAGTCTGGCCATGACAATGCTCAAAACTGTTCAAAGGCTTCTTGCTCCCTGCTGAAACTCTATGCTGGGGTTCTTAACCAGGGATCTGGGGACTTTTTTCCCAAATTTTGAAAATTGTGTCTCAATATAATTGATTTCTTTTCTAATTCTATATATTTTATTTTACAAATTTAAAAATATTCTTCTAAGAATAGACACATAAGTTTCATTAGACTTCTAAAGAGGTCCAATGTTCCAAGAATATTAAGAACCCCTGGAATTGCCTATAATTCAAAATTATTTACAGACCAGAAAGATGCCATATTTCTACCCTGGTTGCTCTGCTATCCTTTATGGTGTTCTGAATTCCAAACAAAGACAACTACATGCTGTGCCTTTCTCTTTCCTATTTTTGAAGTTTTTCTCACCAAGGCTCCAAAGCCTTGAATATCCTACGCCACTTACTACCCTGTCACTGCCTTTTGAAACCATGCCCATCATTCAAGGTCCAGATCAACACCCAACCTACATTTAAAAAATAATAAAAAATTGAAAAATTATTTATTTTTAGTTTACAATATTCAGTTCCACAAGCTTTTGAGTTCCAAATTTTCTTCCCCCATTCCCTCCTCCACAAGATGGCATGCAATCTGATATAGGCTATATATATCCATTCACATTAAACATATGTTCACATTAGTCATGTTGCAAAGAAGAATTCTAACCAATGAAATGAACCACAAGAAAGAAGAAACAAAACAAAACAAAAGAGAGAGAGAGGAAATAGTATGCCTCGATCTGCTTTCAGCATCCATAACTCTTTCTCTGGATGAGGATAGCATTTTCCATCATGAGCCTTTTAGAGTAGTCTTAGAACATTGTTGAGAAGACCCAAGTCTATCAAAGTTAGTCAATTCACAGTGTGGCTGTAACTGTATATGATGTTCTCCTGGTTCTGTTCCCCTCACTCAGCATCAGTTCGTACAATTCCAGGTTATTCTGAAGTCCATCCTCTCCTCATTTTTTATAGAACAATAGTGTTCCATTACATTCATGTATCACAACTAGTTCAGTCATTCTCCCATCAATGGGCATCCCCTCAATTTCCAGTTCTTTGTCACCACAAAAAGACCTGACATAAATATTTGTATACATATGAGTTCTTTTCTGATTTGTGTGATCTTTTTGAGATACAGCCCTAAAAGTGGTTTTATATGGTCAAAGACTATGTACATTTTTATAGCCTATTGGTCATAGTTCCAAATTGCTCTCCAAAATGGTTGGATCAGTCCACAACTCTACTAACAATGAATTAGTATTCTAATTTTCCCACATCTTCTCCAGCATTTATCATTTTCTTGTTTTGTCATCTTAGCCAGTCTGACAGAGGTGCTGTGGTACCTCAGAGTTCTTTGATTTGTACTTCTCTAATCAATAGTGATTTAAAGCATTTTTTCACATGCTTATAGATATCTTTAATTTCTTCCTCTGAAAACTGCCTGTGCATATGCTTTGACCATTTATCAATTGGGTAATGACTTGCATTGTTATAAATTTGACTCAGTTCTCTATATATTTTAGAAATTAGGCCTTTATCAGAGACAATGGTTGTAAAAAATCTTTTCCACTTTTCTGCTTCTCTCTTAATCTTGCTTGCATTGGCTTTGTTTTTTATAATTTTTTTTCCATTTTATGTAATCAAAATGATCCATTTTGCATTCCATAATGTTCTCTATATCTTGTTTGATCATAATTTCTTCCATTCTCCTCATATCTAACAGGTAAATGATTCCTTGCTATTCCAGTTTCCTTATACTGTCAGTCTTTATACCTAAATGGCTTACCTATTTGAACTTTATTTTGGTATATACTGTAAGATATTGTTCTCTGCCAATTTACATTTAAAATAATGATGATTGTTGTACTTACAGTACCTTTAATAATAAAAATAGCAACAAACCTTAAATTTACAAATTGTTTTTCCCACAATAAAATTGTGAGGTAGTTAAATTATTATTATATCAATTTTACAGATAATAAAAATGAAAAACAAGAAAATGAGATGATTTGTACAATGTCGTCTAACTATTGTGTCAAATATGGTACTCAGAGACTTGCTTTCTGACTCTGAAGATCAGTCAATGACTTTTCCCTCACACTGGGTTGCCCATCTATCTACCTCCTTGGGGAAGCCTCTCTGATCCCCACACTCCGCCAATTGAGTTGATCTCTTCTTCCTTGTACCTTTTCTTAAGCATTTCTATTTTATTTTGCATTAGGCATATGTCAGTGCATGTTTCTGAACTTTTCCCAGAGCCTTAGGTTATTTGAGATTGGGCATCACCTGGCCTTGGACAATGTTCTATGCACAGCATAACTGAGAGAATGGTTGCCTATGTGAATTGAATTAAATTGTAAAGTAGTGACCAGTGATGCATTCTACTTGCAGGTAAGAGATCATACATCTAAGTAGCTCATCTGAGGTTACTGGCAAAAGCAAAACTGGAGATGCCAAGAGATCACTTAGTCCTCCAAGCATTGGGCTTTCAGTAGGCCAAGTCTTATGGTTCAGAGGCTGGAGATGAGTAATTAGAATGGTGGGCTTACTCAGCTCAGAGCTGGGATGAGGAAAAGATAACGTAGGAGGATGGCCGATATGCATCAAATAAGAAAGTGTTATATTACATTATATTGTGACTTTTTAGAAGTATATATACACACACACACACACATTAATGAACAGGATTATACCCACAGATTAATCTCTATGTCTGACCTATCATATTGAGACTCTAATCTACATTTCAGGTCTTATTTGCTATCACTTCTCTCTATGTCCTCTTAACTTCTAACCCAAATAGATGAGCACTTATGCTCCAGTCATATTTTACCTTCTTCCACCTCTATACATTTGTACCATGGGTCTGGCTCACACAGTACCCTCATCTGCCCTGTTGAAATCCTTTGTACCTTGCAAGACTCAGCCAAGATACCACATTTTCCAAGAAGTTTTCCTTGAGGTTAAACATACAAATCATTTATTATTTCTTTGATTTTTTGTTTTAGAACATTCTGTATAGCTTTGTCTCTTGCACCCTTAACATCCTACCTTGTGCTATATGTGTTCATGTCAGATCATCTTTATTAGACTGTAAGTTCTTTGAGACCAGGGATCATATTATTTTTTTCATCTGTTTCTTCTTTGCATCCCCACTGGCAAGCAAATTACTTTAGATTTGTAGTTAGAGGGCAAATAAATTCTGGGTCTTTCACTTCCGTCCTGTGTGACCTTGGGCAATTAACAGCACTTTTCTGAACCTCGGTTTTCTCATGTGTGAAATGAGGAGGCCAAACTCAATGACCTCTAACATCTCTTTCACTTCTCAATCTATGATCTTTTGTTATAAGATGTTTTGAATTTTTTTTTAATGTTATATTGCATTAACATTTTCCACTCTCAGCTATTTTCTGCAGAGGTAGAATATTCAAAGAAAGTCTCCCTCTCCCTCTGATTTCCCCAGACCGCTATCTGTGTTCCTTTTCACACAAGCCACCTTTGTGGCCCCATTCTCCTTACCACCCTGAAGACTTGCAGAAGGAGACTTGAAATAACAATAACTTTTTCTCTTATGGTGGCAGCCCATGATGGAATCGGAACGACTTTCTATACCACATGAACTAGGTCGGGAGATGTCTCTTTCTCCCCCCAAAGTAATTCTACAGTAGAAGCCTTCCTACTGTGTTGAAAGTTGACCTCTTGGACAAACACACTGTAATAAAAAGTGCTATTTGCTATGAGTGCACTGGGAGTTTTAAATCATCAAAATAAAACACCCCGAGCTCTGACAGTAAGATTTTCATTCAAAGAAGGACTCAGCTTCACAACATAATAAATTATATATGACTGGGACACATAAAACATTTAAAGATATACAGAAATTTGCTGTATTTGTGTTCAGTGAGAGAGTTCAGCTCTTGAAGTACTTTTTTATGTCAATCTTGCCTATTCATAAGACGAAAAGAAAATGTTCTTTTTTGCCAAATGAGAAGAGGCAAAACAACCCACCATCCTTCTCTCCTTCTTACCTCTCCCCCTCCCCTCAGTTCAAATTTAAGTCAAATTTATTTTTTTTCCTATCACTTAACAGGTAAGTGTTGGTATGGAGAAATGTCAAAGAAGAAAGCGATAATCTTGAGGTCCTCAAAACAGGAGTGTTTCGAAATTGGGGAAAGTGGAATGCCGCCTCCAGTGCAATTAAGGCTGAACAGCAGTGACACATGAAGCCTCCCATCTGAAATATCAAACCAGAGGGAGGAATCCAGGCCTTTCAGGGATGTGTTGACAAGTGGAGCAGATACAAATGAAATCCCCCATTATTGGGAATCATTTTTTTTTTAAACAAAGCTTGAAAAGGAAAATTCTGGTGGTGAAAAAATATGTTGAAAGAGTTCCCAGTTAAGATGGCCAAGTGAAAGCCAGCTAGGCAGGTCAGCGAAGTGAAGATTTAAAAAGGGTGTCAGCAGAACTGAGGATGAGGAAGCCAGAGGGAAAAACTTTGAAGCTTTTCCATCAGTTCCAATTGCACCAAATAATAGCCAGAATCCTATCATGGCTCCTATGTTGAGAGATAGAAGCCAGTTCAATCTTTGATAAAATGCCCTTGAAACCTTTAGGTTCTAAGGAAAGACATGGCCAGGGAATGGGAAGCCAGCATGTTGCAGCCTGAAGTCAATAGGATATCAGCTTTGGTCTATTGATGCTGCAGCAAGTGATGGAGCCAGTAGCTTACTGTGTAGAAAGAACAACCTGGGACCCAGTTATACTACTATATATCCCACCTTGAGACCTATGCCCTAAGGAGATCAAAGGGTGAAATGACCGATGTCTGCATAAATATCAATCACAGTTGTTTCTGTAGTGGCTCTGAACTCCAAACTAAAAGGCTTCTCACCTTATGGGGAAAAGCTGAACAAACATATGAGATATGAACGAGATGGAATATTATTATGCTAAGGTGAAAATGTACCATTTAAGAGGAAATTCTGAAGACCTCTCTGAACTGATACAGAATCAAATGAGAAGAACTTAGAACAATTTACACAATGACATCATAAAGGAAAACAACTTTGAAAGACTTCAGAGACCTCTGAGCAACAAAGGAAAAAAGTATGAGTCCAGAGGACTTAAGAAGAAACACATCACCCTTGCCTTGCCAGAGACGTGATGGATGTAAAATGCAGAATATACATACAGTTTTGGATATGACCAACATGGGGATTAGTTTTTTTGGACCATACATGTTTATTACACGGTTTTTTAACTGTTCAATTGAGTGAAGTAGTATGAAGAAGAAATAATTAATGCTTGAATAAATAAACAAACATAAGTTTTGAAAGGAGAAATAAGGGGTCAGTAGTGGGTATATGCCTCAAGCAAAGAAACCTGATACCAGTACTGCTTTGGAGTACCCAGCAAGAGACACTCAGAACAATAATCTGAAGGCTTACATCAGGTTAGGGGTTGGGGGATTAGGTAGCTCTGGGAAACTTTAGAAAAGGGAAATATCTGGTATCCATTAGGGTTCTGTTAGGACTACAGTAGGAAAAACAGTCCTGAATTAGTGATTGATCAAGGATTACAGAATGGTTGAAAAATAAAATCACAGATAAAGAGAAAGAAGGGACTGTAGAGAAGAAGTTAGACAAAAAGCCAAGAACTTCAGAGGAGGGTATGTCATGGTTCCCCTTATCTCCTCTAGAACTTTAGCAGCTGTCTAGGGGAAAAGGAAAAGGGAATGAGAAGGAAGCGAGGAAGGGGAAGGATCATCCTATCAAAACTTGAGTGTTACAGGCTGTCCTTAATTCCATTTCACAATTGAGGAAACTGAGGCAATCACCAGTTAAATAATTTGTCCAGGGTCACACAGCTAGTAAGTGTCTGATGTCCAATGTGAATGCAAGTCTTGCTGGCTTCAGGGCCAGTGCTCTATTCACTGTTGGATCTAGCTGACTCAACTCAGAAGAAGAAATAACTATATAATAAATGCAGGTAGAACTAAATGAACAGAATGACTTAGCCACAAGAATTCCAAGTAATATTGGGGACAACAAGTGAAAGAAGAGATAAAGATGTAAAATTACAGGCCTAAGGAAAAAATAATAATTAAGGAAGATAGAATGTGCAGAACAGAAAATGGAAAAAAAAAAGTTTCAGAAAAATCTGAGAAGGCTTATATCAACTGATCCAGACCAAAGCAAGCAGAACTAGGGATATAAATAATGCAATGACTTCAATAATGTAAAATAAAACAATTGTGAAAGACTTAAGAATTATGTTCAAAGAAATAACATATCATGACTTCTAAGACATAATAAAATGCCTTTCACCTCTTAGCATAGAGATGATAAACTAACTTTGCAGAACGAGATATGCACTATCAAATACAGCCAATATAAGAATCTATGCACCAGAAATATGACATTCTTCTCCAGACTGTACCCCAGACTCTCTTGGACTTTCTCTACAATGCCACAGAAACTTCTTCAATTGATAAACTCCTAATCCTTGACTTCACTGATTATACATACCCTGTACCTCTGAAGCCTCTTCTTTTTTTCTATTGATAAGTTCTTATCCATAACCAATATTTGAAGAAGTCCCAGGACAATTATGTCTTCATTCCTCTCCAGGTTGTTCTCATAACTCTCTGACTTTCCTTTCCCACTCCACCTCCACAGTGTGTCACTACTTCCCTTCCCATTTCAGCTCCCTTTTATTATATTGTCTTGGTCCATTAGAATGTAAGTTTATCAAGAGCAGAAATTATCATTCTTACTGCTTGCATTTATATGCCCAACTCTTAGCACAATATCATGGCACAAAAGTGATTCATAAATGTCTGTGGGCCTGACGTGTACTGTTTCATTAAATGCATTTGTTACAAGAGAGGATTCTCTATCCCCGCCTGCCCCCTTCCCCCTCCCCCCTGCCCAGTAAGGGGTGTTATGGCAGGGGAGTAGGTGAATAATAAAAGTGATAAGAAGAAAAGAGCATCAATGAAATGTTGTTCTTTTAATATACAGAAGAGAGCAGAAGGATGTTAGGAAAGGTATAGAGACAAGCAGGACTAGGTCACCCTTTAACAAATGGTCCAGTTGAGCATTGAACACACTCTTTTGATTATAAAATAGTGTACTTTTCAATATACTAAACTTCTCCTCCCCAACAAAGCATTTAATTTAACAAAGACCTTGTGGAAACATAATATTTTGCGGCAAAGGAATAAATGATTTCTGGAATTTCAGGTATTTCTGCAGATTTAAAAAAAATGAAGGCATCTGAAAATAGAGTAAAACATGTTGATGCCTCTTAAATTATGACAACTCTTCTCCACTTTCTGAGGACCATCCTACAAGATATCTTGTCTGAACCTTAAGTTAAATGATAGCTTTGGTGAGAGTATTTATCCATTTCATCTCAATTTCTCTCAAACAAAAATAAAAAAAAAAATAGAAACAATTCATTTCCCTACTTCTTAATGTCCTTAGAAGGCAATTCACTGTTTATAAATTGTCTTGAAGATGAAAAATTCCAAAGAGGTATAATTGTGCCATAAGAAGCAGCAAGGTATACAAGAAGGAACTTGATTGGATCCTCTGTGCTGGTTGAAAAAATATGTCCAAAAGACACTGTGGAAATAATTCAGTTGTTGTGTTTGGGCTCATCTAGTATAGCCTCACACAGATAATCTTAGTTCTTATGCCTGGCAAGTGGAATTTCATACAAGTCACTTTATTTCTTTGAGCTTAATTTTCTTAAATCTTTAAAATGGGTGTAATACTTCAGAGGACAATTGTGAGAAAAACAAACCATAGCCTATGAAGTGAAACAGGAATGTGAATTGTCATAATTTGAAATAAATAAAGAAAAAGGAAAGAAAAATAGCCCATTACATAAAGAAATTTTACTGGGTGGCCTAATGATATTTTCTTTTTCTTTACAACTAATTTTGAAAGATAGAATGGTATAATGGGAGTGCTTGCCCCCAGGCTATCAACTCAGAATGACCCAGCTTCAATTCCTGTCTCTGACATAGGCTACGCTCCGCAAGCTACTTAAATGTTTAGGAAACCCAAATAACTCTTTAAAAGTATAAATTATAGATGAATTGACATCTACTGATGGGGAATTTTCCCTTCAATAGTTTCCTTCATATATTAAATCACACCTGTGCGTGTGTGTGTGTGTGTATTTCTGTTTATACACACATACATATATATGTATATATACACATATATACATACACATACCCACATACATATAGACCCAGATATGTATGTGCATGTATCTGTCTGTATACACACACATGCACACACACACATATACTGTCTTCAAATCCTGTATGAAATATCTATATTAGGTTTTCAAAGAAAAAAAGTCTGTTTCAAGGGCTCATAAGTCTCATTGTAAGTCACCCACCCCAAACATAGTTCCAGTTCACTGTAACATTTCCATTAAACAATTATTTTATCAGCATAAATTTTTATTTTCAAATTTATTCATGTTCCCGTTTGGACTATAAATGAGCTAATATGATGAGAGGGAGGAGATGGAAAGAAACTAATGAGGACGGTACTATTGGGTCAAGTCATTGCACTTTATTAAATAAGTAACTCCCTTGGGAAAGGCCCTGGATTTAGTGTCGAAGGACATGGGTTCCAGTACCAGCTCTACCTCTTATGAAACAGTTTCCAGAGGACCAGTCAAAAAGAAAAGGGAGGGAGAGAGTGAGGAAAAAGAAAAAAGAAAAATGTAGTTGGCAGTGGAGAAAGCTTCCTTAAAAAAAAAAGTGGAAATGAAGGTTAAAAGCCGTTCTTAAGTATGCAGACAGATTCATTCATGTGCATTTAAACTCCTGCCAAGCCAACATACCAACGTAGGTATTCAGTTAATCACCATTTATGTAGAAACTTGATCTACACCCTCAGGTGGATTCATCATGATTTATTCTATTTTTGTTTTTTGGAATCTTATCTGTTCCACCTGTGTGCCTATGACAGTAACATCACCATAGCAGGGAAAATTGTTAATGTGATCAGTGTGCACCCTTATTTCTAGTTCATAAAAATAGAATCATGTTGAATAAAGTCATTTTCATGGGACAGTGTTGTTAGATGGATTCAAATCTTTAATCTGCCACTTGTTACCTATGACTCTGAATACATAATTTAATGTCTCTGATTGACAATTTTCTCCTTTGGGGGGAAAAATAGGTACGAGATTAGATGATCTATAAGGCATACTTGCTATTCTCCAAACTTGATATATTGTGATCTTTGCACAAGCTATCTGTTCCACAGCTATGAAATTTTTAATTGGGTCTGATTCTTTTTCTTGGCAAAGAGACTGGAGTGGTTTGCCATTTACTTCTCTAGTTCATTTTATAAATGATGCAACTGAGGCAAACAGGGTTTAGTGACGTGCAGGGTCACACAGTTAGTAATTGCTGAGTCTGCATTTGAATTCAGATCCTTTTGACACCAGGGTCATTTTTCTATCCACTGTACCACCTAGCTGCCCCTAATAAATGCAGTCTCTTGTAATTGCCTTCACAATAAATTGGGGTGCCACATTTTATAAGATTCTCTTCTTTTCCATATCCCCCTAGCTCTGAGAGCACACTTCCTCCTGAAATCATGATGTATAGTCTTATTTTAGTGGCAAGAACTTTTTTTTTTAATTTTATTTCAGTTTGTGTCATTCATTTCCACAAGATTTTGAGTTACATATTTTCTCCCCATCTTTCCCCTACCCACCACCCCAAAACAGTCATCCCAGTGTATCCCCTGTCCCCCAGTCTACTCTCTCCTATGTCTTCCACCCTCACCTCTCTGAATTTTTGGTAGGGCAGGATGGATCTCCCAACCACAGTGCCTGTGTATCTCAAGTTCAAGTTGGATGTAGTTAATAATAATAATTGCATATACATATAGGTATATAGATATATATTTATAACATTTGATTATGGAACTTTAGATTCTGGATTCTTTCTCTTCCTCCCTCGTCACTCACCCCCACTGGAGGGACAAGCAATCAAATACAGGCTGAACATGTGTAATTACGCAGAACCTCTCCATAGTGA
>CM053585.1:321923234-321942687 GCA_028646515.1 Pseudochirops corinnae | reverse complement strand
CTTCTCAACGATGGTTTAGTCCCCCTGCTGTCTGCAGGCCAAGGGCTCGGAAGCTGCAATGCAGAGGCGGGTGCAAAACCTCTGCCTTTCGCTTTCCAGCCCTGGAGGCCTTTCGGCCCCACCACTTTTCTCCCCTGATTTGGCAAGCTCCACTGACCTAGTTGTGAAAGCTGCTCTCAGCTGCCGCTAATCCGATGCTTCTCCACTCCTCCCGTCCTTCTGCCCCCGTGGCTTAGCCAGGGCTTCAGGCCAGGCTGGTTTCGGTTCATGGTGCTGATATGGTTGCTCGTAGCCGAGCTGACTTTAGTGGCAAGTATATTTGTGTCCGTTTTGGAGTTCTAGGATTAGTTTAGAGTCATATTTTATGGGTATTTTGGGGTGGCTATGTGAGAGCTGTGATATGTTGCTGTTGCTATGCCACCATCTTGGCTCCGCTGGCAAGAACTTTTTCATTTTGTCTTTGTTCTTCCAGTGTCCCCTCAGTCATTACAAAGAGGAGGCCTAAACCAGTTCAGAAAATTCCTTGGCTAATAATCAATTGATCTATAATCAATCAGAGAGACTAAAGTCAGTGTAATACTAGATTAGAATAAAAACTCATTTGTTACACATGTCAAAGGTGGAAAGTGTGAACTATATCTCGTGATGCAACAAAAACTAACCAAAAAAAAGGAACCTTAGAAAACTTGGTGGGATGATTCTTTTGTTTATGGATGACATTGTGCTCATTCTCCTTGGTGAGATCTACAGTCACTAAAAAGAGATGAACCTTATTATCTACCTTTTGGGAGTGAGAAGGCAGAGAGAAATAATGAAAAAGGCCTATTTCCCAAATTCTGACATGCTGAGCAGCTCATTGCGTTAATAGGTCTTTATTGAGCCAACATTGTAGATGGACAACAAATTGAACCTAGAATTGAATTAGGAGCAGGATAGCAGGCTAGATTATATCTGAGAGATTGTGACATACTTTCAAATGATCCAAAGTTACTTACAGCTACAAATGATGATTTTAAAATAAATAATCTTTAAATAAAAGTCAGTTCAGCATAGTGAAGATTGGCTGTGGAGCCAAGATGACCTCTGTTCAAATTCTACTTTTGATACATAGTGATTGTGTTACCCAGGCCAATTTACTTCCAGTCTCATTGCCGTGACAAATCTCTAAAGCTACAAGATGAATAAAAGTAATTGAACATATTGCCAGTTTCCTCACTTGGGAGCCCCTTATATGGATAAAATTCTAGATTTAGGAAAAATAACAATTCTCTTGATGATGCTGGGGGTGATTCACAGAATGTCATGATCATAAAGAAGAAAAAAAAATCAGGCCTTTCAAGAAATGTGAAAACTAAAGGTTAGTATAGAGTCCAGCATATTACCAACAATGACTTAAACACTAGACTTTGGTATAACTGTCAACAAGTATTTGTATAAGTAGTAAAGGAAGGGACTCAAATTTATAACAAGATCAAGGGACTGACATCTTGAATATTGCCCAACTATTAATTTAGTATCAACATACCCAGAGGAAGTCTTCCAATGAAGTAAGTATATCAATGTTAGATAGATAGAGAAACGGAGAGAAACACATAATATTTACTGTCTATTATGTGTCAGGCCTGTGCTAAGCTGTCATAATATAAATACAAGGTGAAATGAAGATGCCTACATATTAGTTGGGAAAGACACATAAATGGTAGATGAAGTGGATAGGTGTGGTACCTGTGTGGAAGCAAAGTAGAAAAATAGGCTAGAAAGTAAATGGGTAGACTTATGGATAAGTGAAAATTTTATGAATAAACAAGAAATAAAAGTGAAGTTAGGTATAAAAGGGATAACTTCAATTACATTGAATTAAAAAAAAGTTTGGTACAAGTAAAAGAAATATGGGCAAAATCAGAAGGAATGCAGAAAATTGGGGGGGGGAGATATAGACATTTTATCAGTATTACTTTAATAATAAAGTCAGTTGGAACACCACAGTTTCAGATGAATCAATATTGCATGTAATCCAGAGTAAATGGCAAGAGGCAAAGAACTGTCAAATCTATAAGAATATGAATCTTCACCCAATTAATAAATGATCAGAGGGTATGAAGCCACTTTTTCTATGAAGAAATCATAACAATTTAAAATCATTTAAAACATTTTCAAAAATCCCTATTGATTAGAGAAATGCAAATTTAAAACAACTTTGAAATATAATTTTACACCTACCAGAATGACTAAAATTATTGAAGGGGAAAGTGAAACATTTTAGAGTGAATATGAAAAATTGAGACAGTAATTCATTGCTGGTATACCTGTGAACTGATCCAATCATTTTGGAGAGCAATCTGGAATTATGCAAAAAGAATTATGAAACTACATATATCCTTTGACCCTGCAATATCATTACTGGATGTATTTCCAAAAATGTTTAAGGGCAAAGGAAAATTACTTATATAGTCTAAAATGTTTATAGCAACTCTCTTTGTGATGGCAAAGAACTGGAAAGTGCAGGAATGCATATCGGTTGGGGAACAGATGAACAAGTTGTGGTAAATCATAGTGATGGAGATAATATTTATCTTTTCAACTTCACAAGATTGTTGTGAGGAAACAAATATTATAAAGAAGAGCCTAAGTTTCCTGACTTGAAGTTCAGGACTTGTTTGATTAATCCATACTGTCTCTATAGGTATGTGTGCACATGTATGTATGTATCGTTATGTGTACGCAACTACATGTACTTGAATATACAGACACCTAAATATATTAAAAAATAGTGATGGAATACTACTATGCTAGAAAAAATGATGAGCTCAATGATCTTGCAAAAGGCATTGTAAGACTTGCATGAAATTATGAAGATTGAAGCTAGCAGAACTGTATTGTATACAGTAATAGCAATATTGTTTTAAGAATGACTTTGAGTGAATAAGTTATTTTTACTTTATAAATTCCCAAATAAACTATAAAGGACATGAGAAGAAAGACACACTCTGCATCCAAAGAAAGAGCTCATAAAGAGAAATATGTTTAGGATATTTTTACATATAAATATACACACATGTATATATGCACACATATACATTTCTATCTAATGGTAGCCCTCTCTATGGCAGAGTGGGGGGGGTAGAAAAAAAGAGGAAAAAAAGTGAAATTTGCATGATAATTCTATTGTGTACTTGAAATGAATAATACGTTGTGCTTAGTAGATTTGCAGTTTTGTTTATAATCTTTTTTGTATTGTACTCTGTTTGGAAATATTTGTTTTATTCCACAAATATGCTTTAATGTAAAAAGAAAAGGAAGGAGAAAAAAAGAAAGTTAGTTCTCATGCTTTAAGTGAGCATGGCTGATGTGGATGGCTCATCTAATGGAGGTCTGAGACAGATCTCATCAATTGGAGGAAGAGGACATAGGTGTATAAGCTTTGAGAGTACAAGAAATTTGAGGAAGGACATGAACAGGAAGTGTATAGGATGAGAAAGCATAGATGATTTACGGTATGCATTGTAGACTGAAAGAAAAGAGAGTCCCATCAATGAGATCATACATCTATGATAATATTGAAGTAAGTTGGAACACCACAGTTTCAGATGAATCAATATTGCATGTAATCCAAAGTAAATGGAAAGAGGCAAAGGAAGTAAGATGGCTGGAGTATATTAGTAACTATGACATGTGCACAAGTATCATAAAGAAAAAAAATAACTCAAGGATTTGTATTATTAAAAAAAAGTGGGTCAGTCATGCAGTCACATAGGGAAATTAAAAAGCCACAGAGCTGCCAGACCTCTGGCCAGAATATTAAAAATAAACACTAATAATGAAAAAAAAAAGGTCTTTATTACATTTATTAGCTTTCCTATGTATGCTTTATAGAAAGGGAAGAAGAGGAACCTTAAAGGACCAGAAGGGATAGAAGTTTTAATTTCTGGAGCCGGGAAGGGAGTATACTTACCAGAAAAATTGCAAATTCTTCAAAATATCAAATAATTATTTTTCATGAACTTCCCAGTTTTAAAAAATCATACTGACTTTGCTTTATTTGTCTTTTTTTACAGTAGTATACAGTAATTACAGAGTATGACAATATTCTGTAGCTACTAATGCATCAAAGCCTATACCTATTATAATTGCATAGTTTAATCATTTTGGGGTGACGACAAGATAATAGTAGCGGTAATTTGCATTCCTACATTGCCATAAGGTATCCAAAATGCCTTCTTCATGAAAACCCAGTGAGGGATATAGTATAGATATTATTATCCCAGTTTTATAGATGAGGAAACTAAGTCTTACAGAGGTTAAATACATTGTTCTTTCCTTCTAAAATAAACTTTCCGGCTCCAGTTCCTATCCATAAAATCATTCAAGTCATGAATGTCAGTCAGGATTTGAACTTGGATCTTCCATCATCCAGGACTCATGCTATTTCCTCTATGCTGTGCTTCAGAATGTTTATAAATTTGGAAGAGTTGGGGGTGGGGGAAGGGTGGAGAAGCAACAGCATGGTTTACTCTCCCTAGCTCCGTAAATTATGAGAGAAGAGTAGATCTTCGAAAGAAATAGTATATCATGCTTACCCGCTTAGGACAGATATTTATGGTGTGATTCACTTCAGCCTTGTAGCATGAAAGCGGGAGTCATAAAATGTGTGCACAAGAGTGTGCAAACTGTTGCATTCTCTGAATTCATTGAAGATGACGTGAAAGAGTTGTTGGGATGCTTTATTATGTGTGGATGGGCTGTAAAAAACCAGTTCGAGTGTAGCTTGAAAGTAAACATCGGTCAAAGATGAAGATGAGCATGATGGGAATGACACTGCAATTAAACTTCAAACCCTCTTTTTATGGACACATTAAAAATTATGTTCCAACCAATAGAATGAATAAACAGTATCCCTCCCAGTGTAGTTATGAATGCAGCTAAAAAAGCCCAATCTATGACTATGAGCATTTGTATCATTTCAATTACTTTTCCATTATTTAAAATATATAGATATTTCTGTATTTCTGCAGTGGTAAAGAAAGTCAAAGGGGAGTTTGGAACTTATAAGTGTATCTTCCAACAGAACTTTGAATGGACACTCAAATTATATCATTTACGATTTAGCAGTAAAAGTTATTTTAATATGATTCTCCAGAGAAGGGGAAGAGGAAGGATATGGGTGAAATATAAATGATGTAAAAAGAAATCAACAAAAACTATTTTTAAAATATATCAGTGTAAGGTAGTGGAGGAGCATTGAAAGACTCAAGAGAAATGGGTTTTAATTCTGACTTTGCCATTATTTCACTGCAAAATCCAATAGAATGGAAATTCCTTGAGGAGAGAAACTAATTTTTTTTTCTTATTTTCTTTGTGTCTCCAGTTCCCAGCAGAGCACATGGCTCCTAGTAGATATCTGACAGTATTCTTGCTGAATTGAATTACAGTGGATTGGATTAAGCTTGAGAAAGCCACCTTCCTCAGTTTCCCCACCAAAAATGAGAATTTGGTATATAAGCTATCTAAGGGCTCTTTTAGCTCTGACCTTCTATAGATTTTCAATCTCTAATGGGACTTCAAGTTCTACCATTGTGTGTTCTAAGGTTCCTTTTAGCCCTAGAATTCAATGATTCTTATAGTCTAAATATCTTTGTAATTAAAACATTCTAAGGGATCTTTCAAATCTCACTTTCTAGAATCTCTAAAATCCCTTCCAGTTCA
This sequence comes from Pseudochirops corinnae, assembly GCA_028646515.1. Lineage (NCBI taxonomy): Eukaryota > Metazoa > Chordata > Mammalia > Diprotodontia > Pseudocheiridae > Pseudochirops > Pseudochirops corinnae. Next base: position 321,936,984 of record CM053585.1, on the reverse strand, counting down.
CAATACTATGTCCTAAAAACCTTTCCAGCTCTAACATTGTATTCTCTATGGTGCCATGGTACTTTCTAGCTATGATGTTTAACAGTTCTATAATACTAATACTAAACATTGTTAACATTGATATAGTTCTTATGTTCCAAGAACTGTGAGAAGCATTTCATGATGATCTCATTTAATCCTCACAACAACCCCGGGGATATAGTTTCTATTTTTATCAACCTGTTATAGATGAGGAAACTGAGGCAAACAGAGGGTGAGTGATTTACCCAGGATCACATAGCTAGCAAGTGTCTGCAGTCAGATTTGAACTCAGGTCGTTCTGACTCCAAATGTGGCACTCCATCCATTACACCACTAAGGACTGTTCCAGTTCTGACAATTTATCTCCTATGTTTATAAGGCTCCTTTTAGTACCAGTATTCTATGTCTATTTCTTAAGTAGAAGACAAAGAAAAATAAGGGGAGAAATGAAGGATCTGGAGAATAGCATTAATATTTGATGTGCTATATGAAAGAAGAGAATCACTCCCCTAAAGGAGAGCAGCCCTGAAGTTAGGTTAAATGTAATGACTAATGGTGATTCCAAAGGATGAAAGAAGAATTATACCTCTATCTTTCACTGTTGATATTGGAGGGGAAGGGAGAGAACTGGACCTAGTGGAGGAAACTTGGAGTATGCTGCATCTCACAAATATGCAAAATAAATGTCTTTGCTTCTGACAATGAGGCAGGGTAGCCATGCTATTTGTTACTCTTACTATATGTATAATATACAATTTCTACAGGAATTCTTCTATTCTGTTGCCAGAACACTACTCAAGGAAGGAAGTCGACCTTTTAAAAGGTAGTCAATGACACATGCCATCTAAATCAGTGTCCTGCATCCCACCACTCTTAGACAAATAATACAATCTCTTTTGGGCCAACTTCAATATAATGGGCACATATTCAGCTTCCTCGGCTTAGGCACCTTAGCAAAGACAATTGTATAACTGAAGCAGAGGCAGAAATGATGGTAAGCTTTTTTCCATAGGATATGTCATGCAGGGCCTGATGCTTCCATCTTTGGAATTATGGACCTTATCAGAATTTCTGAAATGAAGTTGTTATCATACCTGTTTGTGTTTGTACACAATTATGGATGGATGCTCAAACTTTTCCTAGATGTCCAAGATATTATTCTTTTTAAAAGATGAATAAGTAAAATTCTCTTTTGAGGCAGCAGGGGGAATCATCACCACCAAGGTCCATGGAGATAAAGGAATATGTGACCTTTTTGCTTGATGCAGAAGGAAACAAGTGAGGGTGTGCTCTTGTCTCCTTATTTCATTCCTGCTTTTTATTTCATGACTAACCTCAGAGTGCTTCTTGTTAGCATTCTGCAAAAGAGAAACATCTAGCCACCTTCAGGGAAGCTATTATTGTTCGAATGCACCAGTATTATCTTGCATGGGGTGGCTAGGTGGGGAGGGGGGTGGAACATTGTTTATGCAGTCTCTTTATCAGTGTTGGCATATATCTAGCAATATAGCAATATCTCAGCAGTAATGGCATACTAGAATAAAGGCGTTTTCATTAATAGAAAGTGCTTGCCTGTAGCATGTACATCTGAGATACTAAAGGATTATTTACCTATCATTAAGATATGGATTTTTTATCTGGTCCAGTTTTTCTTGCAGCAGAAATCATATTAAACTCATAGGCTATTACATCTTACATCCATTGGACACCTTTTCATTCATAGGTAACCAAATATAAATGAGGAAAATAAATCCAACTCAATTTGTCGGGCAATCTTTTTTCTCTACTCACCCCATCCCCCCACCACAACCTGGCCATTGTCTGTTTTCAACACATAATACAATCCAAGAAGCTGCTTTGCTTGTATCCACTTCAATTAATGCTTTTGATTCAATATAAACTTTTTAGTAAAAAGCTCAAATGGATTGTTTTTAAAAAATACCATTTATAAAAAGCTAATTCCCCTTGTTTTGATGCAATTATACACAAGGAATATGTTATTTGGTTGGCCTGAAAAATTAATTCATTCTCACTATCCTCAGTTCAACTTTGAAAAAAAAATAAATTTCTCCCTGGCAAACATTTGAGTTTAGTGGAAATGTTTCCTAATAATCTTTGACCATACCTATGCTGAAAACAGTTTCATTCATGCTAAACGCTGGATGAATTTCATGGCTATAGGCAGCTCACTTGGGGAGTACAGAGAGAGAGAGACAGAGAGAGAGAGAGAGAGAGAGAGAGACAGAGAGAGAGAGAGAGAGAGAGAGAGAGAGACAGAGGCAGAGACAGAGACAGAGAGAGACAGAGACAGAGAGACAGAGACAGAGAGACAGAGACAGAGGCAGAGAGAGACACAGAGATAGAGAGAGACACAGAGACAGAGAGAGAAAGACACAGAGACACAGAGACAAAGAGGCAGAGAAAGACACAGAAAGAATGAGACAGAGACAGAGAGACAAAGAAAAACAGAGACTGAATAAGAGATTGAGAAACTATAAATTACTTGTTTTACATAATAGTACCCTTGCAGCTAACATAGAGCTTTAAGGTACCTTAAAGATCACCGAGTTAATCACTAATAATTTATAAATAAAGTAACTTGGGAGGACTAGAAATAATTTCCTAATTATTTGTCCAAGGTCATAAAGTAATAAATAGTGTATATGTATATGTACATGTATTTATATATATACATATATTTATATATGTATATACACACATGCATATATATGTGTGTATATGTGTGTGTATGTGTATGTGTTGTGTGTATGTGTGTGTGTGTGTGTGTGTCTGTGCATGTGTGTGTGTGTATGTATGCCAGATTTCAAAACCAGGTCTTCTGATTCTGAAACTAGTGCAATCTAGTGTTTTCCTTCCTTCTTTTCTTCCTTCCTTCCTTCTTCCTTCCTTCCTTCCTTCCTTCCTTCCTTCCTTCCTTCCTTCCTTCCCTCTTTCTTTCCTTCCTTTTTTCCTGCCTTCATTCTGTCTCTGCATTTTGAACCTATATATAGTGACTTCTCATGTCCTTATCTACAATGTATTGCTTGTTTTTTCCTCCCAGCCCCTATCTACTTCATCCCCTCTCACCTGGACTGCTATAAACCCAGGTCCTTGAACTTCAAATCCTAGTGCTTGCCCACGACACTATGCTTCTTGCATTCTATAAAAATACAAAGAAGTTTCAAGAATAAGAATTCAATTTCATTCCACTGCCTTTGAATGGAAACTACTCCAGTACTGCAATTTTCACTTCTCTATGTTTTAGGCTATGCAGAATATGTTCTACATATCTAATGAATACTTAGAAAGGGGTTGGCCCATTGAGGAAAGAAAATCTTTTTGGAAAATGGATTCCCACTATGGAAAACAATTGCCAGGAATAATAATTAATAATAAGATATGCTGAAGAGGTTTAGGCCAGTAGAGAAATCTCTTGACAGGTCCCATTTTTTACATCAAATTCCTCAAGAATTTTTGTTCATATGTCTTGTTTACTATAATCAAGGTGAGGCATTGAAATTAATTGTTTTGGGCAGGGCAATAATGCCATTGGTTACTCTCACTGACATGCATGATTCCTACAGGAATTTTCAACATCATTGCAAAAGACTTGGTCCCAATAGCTTGAATCAAAACCCATCCATGGCAAGCCCAACTGTGTGGTGTCAGAACCTTTGCTTCTGAGTTCTAATGTGACCCAACTCAGGAAGAACCTCACTGTGACATCTCAGAAAGACAAGAAAAGGAAGAATAATTTATATTCAGTGATTTTAAATAGTTAAATCAAACTGACAAATAGAGGAGAAAAGGGAGGAGGATGATAACTGTCTAAATATTTCATAGAATCTCAGAGGGGGAAATGACCTCAGAAGTGCTCTGGTTCAACTCCTATATGAAGCACTATTCTATACCTATACAGCATCCCAAACAAATTGCAAATCACCCTTTTCTTACAGCCCTCAAGAAATGAAGAAAACATTGCTTCCTAAGGCATACCATCTCACTTTGGAACATTTCTAATTGTAAGAAAATTCTTCCTGATGTAGAGCCAAAAACTTAGAGCAAAAAGTAATTTGCAACCATTTGTCCTATACGTTTTTTTTTCCTTTTGGAACCAAATGAAAACAATTCTATCTTAAAGTATTGACAAATAGAAAAGCAATATCTCTTATCTGTTTTCCAAATGAAGGTTGATGTCCCTCCTGAAAGAGAGTGAAGAGACTCAAAGAAATGCTTTTACATTTCCAATGTGACAAGGGAGAATGAAGTGCTCTTAAAGGAAACAATTGATACTGCAATGGAGAAAGGGGGAAGGGTGCATCTGATGTCAAAGTGAAGAAACTTGAACTTGCCATGATAATGGAGAATGGAAGAGTGCAACACAGAGGAGATGGGAAAGGGAAAGGACAGTAGAACAATTAGAGTTTAGAAAGAAATTTGAGTCTCCTACTGAAGAGGAGAGACTCAAATGCTCTGAGAAGGAAGAAGCTTCTTGTGCTCTTGATAATGAAAAAAAAAAAGACCCAGAAGCAATTAGAAGATTAAGTAAGGATCAGAGGAAGAAGAGAAAAACAGTGAACTGCTGGTAAATCTTGTTCAGGGACACTCAGGAAGGTATTTGTTGACCTGGGAACAATAGAGAGGTCTTTTGTCTTACTTAAACATTTATTTAAGACATAACAGTGAACCTTCAAGACTTATTAAAATGGATGACAACTATCCACTTCTGGTGATTTATGTAGACTCAAATGATTCTTCCAGGAAGAAGTTAAAAAATGTTACCAATAATACTGAAGTCTTAGGGGAAAAAACAACTAAAAGAAAAAAAAACAGGAATAGAAACAATATTTTCCTGATTATGGACAAAGTAAATGAATGTATAAGATAAAGATTAATTTAGGAAGTGAAGAACTGAATAAGAAGGATACTATTTCAAAGAAACTTAGGAAGACATAGGAACTGTTGCATAGTGAAGAGAGGAGAACCGGGAGGACATACAATAACAGTGATGTTTTAAAGACAAACAACTGCTCATGAATTTTAAACTCTGATCAGCACAATGACTAACCATAATTCCAGGGGATTCATGGTGAACGGTATGATATACTTCCTTATTCAGAGGTAATGGCCTAAGAGTAGAGACTAAAACACATTTTGAATATGTGGCTAATGGAGGAGATCGTTTTGCTTGGTTATGCATGTGTATAAGAGGCATTTTATTTCTCTCTCTTTCTCAGTGGGATGGGGGGGAGGAGGAAGATAGGAGAGAGAGAAGGTAGATTTTCTTTGATAAAGTAAAAATTAAAAACAAAGGAGGATAAATGAATTAATTTGCTATATCTTACAAATGTCTTTGAACAAATGCCCAAAGTTTTGATGACATGCCTACATAAACACACATATACATATACACACATATGTGAATACATACATACACACATACAGAAGTAAATAGACAGATGGACAGATAGAAAGATAGATAGATAGATGGATAGATAGATAGATAGATAAATCAAGAAGTATATAGGTGGAAGTACAATTCCTAATATAAAGAGGCAAATTTGGTCTCCTATGTATCACTAGAGCTTTGTGAGATGAAGCACATGACTAGGTTTTGGATGGGAATAACTGATTCTAAAGAAGCATGGTAGGTTAAGGGAGAAGGGAAAATTATTGAATATTAGGATGTTATACTTATGTGAGAGGATACAGAAAGCAGAAAGGCAAAATATTATCAAAAACATTTGAGTGAAGGTCAAAGTGGGAAGAAAACAAGTTATTTTGTCAATGGCCTATATTATGGACCACTAGGATGTGATAAATAAATAAATAAGTACCTTGAAAAACTGATACAGATTCTGGCACACACAGACATGATCTGATAGTGCTAAAAGAATTCAAAAATAATACATTTGCTGTAGTTCTCTTTCTTCTAGCAGAAGAACAGATAATACTTTCTTTATCAGACAATAACTTCATCTTCAAAAGGTAGAGGAATAAACAAAGGGAAATTTTCTTATGAGTTTCACTCTCACTCATAGGAAGGATAGCATAGAAATATAGTACCTATAGAGGATGATAGAAATAATGTGAACTCTGATCCTCCTGATAAAGGAGAAAAGCAAATTGCTATAGTCTGACATGAAATGTAGTCTTTTTTTGGAAAGTAGATTTCAAACTGTTGAAAGGAAATATTAAGGAGTACCTTACAGAGTTGAAATGAACCTATGGGGGGGGGTGAGAGATGCTTCAGAATTACATTTTGACAACACAGAGGAATATAATTCTAGAAAGAGGAAAAACATGAAACATGGCATTTGTTTAAAGAGCCTTTTTTGGATGCACAGAGAATGAGAGAGAGAGAGAGAGAGAGAGAGAGAGAGAGAGAGAGAGAGAGAGAGAAAGAGAGAGGGAAAGAGAGAGGAGGAGGAGGAGGAGGGGAGGAAGAGGAGGAGGAGAAGGAGAGGGAGAGAGGGAGAAGAAGAAGGAGAAGAAGAAGAAGAAGAAGAAGAAGAAGAAGAAGAAGAAGAAGAAGAAGGAGGAGGAGGAGGAGGAGGAGGAGGAGGAGGAGGAGGAGGAGGAGGAGGAGGAGGGAGACAGAGACAGAGAAGAAAGTGAAAAAGAAAAGGAGCTGCTCTCTCCTAACTATTCAATTATTCAATTTGTTCTGTAGTTTCCTCATTTGTAAAAAAAACCCAACAATCTACCAAATGTCAGAGCCTTCAGGTGAGTCCAAGTATTCTGTCCTCAAGACTAGAGCTCTTTTCCTTTGCTTCTCTGTGAAAACTTCCTCTTTAAAACGAGGGATTTGGATGAAATGATTCCTGATATTTTGATGATTCCAGGAAAAGCAAGCAAAAACCTTATGATACTAACCAGAACTAAAATATGTGAATGGCAGGGTTTTTCTCCCTTACATTTTGTTATCATTTCTGTCCTCACTAATTTTTAGGATGGAAATTTTCTTTGGTACCACATAATCTCTTAGATATTGAGAGTTCATTCTCATCTCTAATTCCTTTTGCTTCCACTCATTGGCTATCAATCCTACTGTGAACAATCCCATGAGTAACCATGAGCCTCTCCTCTAAGACAGTGCCTTTGATTATTTTAGAGACAATGAGTTCCCTGGAAAAAAGAAAAAAAAATGAAATGCCTTCTGCAAATATAGCAACACAATGGTCCAGATGAGATAGAAAGCTTATATAATGCCAACATCTTGAAGTGTAACATTTTGATCATGGAGCTTACACTCTAATGGGGGAGATAGCACAAGCCCAGGTGACTAGAGTCCACACAATATAATAGTGTGTTCTGTAGCAGCTGAGGTCCACAAATGTTTTCTCACAATGCTCAGGTTGGTATATGTTTGGTATGTGATTTTACAAATGAGAAAACTAAATTTCAAAAGAAGGAAACGAAATGACTTGATAAAGATGACACAGATCTTATATGGCAGATCCAAAACTAGAACTCAAGTCTATTATGCACTTGGAATAAATGTATTTGAAGGGCACAAATTAAGTATCATAAATGTTACAAGGGAGATTTGTGTTTAGGTCTGTTTGTGTATTTGTGTGTGTGTTTTGTCATTCAGCTTCTGATGGTTTTTACTCCAGTTCTTTCACCCCCTCTTTCAACATTGGTAACTCCTACCCTAACCCCATCTGTGACAGAAGGAATACACACACACACACACACACACACACACACACACACACACACACACACACACACACACACACCCTTTGACTTCACCTTCCATTATTCCTTTCCTGTGGCCCATTTGAATTGATTCACATTTCATCTCATTTTCTACTGTCATGCTAACATACTGGACTCTGGATTGTTAACTGGTATATTCTTTTACCAGGGCTTAGGAGGGTCTGTCATGATTGGCCTCCTTCCCTAATCCTCCTTTTCTTTCTTGCCAATCAGCTCATTATAGGGCCCTGTCTCTGGGCACCTGGAGCACATATACCCCCTTTTTCCTCCATAAAGGGAACTAGTTGGCATCACATATAGCAAGTCCTTCTTCACACAAAAATCAAATCTGCATGCCATAAACCATGCCAAATTGTCCCTTTGAGCCACACTTATAGCAGGTGTGTATAGCCGTCCTCCTACCAACAGGATCAACTCTCAGCCTCCAGGTAAAAAGTCCAGGTGCTGGTTTCATCCAAATCTCCCTCTGCCACAATTCTACTCCACATTTATTCTCCCTCATTCCAATTTTCTCTTTTGCTATCTTATCTGAGAGCATATTAACAATACAAGATCATTTTCAGTCACACAACATTGTCATCTACAAACACAATTTTCACCCAGACAAACAAGGAAACAAATATCTATCTATATCTATCTATCTATCTATCTATCTATCTATCTATCTATCTATCTATGTATATATATGTATGTATATATATAAATTCCCTTTAGTAGTCTTCCTAATAGAATCAATGAAAATTCTTTCCAGCTGTTTTTGTCTTCCTCCTATATTTTTCTGATACTAAACTTCTCATCAAATGACTGCCTACCAAGTAAGGTTAAAACTTCCCTGCCTGGGATTTAAAGTCTTCTACAATTTTGCAGCAATCTATCTTTGCAACTTTATGTCACGCTACTCACCACATACTCATATGATCCAAACAAACTAGATCGTGTTAGGTCCTTTGAACAAATGTGCTCTGTTTTTCCACCTCTGAGCTTTTGTTCATAATTTCTCTATATGTGAAATAATCTCCCTTTCCTGATGAATTCTTCTTGGTCTTTTAAAGTTTAATTCAAATACAACTACCTGCAGGAGACTTTCCCCAACCTCCTCAATCAACAACAAATTTTACTACCTTCCTCATCTCACATAATACTTCCTTTTGCATATCTTTAGTGTTGTTGTCATATATTACTGTGCATTAGTTTTCTCTAAGTGTCTTATCCTCCAACTAGATTATGAATTCCCTGAAATCAGGGCCAGAGTCTTATTTGAAGTTTGATTCTCTCCCAGAGCATAGCAAAATACTCTGTATGAAGTATGCATTTAATAAATGAACATTGAATTGAAATATGCTATTTTAAACCTCAAATAACTCTGGGAATTATCCCCTACAAAATTAATATGATTTTGTGCACTTAGTTTGTTTCTGTTTATTCAAGTATCCAATCCAAACAACTCTGGTTTCTTGGTACTGCAATTCAGTTTTTAACAGTCCTTTGTTCTGCCAGTAACTACTGTTTAACTTTAAACTAGTCTCTCAGGTCTCTGACCCACCAACAAAGAAGATAAAATAAAAGTAGATTTTCAATCCTAGGCATCTAACATTAATAGGAAAATGGACAAAACTGACAAATCAGAGAGAATGGTGAATGATTTGTTTGAAGGAACCAGACATTTAGGCAGAAGAAGAAAGAATATTAGCCAAGAGGAGGATAGAAAACTCAATGTGAATGGGTTCTTCTTTTCTATCAGCATAGGGAATATTTATAGACATGTGATCATGGAGGCTTGGAATAAGAATGGATTGGCCCTTTGTAGAGAGTGAGGAGGTGCTTTCTACATGAATATTAAAGAAAGATTAAATCCTATTGGAGAATATTTTCTTCACAATACTTCCTTGAGTTTGGTGGTGAAAGGATTATTATCCCTTGCTGTTTGTCCCTCATTCTCAAAGAGGACCATGATATCAGGCATGCAAGTGACTTGTATTTAAGTGAGGGAGGGCTTTGCAAAGTCACAAGCCTCACTTTCTCCTCCAGACTCATCTGGGTCCAGTGGTCAGACATGCATCAAGACAATTGGAGATAACCCAGAATGCAGTGGGGGACCTTGACCTTTTCAAGCTAAGGTCTTTAATGTGTCTCATTTTGATTTAAGGCAGCACCTATAGTAAAGAAATTGAGGCTCCTGGATGTAAAGTGACAGCATAATAAGTCATGATTAACTTTTCTCTGAAGTCTCTTTGAAAATCAATAGTCTTAGGCAAGTCTTTGTCAAGAAATGAGCTAGAAATGTAGACCAGTAACCAAAACTCAGGTTCTCTCTACAATATCACAAAGTGGTTGGCCAGAATCTATTTCACTAGAAAGAGACAGACATAGCAGAATGAACATTAAATCAACAGAGGACCTTATACAGGGTAAGGACTTATTAAATGTGTCTTGAATTATATTGCATTGAACTCTTCAGAGAAAATTCAGCCACATGTAACAGAACTTCTGTCAATTAATAAATGTCATGGGCCACATCTATTAGAACTTTGTCTGATAAAGGATTTTATGATTTAGAGGTGGTTGGTGGTGTAGCAGATAAAGAACTGAAACCAGAGTTGGGGAAACCTGATTTCAAGTACAGCCTCAGATATGTAGTAGCTGTGTGTTCTTGGGCATGTTGCTTAAGCTTTATTTGCTTCACTTTCCTCAGCTGTAAAATAGAGATAATGATAGCATTTACCTTGCAGGGTTATTTTGAGGTTCAAATAAAATAATACTTTTAAAAAGTGCTTATCAGTGTGTCTGACACATAACTGAGGCTATATAAATGTCCATTCCCTCCTCCCTGATAAGGAGAGTGATAGAAACAAAGGCTTACAGAATGAGACAGGAAAAAGAGAGAGAGAGAGAGAGAGAGAGAGAGAGAGAGAGAGAGAGAGAGAGAGAGATTTTCCAGGCTATGTCTTTTTAATAGTATTTTTAGAAATACAGAAATCAAAAAGAAATGTATTAAATAAGCACAGCATAATCTACTAAGGAGGTGAAACAGCTGAGGGAGCACTGTTAAATGGCATTTACCTATTTTTTTTTATAATATCCCACCTTTGTCACATCCTTGTTGTCTGTGTGTGACCCTGTGATCATGTCACTTAACTTCTAAGTGATCTAGGCAGCTCATGTGGACTATACATTACTCTTTTCTAAGTTTGACAGCACGAATCTGACTATTAGATGAGCTATATGAATACAGAGGAAAATTTTGAAGAATTGATTCCTACTATCATATTACAAAAAGCACATTCTCTCACAATATTTGAGAGAACATAAAAACATTTCAGAACTTGGATACTATTGTCCATGCCACAATAAGGATCACAGGAGGACATGCGGAGCTATATAGAAATGCTCTGAAAGACAGTTGTCAGTTATCACAATTAAAATAACAGTTAGAATTTATATAGCACTTTTAGGATTTCAAATCATTTTGCATATTTCATTTTATTATCACAATAACCCTGCAATGTAAGTGCTATTGTTATCACTCTTTTACAGATGTTGAAACTGAGACTGAGGGAGATTATGTGACTTGCCCAGGGTTACATAGCTAGTAAGTAATAAGTATCTGAGGTTGAATTTTAACTCAATCCAGGTCCAGCACTCTTTCAATTCTACCATCATGGCAGAAGAGGGTTGAGAGAACTACTGATGACCTGTAGAAAACCACTGAAACACTGCATCTATATCTGGCTGTCATATGCAGTACAAAATGTGAATAGCATGTCATCTAAATAAAGGCTGTATCAATGAAAAAAATGGACAGACTTGAACATTGGGAGGACTCTCAAAGAAAATTTTGGTACCTTTAATTAATAATCAAAATTTAAGAAAAACAAAAACTTTATATGATGGCCAAAGAAGCACAAAGAAAAAAAAAGAACATTTCAACATCAATCAAGTTATACCATATCATGAAGCCAATAAATCGCCAGCAGAAAAGAACCACCAAGGGAGAAAGATTTGGAATTTTTTTCTGGTTATCTATATGGTCACTAGAAATCCAACACTGTGACAGTGTTAGATAACACATGAAATTGAATCACATATGAAACAGAAAACTTGCACAGTGTTATATAAAATGAAACACAAAAGGGTTACATCAAGGGAAGTGATTGAAACACCAGATTCTCTACAAGATTGGAAAATAGTGAGCACTGAAAAGATCCCTAATTATTTGTCCAATGTGCATGACTTACTAGCAAATCACTTTATTGCCTTCCTCTTTGATGCAATCCTGAGTCCATCTTTCTTATCAGAAGGCATCACCTCTTTATTACTGAAAGATAAGAATAACCTCTACAAAAAAAGTTCAATTAAATATTTAGGTGCATCATACAAAGAATCCACATAATATATTCCTCAACAAAAATCTATAAATGCTAATAAAAAAATCATATATGAATGTTACCTAGTAATCATTTCATCTAAATGGGTGATCTTAAATCATATGGCTCTGCTGAAAAGTCATATTAAAAAAACCCTTCCTTTGTGGAAATTTGCTCCAAACATATCAATATACTATTTGGATTCAAGAAGTGTAAAATTCTAAATCTGTTCCAAGAAACAGTAGAGGTACCTAAATTTTAAATCTAAGTCAAATTAAATGAATGCAAGTAAGTGATTCTTACAAATAGCTTGAATTTCCCTACATAAAACACACTGAGAATAAGACTAAAGAAAGAGAAAGATGAGGCTAATGAGCCTCCTGAAGTCAAAACTTTATGAGAATATTAGTTAGAGCAACTAATAGCTACACAATACACATCTTGCTATATATATTTATCTTGACAAACTGGACTGCAATGATTCAAGAAAATGTCTAAATAAAAATCAATACAATGTTAACAAAGTACAGGTGCCATCATTTCAAGACAGACATCAAAATATTAACACTCATCAAAAAAGGAGAAGAAAATGTTCTCAATAGATGATCTCCATAGATGTTCTTAGAGCACAGGATTAAAGCATGTTAAATATATACAGAAATACTTTTGGGATAAATAGATCTCATTTTATAAACCAAGAAAAAAAGATTGACAACAGATATATGTCCCTGGTTTTGTCAGCTGTAAGTGAAGCTTTGTTGTTGTTGTCATTTTACCCCTGCTTAGCTAAGATTTAAGAAATTCTCCATGAATAGTATCTACCTGAACAAATGAATGTCAGGCAGAATTTTCTTTTTTTTTTTTGAAGAGGAGGGCTTTTTGATAATGATCCAGATTGAGGATGTTGCCACCAGAAATTACAAAAAAAGTTTTCTTACAAATCCTGGACTTAGTGATCATTGTACAGCATACAGTAAAATGGTGAAAATTGTGCAACATATCATTGTAGTCTGCAAATATTTTGCATTTACTAGACATCTTAAAAAAAATACACAGCATAATATAAGTAGCATAGTTCAGTAGTGTCTGACTCCTTTATGACCAAATTTGGGATTTTTTTGGCAAAGATTCTAGAATGCTTTGCCATTTCCTTCTTCAGTATGTCTCCATTTTATAGATGAAGAACGAAGACACATAGGGTTTAAGTAAATTGCCCATGATCACATAGATAGTAAGTGTCTGAGGCAGGATTTGAACTTAGATTTTTCAAATACCAGGCCAGTGCTCTATCCACTGCAACACATAGCTGTCCCTAGAAGAACAGAATGGAATGACTTAATTCTAAGACTCATTAGACTGTTGCATATGTCCTATCATGCACACTGAGGACTACCATTTTCCCCATAGATGACTCTACCTTTATGTGGTGCTTCTGCTTATCAGAATTTGTTCTCCTTGATAGCAAGGACTATTTCAAATTTCTATGCGTATTCTCAGTTCTTTGTTCATAAGGAGACTGGGAATCAAAGAAGTCAAGTGATACGGTCAAGTTTATTTATTTTTTTTATTAATTTTTTTATTTTAGTTTACATCATTCATCTTCACGAAATTTTTGAGTTACAAATTTTCTCCCCATCTTT
>CM053585.1:321907679-321922734 GCA_028646515.1 Pseudochirops corinnae | reverse complement strand
CCACCCTGCCCTCCCCTCCATCACCCCACCTCTCATCCCCTTTCCCCCTACTCTTCTATGTGGAAAGATGCTCAGTTTAGAGTTTATGTCATTCCTTCCCTAAGCCAAATTCCATGAGAGTAAGGTCGACTCTTTCCCTTTTGCCTTCCTGTTCTCCCCCTCTATTGTAACAATTATCTCTTGCCTCTTCCATGAGATGCTCAACACCATTCTAACTCTCCCTTTCTCCTCTCAATCTAATCTTCTCTCACCTCAGAATTTCACCATTTGGATTATTATCCCTTCCTATTCAATTGATCTTATGCCCTCTATGGATTCATTTATACATATACTCAGATATGTGCTTGTATGCATATGTAAACCCTCTTATATAAATTTATGTGTATGTTTATGTATATATACATTTGTATTCCCTTCCCCTATCCTCATACTGAGAAAAGTTTTATCAGTTACAATTGTCACTTTTCCATGTTGTCGTGTAAATAGTTTATCTTTGATAAATACCTTATGATTTCTTTTCCATATTTATCTTCTCATGCTTCTTGTGTTGGAGTGTCAACCTTTCTTTTCAGTTCTGAATTTTTCAATAAGAATGTTTGAAAGTCCTCTACCTCACTGAATGACCATATTTTCCCCTAGAACACTATACTCAATTTTGCTGGGTAGGTGATTCTTGGTTTTAATCCAAGCTCCCTTGATCTCCAGAACATCATATTCCAGGCCCTTAAATCCCTTAATGTAGAATCTGCTAGATCCTGGGTTATCCTAATTGTGTTTCCACAATATACAAATTGTTTCTTCCTGGCAGCTTGCAATACCTTCTCCTTGGTCTGGGGATTCTGGAACCTGGCTATAATATTTCTAGGAGTTTTCTTTTGGGGATCTTTTTCAATAGGTGATTGGTGAATTCTTTCAAGTTCTATTTTGGCCTCTGGTTCTAGAATATGCATGTAATTTTCCTTGAGAATTTCTTGAAAGATGCTTTCTAAGCTCTTTTTTTGATCATGGCTTTGTGGTAGTCCAATAATTTTTAAGTTGTCTCTCCTGGATCTCTTTTCCAGGCTAGTGGTTTTTTCAAGGAGATATTTCACATTGCCTTCTATTTTTTCATTGGTTTGGATGTGTTTGATAGTATCTTGATTTCTCATGAAGTCATTTGCTTCCATTAGCTCCACTCTAATTTTGACAGAATTATTCTCTTCAGAATGCTTTTGAGATTCTTTTTCCATATGTCAAAGTTGACTTTTTAAAGCATTCTTCTCCTCATTGACTTTTTCGGCCTCTTTTGTCATTTGAGTTAAACTATTTTTTAGGGTGTTAATTTCTTCAGTCAGATTGCTGACTCTCTTTTCATTATTTTCTTGCAACATTCTCATTTCTCTTCCCAATTTTTCTTCCACTTCTCTCATTTGGTTTTCAAAATCCTTCAGCTGATCTCTAGCTTTAAGGAAATCTTCATGTTTATTGGAAGCTTTTGCTGGGGGAGCTCTGGCTGTGCTGTCCTCCTGCAGCTCTCTGTTGTGGTCCTTCTTTTTCCTAAAGAAGGAATCTAGGGTTTGTTTGCTGTTTTTACTTTGCTTCTTATGCTTATTCTTACTCATGGTTGGTCAGTCACTGATTTTTATTTTTAATCTCTGTGGAACTCTGCTTCCAGAGCGGAAAGCTCTGTCCCAAATCACTGGGGTTTTCCCAGCTGCCAGAGCACTTAAGAGGTTGCTGGGTCCCTTCCCCCTTCCAGCTCACTGAAAAAAGAAGAGCTACAGGACTAAAGTGCAAGACCATGATCCGGATCCAGGCCGCTCAATGTGAGAGCACTTGCTCTCTGCAGGATCGCCTACTCCCCCTGAAGTCTGCAGGCCAAGAATTCTGAAGCAGCAATGTGCAGACAGGTGCAGGACCTCTACTTTCTGCTTCTTAGGCCTGGAGGCAGTTTGGCCAGACCACTTTTCTCCCACGACCTTGCAAGCCCCACCGACCCATTTCTGGATACTGTCGCAGCTGCTACCAATCCACTCGCCCGAAGCTCCAGCCAAGGCTCAGCTCCTCTCATCCAGCTGCCTCTGGGACACAGCTGCAGTTTCAGGCCAGGCTGGTTTCAGCTCACAATGCTGATATGGTTCCTTGTAGCCAAGCTGACTTTAATGGAAAGTATATTTGTGTGCGTTTTGGAGTTCTAGAATTAGTTTAGAGTCATATTTTATGGATATTTTGGGGTAGCTATGTGAGAGCTGCAATATGTTGCTGCTCTTACGCTGCCATCTTGGCTCCACCCCCTGGCCAAGTTTACATAGCTAGAAAATACCTGGACATCTAGTTGATACAATGAATAGAGCACCAGGCCTGGAAGTGAAGAAGACCTAAATTCAAATCTGGTCTCAGATCCTTACTGTATGACTTTGGCCAAATCTTTTAATGCTATTTGCATCAGTTTCTCAGATAGAAAATGAACTAGAGAAGAAAATGGCAAACTACGACAGTATCTTTGCCAAGAAAATCCTATATGGGATTATGCAGAGTTGGATTCAACTAAAACAACTTAACAACAACAAGAAATATATAACTGTCTATGAACTCTAGGACTAAGTCAAACCACAAGATCAGTCATCTTGTGATTCTCACTGAAATAAATATATACTTCATACACACAAAAGTAGCATCTGCATTGAAACTACTCTCCCCATTCTCCCTGGCACCACCAGACCATGATTACTACAATTCCCTCTCTGGGCTCTAGAGTTAATCACATGAGTCTAGAGCAGTGGTTCTCAAACTTTCTAATATCATGACCCTTTAATACAGTTCCTCATGTTGTGGTGACGCCCAACCATAAAATTATTTTCGTTACTACTTCATAACTGTAACTTTGCTACTGTTACGAATTGTAATGTAAATATCTGATATGCAGGATGTATTGTCATTGTTACAAATTGAACATAACCCACAGATTGAGAACTGCTGGTCTACAGGATAGGTTTTAAGCTCACAAACCCTTGATGACGTGTTTTCCTTCCTGACAACCTATTTATATAGACTGTTTTTAAAAAGATGTATTCATTCAGGTGGTATAGTAGGAACAGTTGTTTTAAAAAAAAAATTTCCCCCAGATATTGTGACAAACTGTCCCACTTATACATAGAGAGTTCAGGGGAAAGTGGGTTCAAACTTGGAGAGTACCTGTAGCAAAGGAACAGTAATAGAGTTGCTGTAAACATTTTTGCTGGACTCCTGATGCTATTTTACTTAGGGATGGTATAACTTTTCTGCTAGTCCTTTCAAGAAGATTTAAATCTACCTTGCCTCATCATTCAATTTATCTCAGATTGCCAGTAGATACGCTGTTATTATTTATTCTGAAAGTGCTTCCAGAATGCTAAGGCAAAGTTCAAAACCTTTTATACTATTTGAAGCTCACAGCTTCAGGGTGAGAGAAAAGATAACAAGGGTTTCCTCTCTCACCAAACAATTCCCTCCCAAGGGATGACTGGGTGCATCCATCATTAAACTTCCAGCTATTTCATTCTTATATTTCAAAACATTTACCTGGTGCCATATATTCCCTACAGGGAGCAACCAAATCCCATAACCAATTCAAATAGATTTAATTTGAAACGTCACTTCAGTTCATCCCATGACTTTCAAATACATCTAAGTTGATGAAGGAATTTTAGCACTTCATCTAAAACCTCTGCTGGTTAACCGATTCATTAATTGATTGCCATGAGATGTCCAGGCCTTATTCATACCTATTGAACAGATCAAGATATATTCTCCCTTGGTCAAGGTACAGGCATAACATATTGTGACTGCCTTTAAGTGGGGTGGGAGTATTATCTAAGCTGACTGTCACCCTTCCATGAATGTCACAGATTTGCACAAATATGTGTATGACATGAAATTGATGTCAGGATATGCTGAACTTCACAAAAAAATAATAGAGTTAAATTAACCTCTGCTTATCAGGGGTCTTCCCAAGCTCATGGTAGAGGATGAATAAGTAAGCCTAGAACTTATTGTTATGAGATTTGTATAAGCTCTAAAGTTGAAGACATATTTCTGGAAATGAGTGGAATATATACAAATAAGTTTGGTTACCTCAAGGAAAATGTTTTGTATATCTGCTCTTCTCCCCATTTAGGTGTAAAGATCAGCTAGTCTTCTTTTGCATGAGTTTATAATCATTCAATTAGATTCTTAGCGGAATATAAATCATTTTGCCAGCTATCCAGGCTAGGGAGTTTTTTTTTTTAAGAGTTTGCAAACAAGGGCCCTCATCATCCTAATAGTCCCCTTTTTTATTAGAGATATTGACTGTTTTTATTCATTAATCAGCCCAGCTTAGTGGTGATTTGTAGCAGATAAAGGGCAACGAAAGAAAAGGTAGAAGAGGATGTGTTTATGTTAGAAATGATTTTAAAAATACTGTCTCTAATGTATATTGAGAATGAATATTATTTTCTACTATTTTAATTTAATTTCATGTGCATAAATAGATGGAAGTGTATGTATGAGCTTCCCTTCATTTTCAGTAGTAAAATTATGTTAACCGTTTCTAAGTGTTATAGTACATTCATGCTATTATGTATCAACAATGTTTTCTTTTGCCTTTCTTGTTCTATATCTTTCCTATATTAATTGCTTCTAAGAAGGTTGTAGATGCCTCCTTTTAAACTTCATAGCAGAAAGGAATTGGGAACAATTCAGTTCATTCTTTTTATTACCTAGAGATGAAGACATTTACAATGTTATCTAGGTTTTCTGTATCTGTGTATAGACTTTGGAAACTTTTTTTTTTTTAAATTTAATTAATGCCTCCTGTCTGTGATTTAGTCATTTGTGAAACTTTTTTGTCTCGAGTTTTTTTCCTTCACCACAGCTGCTACCTAATGACTAGGATATGGTTCTAGATGTACACAGTTTAAGAAAAATGAATCAAAGTGGATAAAAAGGAAAGTAGGACAGAATTGTATGTGGAAAAAGTGTGAAACCATATCAGGAAATCCTGGAAGTTACATAGGCAAGTATGGAGATGACATTAGTAAGGAAAAATCAATGGAAGTAGCAGGAGAAGAGATGATTTTTGTTGAGGATATGCTACAAGACACGTAGAGAGTGCAAATAGATTTGGGAAACAAATCACAGATGCATAATACAAGATTAATATGGGGTTTCCATTCTCCAAATATCAACTAGAACTCACACTCTGTCAAAAAGTAGACCGGACCAGCTAATATCTTTCTGACTTGCCTTAATGACTTAATGATAATTTCATCTTTCAAAAGGGAATGAGACCACCAACAAGAACTTTTCTGGATGAAATTTTCAATGACAGGTAGGAATTTATTACTGGAACAGAAATGATTTGAACCTTACAGATAAAATAAAAATTCTTTCTTAGAATTTGTGATGGAGGAGAAGGAATAGAGGTATAGCACAGTCTGATAGGCATTCTATATTTTGGAAAGGCCAATTTTAAATAGTCCACAGGAAGAGCAGTTAGGATGTCATGGATAGAAATTCTACAATGGAAGTAGAGGGATCAGAAACTCTTAAAAATGAAATTCTAGAGAAACAAAGCAATATAATAAAATGAAGAGGAAAATGGCAATTATATGTTGAGATTAATGCAGAAGAAATTCATCAACTAACTGAAAATTGTTTAAAATACTCACTGTAGGTATGAACAAGGGCAGGAAAATAGAGGTTGACAGCCATACTGTGGTCCAGTTCTTAAAAAAAATATAACATCAGCTGTGCTAAATTTCAAAACGAGTTTAGACTTGCAAAGTAAAATTACACAAATAAAAATGATATTGTTTTCCCCTTACTTTGTCTATTTAGTGATCTTTGGAGAAACAAGATATTCAAAGAAAAGGTAGAACTGTTTCTTCATTTGGACGGAACTATTATAACAGAGAAGAGAAATAAGATCAAAGTGGTCAATTCTTACAAACCTATTTTCTCAGCTAAGAAAATGACCTTTGCACTGGAAACAGAATGAAAGTTATTAATAAACACTTGATACTCCAAAATAAGTAAGAGACATAAGGAGAGGACCTTGAATTCTTGAGTTCAAGTTACTTGGAGTAGGTGGCTTGTAGACTTCTATACATCCTCATACATAGAGAGTGATTGGTGAATCATTGTGAGTGATGTTTAAAAGATGTGGAAAAGAGAGAGATATCAAAGACTGAGAGAAGGGTAAATGTGGTTCTAATTTTCCAGGAAGGAAAAGCATAGATTCTGTAAGCACAATTTGAATTCCTGGGTATATTCTAGGATGGATTATTTTAAACAGAGAACATCTAGAAAAATAAGTGGCAAAGAAGATAGAATATTACACTGCTAGATAAGAGAACTGTGGTGGGTACAGGTTACCCATATTTTACACGAATATCTGATGCCATATTTCATAGTCTTCTTGTGGCAATGATGGAGAGATATGGGCTGGATTATAATACAATTAGCAGGATTTGGAATTGTTTGAATGGTCAGAATCAAAGAGTAATTGTTAATGGTCTAGAGGCTGTTTAGTAGAATGTCTACAATGGGGTGATCCTAAGATTTGAGGTTTTGGCTCTGTCTTAACATTTTATTTAATCACTTGGGTGTATTATCAATAGTATGTGTGTAAACTTTTCTTTTAGACAAAAATGGATAAAACACACATGCACTCATACATAATACTTTATGGTTTGTAAACAACTTCATGTGTCTTATCTCATTTGATTCTTCCAGTAACTCTAAGAAGCAAGTGGTATATTTTCTCTGTTTTTCCAGTGAAGAAAATTTGGACCTAGCAACATTTAGCTAGCAGAAATCTGAAGTAAGACATTAAAGTAGGTCTTCCTGACACTAAGATCAGTGCTTTATCACTGATGTCAAGCAGCCCCCAATAATAGCTAGCATATGTATAGTATTTTAAGCTTTACAAAGTATTTTTCATATATTAACTCATTTGATTTTAATAATCTTGGGAGTAACCTACCACTTTTATCCCTGATAGTAATACATTCTCATTAAAAATAAGGAGAAAGAGATTACATGGTCTGATAAGGGTCATACAGTTAGCATGTGTTTAGGTGGAATTTGAAATCAAGTCCTTTTGCCTCTAAGAGCAGAGCTCCCTCCACTAGGATAAGCACAAAGTAGAAAAAGAGTTAAAACACTGGCCAGAACCTAAAAAAAAAAAAAAAGAAAAGAAAAGATATGAATAATTAGATAGAGTATAATAATATGAAAATCAATAAGAATGATTGCAAAATCTTAGAATTGGAGTTAAAAAAAATAAACTGGTACTATAAAAGTGGGAGACTTTAATCTTCCTCTTTGAGAATTAGATAAATTTAACCAAAAAATAAATAAGAAAGAAAGAAAGGAAGTGAATAAACTTTTAGATAAACTAGACATGATAGATATTTAGAGAGAATTGAATGGACATAGAGAAGAATACATCCTTTTTTTGTTTTTTTCTCAATGGCATATGGTATCTTAAGAAATATTGACGATATATTAGGGCATAAAGATTTTACAATTAACAGCAGAAATATTAAATGCATCCTTTTCAGATCACAGTGCAATGAAAATTATCTTTAATTAGAGACTGTGGAAACATAAATTTTTTAAAAGACACCGATTGGAGAATAAACAAACTAATCTTAGAGAAATAGGTTGAAGAACAAATCAAAGAAACAATCAATAATTTCATTTAAAAATTGACAATAAAGAGACAACATATTGAAACCTATGGGATAAAGTAAAAGCACTAATCAGAGGAACATTTGTATCTCTAAATGCTTACATCTATAAAACAGAGAAAAAGCAGACTAATTAACTGCGTAAGCAATTAAACAAAGCAAGAAAAGAACAAATTGAAAATCCCCACTTAAACACTAAATCAGAAATCCTAAAAATTAAAGGTAAGATTACTAAAAGTTAGCACGGGAAAACTATTGAATTACTAAATAAAACTACAAGTTGATTTCACAAAAAAGCAATAAAATAGACAACCGATTAATATATTTTTAAAGAGAGAAGAAAACCAAATTGTCTTTATTAATAATGGAAAGGGTGATCACTAACAGAGATGAAAACAAAGTAATTATAAGCAGTGATTTTGCCCAATTATATGCCAATAAATTTAATAATTTAAGTGAAATGGAAGAATATTTACAAATATATGAGCTGTTTAGATTATCAAAAGAGACAATAGAATATCTAAACATATATTATAGGAAAAGAAATTGAATGCACCATAAATGATCTTCCTCATAAAAGTACTAGGACCAGATGTATTTATAAGTGAATTCTATTGAACATTTGTAGACAAAATAATTTGAATATTGAAGAAATTATTTTGGAATAATAGGCAAAGACTGGGATCCTACCAAACTCCTGTTATGAAACAAATACAATATTGATAACTAAGCCAGGAAGAGTGAAAACAGAAAAAAAAAATGTAGGCCAATTTAACTAATGAATATGGATGCAAAAATTCTAAATAAAATTCTAGCTAGGAGATTACAACAGTACATTCCAAAAATTCTGTACTGTGAATAAGTAAGATTCATAAAGGAATGCAAGGAAAATTATTAATATAATTGATTACATCAATAGTTAAAAATAACAGCAAATCATGTAATTATATCAATAGATATATGGGAAAAAAAAACTTTTGCTAAAATATACCACTTATTTCCATGAAAAATACTTGAAAGTAAAGTTATAAATTATTTTTCCCCTTAAAGTGATAAGAAACATTTACCTAAAATCATCATCACCAAGCATTATTTGTAATGGGGATAAGCTAAAAGCCTTCCCAATAAGATCAGTTGTGAAAGAAGACTGCCCACAGTCACCAATGTTATTCAATATCATATTAGCATATTAGCAATAACAAAAAGAAATGGAAAAGAAGGAATTAGTGTAAGCAATAAAGTAAAAGAACCATTTCTTTTTGCAGACAATATATTGATATGCTTGGAAAATCCTAAAAACTCAAGTAAAAAGTTATTTATACAGTTATTAAATTTATTTTTTCTTTTAAACAGTATTTTATTTTGGTTAATTACATGGAAAAATTAATATTGATTTTTCAAATAAAATTTTGTGTTCCAAATTTCCTCCCTCCCTGCTCTCCTTACTAAGTGAGTAAGTAATTTGACGTATGTTATATATGATGAATTAATGGTTTTAGCAAAGTAGCAGGCTATCAAGTAAACACACATACATCATCAGCAATTCAATATATCTCCAACAAAACCCTCCAAGAAGAGATAGTAAGAGATACTCTATTTAAAATAACTCCAGTCAATATCAAATACCTAGGACCATATCTGATGAATTATGCCCAGGAACTATTTGAATAAAATTATAAAAGCTTTTTTATGCAAATAAAATCATATTTAAATAATTAGAAAAATATCAGTTGCTCATGGGTAGGAAGGGCTAATATAATTAAAATGAAAATTTTACTTAAATTTTTCTATATATTCAATGCCAACTCAATTAAGTTACCAAAAATATTTTATTGAATTAGAAAAAAATGTATATATGATAAAATTCTTTTGGAATAACAAAAAAGTCATTTATATCAAAGCAACTGGAGGGGTGGGGGAAGTGTAAAAGAAGGAGGTTAAGCAGTACTAGATCTTAAACTTAAACTATCTTTTAAGGAAGTGATTATCAAAATTCTCTGGTACTCGCTAAGAAATTGAAAAGTAAACCAGTGGAACAGAGTAGATGTACAACTTATAGCTGCATATGACTATAGTAATCTTGTATTTGACAAGAGTAAAGATTTAGGTTTTGGGCATAAGAATTCCTTATTTGGTAAAAAAAAAAAATTGTTGCAGAAACTGGAAAACAGCTTTGCATAAATTGGGCATAGATCAGTATCTTACATCATTTTCCAAGATAAGGTCAAAATGGATACATGACCTAGATATAAAGGAAAATATTACAAGAAAATCTGGAGAGTGCAGAACATTCTACTTAACAAAGTTAGTGATAGGTGAACAATTATGAAGAAAAAAAGTGACAAATACTGTGAGGTGTAAAACAGATAATTTCAATTAAATTAAATTTAAAATAAAAAAAATAAAACCAATGCAATCAAGATCAGAGAGCAGAAAACTGAGGGAGAAGGAATTTATAAACAGTTTCTTAGATAAATGTCTCATATCTCAAATATATAAAAAAACTTTGTCAATTCTATAAGGATTAAAATCATGTCTCAATTGATAAATGATCAAAGGTTATGAAGAGGCAGCTTCTAATGAAGAAATAAAAACAATTTATAGTTATATGAAAAAAATGCTCTTATTATTGAGTGGAGAAATGAAAATTAAAACAACCTTGAGATATCACTTTATTCCTATCAAGTGGGATAAAGTGTTAGAAGGGGTAAGTGATAAATGGAGGCGATGTGGAAAAATTGGGACACTAATTCACTGTTGTTGGAACTGTAATTGATCCAACCATTTTGGAGAGCAATCTGGAATTATTTGCAAAGAGTTATTGAAGTACTTATATCCTTTGGGACAGCAAAACCACTATTAGGTCTGTTTCATAAGATGATTAGAAAAAAAAAAAGAAATGAACCTATATGTTCTAAAATGCTCGTAGTGGCTCTTGTTATGGTGGCAAAGAACTGGAGAGTGTAAGGATGCCTGTCAATTGGAGTGGCTAAATAACATGTAGTATATGATCATGATGGAATACTACTATGATATGAGAAATCATGAGTTCAATGATTTTATTATTTTTTTATTAATAAACTTATTTTTAGTTTTCAACATTCACTTCCACAAGATTTTGAGTTCTCAATTTTCTCCCCATCTCCTCTCCCCCCACCCCAAGTTAGCATACCTTCTTATTACCCCTTCCCCTCATCTGCCTTCCTTTCTGGTGTTTATAAGTGATTGTATTACTTTATTCAGACAACAGGAGCCCTGTCTATTGAATCTCTCTGCTAATTTCTCTGCTTGTAGTTTCTACTTATCTGTAATTAAAGTAAGATTGGTGACCTCTTTTCCTTTAGGACAGTGGTTCTCAATCTTCCTAATGCCGCCACACTTTAATACTCATATGTGGGCGTATCTGCATGTAAGCAGACCTGCCTGGAGACCAATAGAGGAGCAGTGTCTTGATTCCTAAGACCATTGGAAATATGTGTTTTCCGATGGTCTTAGGGGACCCCATTCGACCCACAGAGGGGTGGCAACCCTCAGGTTGAGAACTGCTGCATTGAAAAAAACAGATCAAATAATCTGTGCTACCAGATCATTCTGGGTGTGCTTGGGTACTTGCTATTACATCTTCTAAGTTGTTTTTGGCATTTGTGGGTTGAGAAGTCTGGACAACACCACAGCTATCAGTGATTCAATCTCCTGAGGCCTGCTACAGTTTTGAGGGTGTGTGTACTGGGACATTTTGCACTAGACTGCTCTCCTTTTTCAGATTGGTGCAATAGACCTTTCCTGAAACCTTCCAGATTGTCTTGGGCTAGAAATTTGTTTCACTATGTCATTTTGTGCGTTCTGCTGATCTAAAATTTGTTTAGAGTAATTTTTTACACATATTTGGAGGGTTTAGGGGAGAACTCAAGCAAGTCCCTGCTTTTTTTCTGCCATCTTGGCTCCCTTCCTCTTAGCTCAATGGTTTTAGAAAAAACATGGACAGACGTGCATAAAATAAAGAAGAGTGAAATAAGCAGACCAAGAGAACATTGTATGCCGTAATACTAATATTGTTGAATAATTTTGAGCAACAAAGTCATTTTGACTACTATAAATAGACAAATTAACTACAAATGACATATGATGGAAAACATTATCTGAATTCAGAGAAATAACTGATAAATAGGAGTATGAATTATACAGTTAGATATGTGTACATATGTGCATTGTGCACATACATACATATTTGTATTTAATGGTAGGCATCTCTAGGCTAAGGTGGGGGACTTGGAGGGGGAGATTATGTGATAACTTCATTATATATTTAAAAGAGAAAGCAAATTGTATATAGTAGATTTGCAGTTTCGTGTGTAATTCTCCTTTTTTCCTTTTCAGCTTGTCATGGAAATGTTAATTTCTTAAGTTAGAAATAAAAAAAAAGAGAGAGAAACTGGAAATAGAGTTATCAATCCAGACACTATTAAAATCATCCAGGCAGAAGACAGAGCTCTGGGGTTGTTGGCAATACACATGGAGAAGATGACAGATGCAGACAGAGCTGTAGATAATATAAAAACTGGGATAAATCTGGGAATCAAAGATGACCCCAGGAATTTGATCCTGCATGGAGAGACATGGTACTATCAGAAAAAGAAACAGAAAGAGGAAAGGGGGATGAAAAAATTTGAGCAATAAAGATGATGAAGTCAATGTGGACATGTTGGGTTTGGTTTGCAATAGGACATCCCATTAGAGATTTTCATCTTCTTTTTAAAGATTACTTGGCTTTAGCTCAGTGCTCTTCTCCCTCTTTCCTCTTTCTTTATCAACAAAAGGTAAACAGAACCAAATTTTGCTGTTATTAACAAGTAAATGTGGCAACCAAGTGTATTCTTGTACTGATTGTGCAAGAAGTTTATGCATCCTTGAGCAAAGAGCAAGGGGATATGAACCATAGACAATGTGAACTTCAGACAAAATGAATTGGTCGAATATGATAACCATTTAAACTATAATTGATAACATTTAAAGTCCTGATGACATCAGTTTAGTTCCTCCCCCTTGCCCCCAAAGATAAATCTTTCCTAAGCATCATGTCTCTCAATTGTTCAATGAAGTGGCACGAGCTGAAAATTTGAAATAAGATATTATTTCTACAGAAAATCTTATAGAAAATAGGAAAAATAAACTTAATTTTCTTCTGAATTACCTAAGGAAAAAAATTTAAATGTTCACACTAAAAATTATGGGAATGTGTTTACACGACAATTTGTCTTTAAAAGTCTTAGGTTTTCAGTGTTCTGTAAGCTCACTATGAGTGAGGGATGTTATGTGGCAGCAAAAATTAAAGAAAAAAACTAATATGTGATTTATTTTTGCTACATTAATAGATCCGTAGCTTCAAGTGATGAGGATTGAGTTGCACATTACACCATCCTCATAAGATTACACCTAGATATCTTAATTACAATTCTCACTTTGCTGGTGGGTGAAGATAGTTTAAGACTGATATTAATAAGTTAGAATGAATACAAAATATATTGACCAGGATGATGAAAGACCTTGAGTCCACATCCCATGAGATTCTGTTGAAGGAATTCACAAATGTTTAGTTTAGAGAAGAGAAGATTCAGCATGGGCATCATAGATGTCTAAAAGTATTATAAAACTTGTGACATCAAACAAGGATGAGACTTCTGTTTGCCTGGAGGACAAAACGAGGAGCAATGGGCAGAATAACCAAATGATAATGTTTTTTGATAATACAATGGAATCTCAAGAGGGGTTGGATTGCCCGTCATTGGAATTCTTCAAACAAATGACAGAAGATCACTTTTCAAATATGTTATAATGGGAATTCCTTTTCAGGTATGGGCTGGATTTGGAGATTTAGCATGATTCTTCTAAGTCTATAGTTCAAATTGTAATTTGGTGACTATAGAGCTCTTCAACAAACAGAGATTTTTAAAGGCAGAAAACAGAAGCAAAGGCAGGTAATGGAGGAAGAATGACAACAACAAATCCTAAAGCAAGAATAAACTGAGGCCAGCAAAGTAACTGATGACCAATAAACATCCTTTTTTGCTGGTAGTATTTGTTACATTGGTTTACTTTGAAATTATTTGTTTCTTTGGTTTGTTTGGCTAACTAATATTGTGAAAAAGATGAAAATCAAAGAAGAGATAAAACTACTGTTCTGGGGAAGATAAGACAGTAAAAATGGATGATAAAGAGAATGCAGAACTACTTAATTCTCATTTTATCTCTTTTTTTCTTTGCTAAAAAGAATGATTTTTGTACTGGAAAGTACAGAACATAAATGGCTCATAGAGAATTGAAACCAAAGAAATAGAGAAAGATAGTAAAAGAACTGACTGAATTGGCAGATTTGATTACTGAGCCATTGTAAGTGATTTTGGAGATGTAACACAAAAATAGAGAAGGAAAAATGTTCCAATGATCACTAGATGTCAGTGAGTCTGGGATTGATTCCATAAAAAATTCTTGTTGTTCACCCTTCATTTTTGAAGAGGAGCAATGATGTCATAGGGCAATATCTTGACTAGCACAATTGGATGTAAGTGAGACAGAGTTTTACAAGATCATCAGCCTCACTCTTTCTTCCAGAGTCAACAAAGTCCAGTGGCAGGAAAAAAGTCAGGATGAC
Organism: Pseudochirops corinnae; assembly: GCA_028646515.1. Classification (NCBI taxonomy): domain Eukaryota; kingdom Metazoa; phylum Chordata; class Mammalia; order Diprotodontia; family Pseudocheiridae; genus Pseudochirops; species Pseudochirops corinnae. The sequence goes on along the minus strand of CM053585.1, from coordinate 321,908,391 downwards.
TGGTGATGGTCCAGGATACAGTGGATGACTTTGCCATCTTCAATTTTTGACCAAGTCATAAGAACTCCACAGTGTGGAGTAACCTTGATGGCCAGTGGGACAGACTATTCTCGTCTGTCCATTTTGTGAGGGGAAGTCTTCACATATTTGGGATAGACATACCCCTAACTCACTGACATTTATAAGACCCATTGATTACCCTCAATCTGGTTTAGCCCATCTGCCAAGATGGTTTTATGGGGTGTGGCAGCTGCACATGCTACAGCTTCTTGGGGCCACAGGTAAGAGTTGGGCAACAGGGGAACTCAAAAGGCAATTGAGCAGGCCAGAAAAGCATTCATCAAGCTCTCACATCAGAGGTGCTATTCCTAAGGATAAAAATGGAAGAGTTCCTAGTGGCTTTCAAAGAATATACATAATTAAGGCATTGTCCCTTACTCTGTAGTATCTAACCATACAAAATTCTAGAACATTATTATCTTCAATGAATAGATAATAACTTAGAAAATGATCTCTAATGAAGTGCCTCAAGCATCTATATTTGGCATAGTCTTCTCCAGGTTGTACTCCTGACACTCCATGTTTTCTCTACCACACAAAAGAAATCTCTTCACATTAAAATTTCCCTAAACTTCTATTTTTTTTTTCATTCTAGGAATTTAATTACAGCCATGTAATTTTTACTCTTGCATTTTCTCAATAGTTTCTTCCT
>CM053585.1:321875332-321907179 GCA_028646515.1 Pseudochirops corinnae | reverse complement strand
ATCTATCTGTCTGTCTCTCTATCTCTGTATCTATTATCTAACTCTGTATCTATCTATCTCTGTATCTATCTCTGTATCTATCTCCATCCATCTATCTATCTATCTATCTATCTATCTATCTATCTATCTATCTATCTATCTAACTACCTATGTCCTGCTCTAAAGGAGTTCACATTTTCAGGTAGAACTCAAGAATACTGTATTGAAGCCCAGATCCATTATTTGGCAGCAGTCTGACCTTAGATAAGTAATTTAGCCTTTCTTTGACTCAGATTCCTCATCTGGAGGATGCAGCATTTAACACCTATGCTATGTTCCTCATAGGGCTATTGGTGAGGGTTATGCTTTTAAAAATCTTAATGAGCTGCATTATTACAATTTATTATTATTAGTTTAATCTGATTGGCCTCTGTTGTTTCAGTATTGATGACAATAAAACAACAATAAAACACCTGAGTGATGGATAGAGAGCTAGTCTCAAGAACTGGAAAGACCTAGATGCAAGACCTATCTCTGACACATTCTGGCTATATGACCTGGTGAAGTTGTTCAATTTTTCAGTCAGCCAAATAACTTTCTTTCATTATAAGTTGCAGAACAGTGGTAGATATGATTGAAAAAAGTGAGTTTCCTCACAATATATTGATGAAATCATAGGACTAAACATATGTCTCCCTCCCAAAATTAAAAAACAAACAAACAAACAAACAATATGTATTTAATCAGCTATTAGGGAAAAAAAAAAACAGACATTGACAAAACTCTGTTTCAAATATTTTACATTTTTACAAGGCTTTAAGCTTTACAAAATACTTTCCTCAAAAACCACAAAGTACTTTTTCTGTGAAGAAATTGTTTTGTTTGTTTGTTTGTTTGTTTTTGCTTTTTAAATTGTACCTGTGATGTCATTGATAGAAGGAACTGCCAGATATAGAGACTCCCTCTGTCAATACAGGTCAGCATTTTCCTTTCCATTTATAGTGTTAGAGAGTTGCCTAGAACACTTGAGATGTAAATGATTTGTCAGGATCACACAATGAGGATGTATGAAAGTGAGATTTGAACCCAAGTGTGCCTGGCTCCAAGGCCCACTGTCTCTCCACTATGCCATAATGCGGCTCATGTGAGATCATTAGTACAAAAATTATCACACCCTTTGGTGAAGAAAATAAGACTGAAGGAAGTAAAGGTCATATGTGTAGGCCTCTATTATACTTCAGTATACGTCATCTGATACTAAGACCAATATTCTCTCCACTCCACCAAAATGCACATTGAAGAGTTCAACTACAGTAACTCAGAAGGCACACACACACACACACACACACACACACACACACACACACACAAATATATATATATATATGCTGCATATATAGATTTATAATATGCTGCAGAATTCAATTATAGTGACTCAGGTTAATTTATATATGTAATATATTATATATGAATATATTTACATAAATATATATGTATCTCTGTGTATATGTGAATTAAACATGAGCGTGCAAATATAAGTACCTATAGTTTGTATATAATTTTATGTACACACGTATGTAATAGATTTATGAATTAATGAATTTTATTGTTTTTGTCTTTATATCTTATCTATCTGCTAGACTACAAGGTTCATGAAAAGAGGGCCTTGTCTCACTTCCTAGTCCCATGTTATACATTCACAGATGTACCTTCATACATTTAAACTAACCTTAGTTCCCATATGAGGCTGTAATGACAACTGAGCCTGGTTAATGAGATTCTACCTTTTGTTGTTTGGCCCAATGATTTCATTAGAATAGGGAATTACAATAGAAACTTGATCCATCAATATAAAACCATCAACCTTGACCCAGGTAATCTGATACTATTAGATTAATACTTATCACTATTTCCATTTTAGGGGGAAAGAGGGGATTTCTGAGTTTCTTTCATTAACCTAAACTTTGTATTTCTTCAACATTTACCTAGCATAATGCTGAATACTTAAAGGCAATTGAAATGAATACTGGGTGGAAAAAATTTTTCACCTGCTGAACCCCCTTAATAAGGGTCTCCACAGGGTTACCACCTCTGAAAAAATAAGAACATTTTTTCTTTGTATGACAAAATCTTTTTGGAGATGACAAAGTTCTCACTGTCTTAATCATTTTGGCTAATTGAACTCAGATTTTCCTAACCACTACTGGGCATCTGGCTTTTCCTAACTTCCTGTTTATCATCTCTCTTATTTTTGTAAGGTTAACATTTCACCAATTCTTCCTTTTCTCTTCTGAGTTTGGCTCCCAGCTTCCATCCTCAGGCTTCTTTATCCTGGTTTCCTTAATAGAATCATAGAATGTCAGATTTGAAAGAGATTTTAGAATCATAGGAAACAGAATGTGTGATAAAGAAAGGATCTTAGAGATCATCTAGTCCCAGTCTCTCATTTAATAGATGGGAAAACAAAGGATGAGAAAGGAAAAGTCATATTTTTAAGGTATTGGTAGGACTAGAACCCAGCATTCCTGACTTGTAGGCTAGTCTTCTAGCCATCCCTTCTCCTTTGTTTTCTGCTTTGTTGGACCTTGCCAATTGTGCTTAGGTAATACACACACATGCTCTCTCTGTCTCTGTCTCTCTCTCTGTCTCTTTCTCTCTGCCTCTTTCTCTCTGTCTCTCTCATTCTCTCTCTCTCTCTCTCTCTCTCTCTGTCACCCCCCTCTCTCTGTCTCTCTCTGTCTCTGTCTCTCTTACTCTGTCTCTGTTTTTGTCTCTCTCTCAGATAAATAGCTATCTAACAACAAAAGTCATGATTTCTGGGAGAATTTAAATGGATCATTTAAAATTTAAAGGAAATGACAGATTATGCTGGGGGTGTTGTGCCTGGGGGATAAAAGATAGCATAGAAACTAAAAGGGATGGATAGCTCAGGCATGTATCTCATAATAAGAATAGAGGTGATTAGGGCATTCATGTGAACGTAGGAGATGGGAGAAGAATTATGGTATAGTAACTGGATTTGTTAGAACGTTATGGTTCTGGTCCTATCTTGCCGTTTGCGGTATTAGACAGATGATCTTAGGCAAGTCATCTGCAAAATGGGAATAATAATAACGTCTGCCCAACCAACTTCTCTCACAGAGGGGTTATAAAGATGAAAAGATATATGTGAAAGTACTCAGTAAATTCTAAAAAGCATTAAATAGCATATAAAATTTTCTTCTTGATATGATAACCAAAAAGGGCAGACCAGAGGGAGGCAGAATAATTCTAGCAAACAGAAGGGAATGAGATCTTTCCCAATTAATTGTTGGTGGTACTATGAAGAAGTATTACCAAGGTAGGTGGACCCAGTGGACATAGTTAACTATCTGAAGCAGAATTCACAATAGTCATTGATATCAATTTTGATCATGGAAATTACATTCTTGGTCCTAATCCTTTGAAAACTTCACCAGTATAACCAGAGCCTTCAGAATGACAAGACACAGCTGGTATCACCTTGGGTAGCATCAGTACTGACTGCTATCAAGGGGACCGCCAATGTTATTACCAGATGCAATAAAAAAAGCACTTCTTCAACTGTTTTTTCCTACCTAATTGTCAAAACTGAATAATATTATCAGCTTTTTATCCTTTGAGTATTTTTTTCTAATAAGAAAGCACAGAGATGCATTGCAAATAAAAGCAGCAGATTTGAGGATGCAAGGCAATCATGCAAAATGACTTTCATATCAGTTTGATAAGCAGCTGAAATTTAATAACTACATCTCTCCTATGGTGCTGGATGAAAGTTTAATACTTTCTGCTTTCCCTTCGTTCTTCTGCAAGATGCTTATTCAGAGTCATAACTTTTCCTTTTATAGTCAGAGAAATGAGAGGTGCAGTGGATTAATCAAAGCCCTTAGAGGTTGGACCTAATTTGAGCCCAGTCCAGACTAAAGTGACATAATCTAAGCCAAGCAGAAGTCTCACAATGATCATAAGGGAAATGAGGAGTGATTTCAAACTGTAGGTAATATTTGCCATAGAAAAATCACAGATGTTGTACCACTTGCAAAGGGTGGGGCATTAAATCTCCTCTCATCTGCTTTGAAGGCTTATGATAAAAGGAGAAAGAAGTCACCTGAAGTAAAACCTCATATTAAAATGTGTATGTATGTATATATAATCATTCATACATATATAATACATACAAGCATACAGGCATTAAATATAAAATAAGGCATGTACATATACAATACAACACACATATATTATAATATTATACTTATACATTATATGACCTCCACAATTAAGATTCAATTGCAATGGCCCAATGTGGCATGGAATTGACTGTGCGCTTTTAAAACTAGGCCAAAGGAAGCTTACTGTCAAGCCCCGTCAAGTTGGAATGTTTTTACCTACTTGCCAATGTTTATATATTTATGCAGCGTGGAAATATTATGTATGCATGTACATATATGCACAAAATGTGTATAGATATACATACACACACATGTATGTATGTATGTTTATAGACATGCACACCTATTTATGTTTGAGCAAAGACCCACTGGGAGCTGTAAGAGAGCTTTTGACCTTATCTATTTCTGTTGTTTCCCTCATTTAAAAGCTAAGAAACTGGGTTCCAAAGAGGGATGTAATAATTTATCCAGCACACAGTGAGTCAGTGGCTGAGTCAAGGCAAGAACTGAGTATTCTGCCTCTCAGGCCACTGTCCAGCTGATTTTATTCTATGCTGAGAGTCACTATGACCTTGGCAGCGCTTATTTCTCAAATCTTCCGAGAAAACCCTGCAAGAGAATTGTATTAGTTTCACAATTTGGCAACATTAATAGCTTCCTGGAGATGGTAATGAGAGAAGAGAAGAATTAAAAGGCAGGACAGGAGAATTTTGATATGACCAAGATAGGGTAAGAAAACACATAAGGCATCAGGACACTTGGATTACTGGTGGATTTTCTCGGGATGGTCACAACCTTAAATCAATAGGAGACAAGTTCCCCCAGGTACAGTGCAAGTCTACTCAGGGGAGTCTGAAAGTGTACTTGACTGCATTGCTCTTACACTGCCCCCTACTGGCCAATATTCTCTTAATCTGTTCAGTTTGAATGGGAGTCAAATACTTTTGGAGCTAAGAAGGGCTTTTATAGATGTTATCATCCTTGATTTTTTGTAGCAGCAGCAAATGGAGCACATGGCCAATTTAAAATCAAGTAAAAGTATGAGAAGTTTGAGAATTTATATATTTACCCTACTGTGTGTAAGATGCATGTGTATGCATAGATAACACTTACAGACAACATACATAGGTAGGGTTGCCCTAGTGTTTTACATATACAAGAGGAACATATTGTGAATCTATATGGATATTCCTATATGTATGAGTATATGCATATATATGGTGAATATTGCATTTTTATGTAGGTATAAACAGCAATACAATGAAAGAACATCTGATCTAGTCATCAGATCTAACTGCAGCCTTTTAAAAGGAACTGCAACTCCAGATGTCGTCTTAAGAAAATGAATCAATTAGTCAAATGAGGAATCCCTTCATAAATGAGAGCTGGAGAAGCCAAAGTCCGGTGGTGGAAGAGGACTGCGGAGGGGGGATAAGGAACACATCTTATCTTGGGGAGGACGTGGGGAGGCAGTGGGAGGGAGGTTACTAGCTGCTTCCTGATCCATTTAAGGTTTTGTTTACCTTTTTGAATGCTGGTTTGATTTGAGAAAGTGTGCAGAATGTTCAAAACCTTTTCCCCTGAAAATAATAATACCTCAGTCTTTCAAAGTGGGACCCAGCTTCGGCTGGTGTCACTATTCATAAAATAATTGAGTTTACACAAAAAGTGATTTCAGTAATAGCCGCCTTTTTACAAGTATGTACATTTTATTTAAAATTACTGACTCAAAAGGCAAGGTAGAAAAAAAAATCACCTCCAACAACTTCCTGTAATTGCGAATTATTGTGAGGGAAACAGAAGGAAAAGATTTCGAAATTATGAGCCATTATGCTCAAGAGAGAGAGAGAGAGAGGGAGAGAGAGGCAGTGGGGGAAAAAAAAGACATCTCGGCTTCATGAAACACAGCTGACAAGCCCGACTAAATTACCCCCGGACCATTACAAAAATCACTTAATTGCCAACCATTTTGTTAGGTCAATTGACTCTAATTGAAAAAATAACAAAACCCTTATTATGCTGCAAATGCGGCCGTGGAAAATGAGTCTTCTGTTAGAAGGAAACAATAATTCTAAATTTCAGCTGCTGCTAACGCAACAAAGTTCAGTGTTTCCTTCAGAGAGAATCCACTATGTGAGAGAAAGTGAATATACTTCAATTGATTGATTTTCTTTTAAGCCTCCTTTGCTCTCGAATCCACTATCCCACCCCCTTCCCCATTACCCTCCATCCTCTTCTGCTTGCCTCCCCCACATTTCCTTCCCTCTGCCCCTCATAATGTCCCCCCTTTCCTTTGTGTGAAAGGGCTGATGGCATCATGACAGTGCTGTCCTGTGAAGATGGGGGGGGGGGGGGGGAGTAGTGACTACTCTTGCCCTTTGTCACACCCAGCCCTTCCAGCCACATCCCTCCACTTCAGCCCCGCCTCACCTAGTGCCACCATGGCTGCAGTCCCAGGCTTGGCAAACCTGCTTTCCACACATGATTTTATTTCCTGGATTTCTCTTTCTCTCTCTCTCTCTCTCTCTCTCTCTCTCTCTCTCTCTCTCTCTCTCTCTCTCTCTCTCTCCCTCTCTCCCCCTCTTTCTCCCTCCCTTTTTTCCCCTCTCACTCCTTTTCTCCCTTCCTCCCTCCCTTCCTCCCCCTCTAAATGCAGATAATGGAGTGGAGCTACCACCAAAATTTCTCTGAAATAGCCCCCTAGAATGCATAAACAGTACTGGCCTTGATTGACATGCAGCACAGTAATTAAAAACTCAGCCTATTGACGTAGGTGAAGGTTTATTTATAATTATACATTTTTAGGATGGTTAGCATGAGTTTTGTGCATTTAAAAAGATAAATCGGCTCCAGCGCTGTTATTGCCCCAATTACAGATTTGAATGGTGTAGGCTTATAATAGGATTGATTCTGCGATGTGAAAAGTAATTATTTGTCCATAAAGCCAGGAGGCTGCAGTAATGAACTCAGATGGCAGCAGCCTTTTGTTTGGCCAGCGATGGAGAAGAAAGTAGGGGGATATTGAAGAAACTTCTCAGTAGCTCCAATGTAGGAATAAACCCATGCATATCACCCCATATGTGACCTTCTCTTACTGACTTTGTGATGGTGAAATTCCTCTGCTTGTTTCTGCCACACCAACACAGGGCAATTAGAACCAACTTTTATAAGGCCCAACACAGATGGGCTCAACTATCATGAGCCACCCAGATGCAGAGAGGTAGAAAAACAATGCATCCCACAGGAATGCTGCTGCCTTATATCATTTTAGAGAGAATGAAATCAAACTTGGTTTTATAGGCCGCCTTTCCTACTCTAGACATCTCAAATCACTTTACAAAGCATTGACTTAAATACCAGTGGGTTCCTGTGAAGGCAAAAGGGGAAAGCCGTTATCTGTTAAGTATAGGTTTCTTATTGTTCTTTATATAAAACCTCATATCACATACACAGAAGAACATAGTAAATTACATCTTTTAGTTTAAAATCACAATATGTGTTGTTTCTTTGGGAAGTATCTACAAATATATAGAGCCAACAGTGTCTTCCTTCTGAGGGTGCCACAAACAATGAGTAGTTTTTGGCACAGTTCTAAATGAACGCAGTAGCATGTTGTTTTAAATTATGTAACACTTAGATTTTTACAGGTGATTAAGATTTTACTGAGCACATTTTTAAAAAAAATCATGTCCATGGATAGGCACAGCCCCTTTTATTTTCTTTCTTTCTTTTTTTTTCTCCTTAACTGAGGTCCAGTTTCTTTTCATATACCTCACCTGTGGACTGGAGAATGGAATTCCAGGTTCCTTTTTTACCTGGGTGACGGAAAGACGTCAAAGGTTGGAAATTCCACATTAAGGGAGGGTCAGACCAATACAGATACTGGGGCAGGGAGAAAGGCAAGTCCCTTCAAATGAGTGGAAAAACCCAGCTGAGAAATAAAGTGAGAGATGGTGAATTCTGTAACACTTGCCAGACCAATAGGCTTCATCAATTAATCACGGCAAAATAATCACCACCTACATTAAAGCATAATACATGAAAAGGACATAGCACAGCTTTAACTTATTCAGAAAGGGCTGACTCCCTAATCCCTCTGAGTCCTGACATGTTAACTGGGTAGCGACTAATTAGATGTCAAAAATTCATAAGCACTCTTTAATATTGCATATATCTGCAGCCGACATTTCAATATGAGAGCTGTATACACAGAAGTCACTATAGCATTAAAACGCAGCAGGGTGGGAGAAATGAAAAGAAAACAATAAAAAACAATGGCCCTTAAAAACCCCAGAGAATGTCTCCTATGGAAGTGTGTGCTTTCTTATTCAGAGAAGGTATCACCTTAATAAGCATTATAGGCAAAGGAGCACTGCTGTTCCATGCGGTGCCGAGGAAAAGAGGGAGAAAAGACTGACTTATCAAAGGCAATGCCAGGTAAATAGTAATTTACTATGCATGCACAATGAACGCTACAGAGTGCCTTGACACAGGGCAATAATGAAAGACATGTTATTGTGGCATCCATCGGGGGAATTTTTTTCCCCCCTTCATTCTTCCTTCCCCTGTCTCTCTTGAGCAAGGAAGCGGTGATGGTTCCTGGCAGCTGCCTCCTGTTTCAAACCATTTCACATAATATAGGAAGAACCTGAAGTTTAGTGTATTAAGTAAGTGAGTTAGTTTGCTGGTTTGCTGATATATATGTTGCTTGCATGTGAACTTATATTTCAAGTGCCAGGGACTATATTTTTATGAAACAAGCCTTTTCCTGTCGGAAGAATTATAGGAATGTGATATAATACAAGGCAGTGAGATTAAAAACAATGCATCACAGCCGAGAGAAAATACACTGTTTTATGACTTGCATCCTTTAATTGTACCTCTCAGGAATAAAAAGAGAAGTGCTATGCAGAAACCTGCTGGATAATCATTCTTTCTTTTGACTGCCATTTTTTTTCTTTTTCTTCTTCTTTTTCCCTCGTTCCCCCCCATATAGGACTATCACCCCATACCTTCTCCTGTGCCAAAGCTGTGCTTTAACAAAAGTTAAATCCTGCTTTTCAATTCCGTTTGCAAGTTCCCTTTCCACATAGATCGACCCAATTTGCGACAACACTCAGGGAAGTTCATTTCTCCTCCTAGAGCCCTGGTGACATTTGCAACTTGTCTTTGTCTCATTATTTGAATTTTCTTTTGTAATGGCTCAAGTATCATTGCTGTGATGTAAGCAGGAGAGTATAGATTAATAATTGGTTCCACAGTTTGAGGTGAAGTCTTTTTTTTTTCCAAGACAACATGCAGGAGTGGATTATATAATAATGATGTTTGCAAGTATCAGCTGATTAATACCTTGCTATGCAGACATTCTTCATTGTGATGTCAACTCAGAGGAAGGATGTATCACAAGGAAGAGAAGGAGACCTGATTTAGTTATCTGCAACAGGGTTCTATCCATTGGTCAATCTTTATTTGATTATATGGGGCCTTTGATTTGGAATTCACTACATTAATTCAGTTGATAAAAATTCTTATATTATCAATCTTTAAATGGTAATTAACTGTATTTTTTTTTTTTACTTCTTTCATACGTCTTTCTTTTCTACTTTCTGAAATGGGTTTTCTTTACTTGTTTTCGTATTTCTATCTTGTTTTCAGAGAAGAATCAGTACTCTGTGGTCACTGGTAGCCTCTAATAGCAAAGCTTACATAAGGCTGCCTGGAATGAGTGAACAAATACATACCATGGCAGGATACCTCCCAGGGATGGAGGTCTACATTCAGTACCACCAAGCAAAAGGTAACTCTAATGCCTCCCTCTTCCTACAGCGCTCCACTCCCCATCCCTCCAAAAAACAAAACAAAACCTCATTGCTTCCAATACTTTCTTTTGCTTTCTTTCAAATACTTTAGGAGCCAAATATTGGGACACTTTCATCTGTTTTAACTGCTGTACAGAGAGGTCAGAGGAAGTAAAAGCGGGTGTCTCGCTCAGGCATGTCCCCAACCTATTTTTTTTCATAGGATCATAAGCTGGAAAGTGAAAAAGGGGGCCCTAGAAATGATTTTAGCCAATCCCTTATTTCACAGAAGAAGAAACTAAGGAACAGAGACATCAAATGGCAAGATCATAGGAGAACTAAGCAGGACAGGTAGGCTTTGTAGTGAAGTCTTCTAAACCAAGGCCAGTGCTGAGATTACTCTAAAATTGAGAGAAAACTTGAACCATCTCTTAGTAGCTTTGTACAAGGACTGTGACTTCTTGGCTTCCTAAGAACGGAGTCAGATGAGTTGCCTGGGAATGGAACCTTTCCATTTTTGTATAGGTAGATGTAACAATAACAATAACAACCACCACCACAACAAAGTATAGCATTTACATAGCACTCTGTAGTTTGTGAAGTGTTTTACAAATATTATTTCATTTAAATCTCATAACAACCCTGGGAAGTAGGTACTGATATCCTCATTTGACAGAGAAGGAAAGAGATTGAAGTTGCGGATGAACAGATGGAAAGATTGTGTATGAGCTATGAGTTCTAATCCTGACTACAATATGTTCGACCGGGCATTTCAAAGAATGTGCTTCTTTCTTTCAAATTGTGTTGGCAAAATATCATACTTACCTAAGTTGGCTTAACAATAACATACCTTTGTATGGCACTGAAATTTTTGCAATATCATTTCCTGACAATAACCCTGTGAGGTAGGCAATACAATCCCTAGTCTTCTTCAACAGAGGAAAAAAATGAGCTTCAGGGAATTCGTTCAATCAATCAGAACTTGCTGAGTACCTACTATGTGCCTGTCACTAAGCTAAGCCTGTCTCATTCATGAGTGACTCAAAAAGTATCTGAGGTGCAATTAGACCCAATGTCTCTTGATTCCAGATCCACTGTGGGTTTCACTACACTAAGCTGCCTTGTTACAGGAATTAAGTAATGGAGACCGAGGATGCCATCCCAAAGTTATTGAGGTAGGATGGACAGAACACTCTAACTGTATTCAGAAACAGTGGCTCTACCACTTCCTATTTTTGTGACCTTGGTCAAAATATTTCACTTCTTAGAATTCTGTTTTTTTTTTTTAATCTGTAAATGAAAATAAAAGTATTAATACTTCTTCCTTCACAGGTTTGTTGTGAGGATTGAGTGAACTAATGCCTATAAAGTACTACAGATATAAATTAATTTTTCTAATTATAAGTTCCTAAGACTTTAATTACCACCATAATTTCCATATTCAACATCCAATCAGTTACCAAATCTTGTTAATTTTACATCTACAATATTTCTTTATCCCCTTCTCTAACAGTCTCTGCTTGGCCACTATTCTCTAAGCTTAGACAAGTGCAGTGTCCTTCTAATTGTTATGGACAGCTAGGTGGCACAATGGATGGAGTAATGGGCCTGAAATCAAGAAAATTCATCATCCTGAGTTCAAATCTGGCCTCAGACACTTACTAGCTGTGTGACAGTGGGCCAGTCACTTTAATCTTCTTTGTCTCTGTTTCCTCATCTGTAGAATGAGAAGGAAAGGCCAACTACTCCAACATCTTTGCCAACAAAATTCTAAAAGGGGTCATAAAGAGTCTTACACAACTGAACAACAAAGAAAAAATCTAATTGGTATCCCTGCTTACAATCACCTCCCCATCCCTTCTAAGTCATTCTCTACAAAACTTCTAAATTAATATTCTCAAGACAAGGTTTTACTAATCTCACCATGGCATACCACCAAACTTTGGTAGCTACCTACTCCTTCTATGTGAAAAAATACAAACTTCTATTCTTTTCACTTAATCCAACTCCCACGTAATTTTTAGACTTATTTGACATTATTTGCTTCATTCCTACAGCATTCTATTCCAATTAGCCTACCAGCTTGTTCCCTGAACTCACTATTTCATCTTCTGCCTCCATGCCTTCATAATTATTTTTCCCTATGTGTGGAATTCACTTAGAATTGCTAGCTTCCTTCAAAGCTCAGCCAAGGCATAGTATTCTACAGGAATACTTTCATGATTCCATCTCAGATTATCTTATATTTGCTTACATGTGTGCATGCTAGATCTCCCATTATAATGTAAATACCTTCAATTGTTGGGATTTTTAAAAATTGCCTTTATGTCTCTAGCACATAATTTTGAAACATACATACAGCAGATAAATTGAAATTAATTTCCAGTAATAAATATGACATTTGAAGATAGTTTTGAAATCATTAGTTTTTGTCATTAAGACCCTTGAGTATGGCCAAGTTTGCATTATCTTTGTAGCCCTCCTGCCAAGTCCAGGGTACCAGAAGTTGTCTTCCTTACCTAGGGCTCCTTCTATTGTCAATGCCCAGTCTAAACCCCACCCCCCCAACACCTGGAATGGTTTGTTTCATGTTCCCCTTATCAATTTCTGTCCACCCAATATATCTGCTACATTGGGGAAGATGCTTCAGTTCTCTTTGCCCTCTCCTATTTCCTCCTTTCACATATCAAACAACAATTAAATTAAAGGTTCCCAACAGAAACTTTAAGTTCTATATCTCATTGAACTTCTCAGTCATGGTGATTTTCTTGGTCCTGATGCTATCCTATATCTTGTGCTCTCTCTCTTTCTCCCTTCCTCCCTCCCTCTCTTTACCTCTCTCACCCTCCATCTTCCCACCCCCCTTTCCCTCCTACTTTATGGCTTTTTCATGTATTCTAAAATTATAAGTTTCTGCTTGGAAATCCAGAAGTTTCAATGGACACCTCCTACAACTGGCTTACATTTCTATCTCATTTAGCAGAAGGCTAAAAACCTCCAGGCTGAGTCTATTGCTGAGGTGACTATTCTGAAATTGTAGATGGCACAGTGGAAGTGTGAACCTCTTCACCTCCTCTTTCAAACTCCTGGCTCTAATGGATCTCTGGTGGAACTCTAAAACAGATGATTTCTTTGGGAGTATGTCCTTTCCACATCTTTGAAGGTGACCAAAGGCAGTATATCTTCTATCCAAAGATTTGATATGCAGGGGAGGCTAGGTGGCACAGTGAATAGTGCACCAGCATTGGAGTCAGGAGGACCTGAGTTCAAATCTAGCCTCATACATTTAACACTTACTAGCCGTGTGACATTGGGCAAGTCACTTAACTCTACCTTCCCTACCTTTCCCCCTCCAATAAGCAAAAAATAAAAATAAAAAAATAAAAAAAAGATTCGATATTCAAGTAGCTGTTATGATAGGACTGTGCTCTGTTATTGCATGAGTTCCCTCAATTTTCTTTCTTAAGGGAGATTGTTGCAAACAACTTGCTTCCATTTCCTTCCCTGTGGCTTCTAGGCTTTTATTTTTATTTTTTGTTTTTATGTTTCCTTTTATTAAAACATTATATCCCTTTGCCTTAAAAGTAAGGAAAAAAGTAAGACTATTGCTTAGGTGGTAAGAAGGGCTTTAGGCAGTTCCCTTAAAGTACATGCTCTTGACCTACTGTGCTTCCTCTCACTTTCTAGGCAATTAAAAGGCAGTGTTGTAGAGAATTTAGTGATTGAGACCATTAATCTTTTAAGTGGAGTTTATTGGCTAGTGGCTGCAAGGAGTTAAGCTTACCCAAATCAAGCAGCTCCGAGATGCATTTTCTCAGGGTTTATATAGACAAAAATCACAACAAACTGTAACCAGGGGGAAACCACAACTTAGTTACTACACAAGCAGGGACAATACAGAAGCCAAATGGTATCGATCAGTTAATTGCCTAATGATTATTGCCCAGCAATCAGTTTATTGCTCAACTGGAAAGATTGCAAGTCTATTTTGAGAACTGAACAGAAGGGGAGGAGTGGCTATGTGCTCCAGGTAGCAGGTTTGGGCAGGTATACTTGGCAGGTTTGCTGCCTCGGCAGGCTTTGTTGGGTTTGGTCAGGTTTCCTGAGCAGCTCTCCTATGATAGGGAGAGATCGGGGATGTTCACAAAATGGAGGATTACAACAATCCCCACTTCTTTTTGTTGAGAGTCAAACCCTTTACTCACAATTGGTTCCTGGTAGTGGGGTGATATAGACATTGTCACAGTGTGCAGAAAGCAACTCATGCAGGGGCTGATACCTAGGTTCCCTTAGAATACTGGGACTTGGGGCAGTTTTATTAGGATCCCATCATTCCCCCCTCCAAGAGCTGGGGCCCAAATTCATTTGGGAGAAAGGATGAAGGTCTCAGCTTCCATAGCTTCTTTGGGCTGAAAAGGGGAGTAGAGCTGTCCTTGTCTCAATGAGTCCTGAGAAGGAAGTTGGCTGAAACTGAGCATATATCACATCCAGGGGATGATGGGTGAGTATAGACTGATATCTGCTGTTTCCTGCCAACTGTAGGTGAATTAGCCTGTAATCTGAGAGATACAAATCTGTCAGGCAAGTTCGATATGCAAGTCCAAGATATAAGAGGAAAGACAGATATATATTGTAACAGACAGTTGACTATCCCAAGTACCTTTTTACCATACTATTTAGACTGTAGAAATATCATTTTGGGCTGAATAGCTTAGATCTAACACATGCTTTAGTAGCTCAGATTTATCCCAGCCTTAGTACATGGGATAATGATTAACTTGTGTTTGTTGTACCTTTGTTTCACAAACTTCTTTTCCCTTTATCTAATTGTTCCCATGTCATTCAGAAAAATTTTCCACTCCATGGATTTAACCTTTCACTTGACTGTGCAGGCAGGCACATGACAAGCTTGTGTATTAACTTACCCAGTTGTTTAGGATATGGAATGACTACACATTCACGTTAAGAACAACAAAATTTCACATGCCTCCATTGGACTTTTACTATCTTTTACTGACCACTTGCTCTAATTAGAGAAATTTACCATAAAAGCAAGAAGAAGGGGCATGCCATATATGACAGGATAAAACATCTTTACCTCTGTTTGAATTCAGATAAGAGTCACTTTAATTCCATCTCATAGACAGACTCAGGAATAGCCAGGTGTACAACATTCCTTTTCAAAGGAAGACAATGGGGAAACTGAGCCAGGAGGGTCCCACTTTAGATTGAGGCTAAAATTGCCCTCTTAGCTTTTCCCAAAAGTAAACCTTCACCTGTAGCAGGATTCCATCTGAGTAGATTGTGGCATTTATCAGATACTGTTAATGCAGACAACTATTTCTAAATTCAAACTCAAAATAAAACTAGTTGCAGTCCCAATGGTTTTTACATCAAATGGCAAGTCTCACCAATCACAGCTTAGGACTAGATGAAATTGCTTTTATTTGTATGGCATTGCCACAAGCAATAAAAGATTACTATGACATATATGCATAAGAAATTTCATTTCTCAGCAAGCCAAGTTTGTTGTTTGGGAACTCCAGAACCCAAACAAGCTTTTCTTTTTCCTGGAGCTGATGGCCTTGCCCACTAGATGGTTTCTGGGGACTTTGCAAGTTTACAAATAAGGAGAAATCAAGAGGGACCCAAAAGAAGGAGCTGATAATAATCCCCACTTCTTGTCAAGAGCCAAACCCTCGACTCAGAACTGGGACCTCTTCTTCCCTATGATATTCTTCCTCTGGACTGTTGAAAACCATATATTTTATGTTTGACAAGTCATCTATTTTCAATAGTGATTTTTCTTTTTCATTGCCAGGATGTCTTTCCGGCTTCCCATATTTTATTTTCCGGATCCAGGTATATGGCAGCTGGTACATGTTGACTCCGGTCACCCACTATAGCCTACATGGGAGGTGACCTTGGCCATCTTCCTAAGGGAGGGGAGTAGGGAGTGTCTACCCTGTTTACCCTTAGAGCTGTTGTGGGATCAATTTTAAGTTTTAACATTAAAACAGTAGCTGAAATAACTTAGTTAATAATCTTGCAAGTTTAAACAACCTTAACTGAAACTTCCTTTTAAACAAAGGCAGACTTGGAAGCATATGATTTTTCAAAGTATAGTAATCCAAAATATTACAAGAGGAACTACTTCTATTACAACATAGATAATACAACTGTTTACCAGTAACAGTATCATGAGCAATTACGATGTTCTTAAATTTAAATTTTGAAATCAAAACCAATTAATTACCAATCTGGTGAGCTTAAAATTCCACATGAAGTTACACAGAACTAAAGTTTTCTTGCTGTCACATAACCGATCACCTTATCACTAGAAATTAATTACATTCTGGAATCTCACGTAGATGGTGAATGTGGTGATCCATAAACCTTCAAATTAACATGAATACATCCTTACATGAAGCCTGCTTGAAAACCACATCCCTATTTTTTTTTTTAAGATTTCTCATTTGCTCAATAAGAATTCTACAAAATGCATTTCCAATTCACCTGGCACAGAGAATCATTCATTTAATCATTAATAATATGGAAACTGTAACTTTAAATCACTGTATATTTCCAGAATAGCCAAAAAGTAAAATGGGCAATCAACTATCATAGTATATATCAGCAGTTTTAATACTATCTGTTTGTAACCCAAATACAACAGCTTTAAATTATTAGATTTTATAACATAAAAAAATCTAATTCACATGTAACACAATCCAGATAAAAAAAAATTCCTGTAATCTTTTTAATTACAGGTAAAGGTATAAATACCTGGTTTTCTAAATAATAGATATAAACATTATAAGAGAGGGTTAGCAGAACTGATAAAGTAACATAACTTATTTTATATAATTTTTCTTGATCTTTAAGTTTCAACAAAATTCAGATTGAAAAGTGCTTTATCTAATACCATTTGTGGCTTGCAATGGTCACTCAATTTTTACAATGTGAAATAATTTTATTCCAGTGTTGAAATACAATAATAACACAAACAGTAAGATGACATTAATTGCATTTCCAAATCACATATAAAAATTATTGATCTTACCAACTGCAAGGGCTTGTTCACTTCTGACCTCATTTTCCCCATCTCCTTTTCTCATCTCCCCACAGTTACAGAGCCTAATTGGGGGGGGTGGGGTTGATTTGGGAAGTAACTTTGTGTGGGAGGGACTTCAAGTGCCGGGAGGTTGTAGAGTCCAGTGGCTGCATTTAGCAAACTTTGAGCAGAAACTCCAGGTTCTGGTGGTGTGGGAGGAAGGACTTGGGGTTTTGAGAGGAGAGGTTCATCTGCTTACCTGGAGAAGTGGGCTTCAGGGTGCCCAGGGACCTAGGGCTGTTGTCAGTGGGGCCCTGATGTAGTTGCCATTCCTCCTTCCGTTGTTCCTTTCACCAGGTGGGGAAGGTAAACGCAAATTCCCTACTATTCTTTTAACTTTTCACTGCAGCCTTAGCTCAGTCAGAGCCAGGATGACAGAGTGAAGGATCTTAATGGTTCTAACCTTTCGCTGTAAACTTTGCTCAGTAGGAGCCAGGATGACAGGGAGAAGGCACTGTGGCCCTAGTCTGGGAAGGGCCAGGTGTTCACTCCTTTAAAAACTTTTTTTGAGAATGAGGACTTTCAACCCTCCAGTAAAGTCCCCTCTTCTCTTGTACTAGAGAGCTCAAAGTTTCATTTCGGAGGTATTTCTCTTTCAGATCTATGCTTTTTCCCAATTTATCTTAGTGTTAAATCATAACCAGAATGAATTTAATTATCTAGATCTATATTCTCAATGATATTACACAGTTCTCTTTCTGTAATCCAAGAAAGGGTTAAGTGCTAGTCCTATTCCAAAGTGCAGCTTTGAAACCTGCTTCTCTTTGATCAGTGAAGTGACCCCTTTTCTCTTAGGTAAATCTTAGGAGAGAAGTTTTCCCTTCCTCTTTTTTCACCTCCTGAACTTGGCCAGAGTCCAAAGGAGTGGAAAGAGAGAGATTTTTGATTTTCTGCCAACAACCTTTCTTCAAGAGACCATCAGTATTTCTAGCCCAGGTACATTTTTTTTTTCCTGACGGCTTCATTTTGAATTTTACAAGTGGCAGACTCAAGGATTTTTTTACGTACACACAGAGCAGAGCAGACAGATACTGAAAGACAGGTTGAAACCGATAGACAATCACAAAACAACAGATACAGAACTAAATCTTTACAGCCCAGGTACAGTTTTCTTCTTTTCTGACTGGCTGCATTTTAAATGATACAAGGTAGATACAGACACAGAGCAGACAGATTCTTAAACAGGCAGTTTGTACACATAACAATTGAAACAGACTGACACAGATGGACTAGCCCAAAGCACCTAGATGAAACCAAATGGTAGACAGAGACAAAACAGAACCAAATGGTAAGCCAAAACAGACTAATACAGGTCTAAGCAGACTGGCTTTTCTGTGATGACAAGCCAAAAAAGACCAACTTGGGTCCAAGCAGAATGACTTATCCCAGGGGGCGAACCAAGAAAGTATTATATTGGTCCAGACAGGATAGCTTACCCCAGGGGCTCCCTCTGATGTCTCAGAGAGAATCAAGTGTGTGGGCATTAACTGTGTCCAGCTGCCACTCAATTCCCCCTTCAATGAGTACTCTTAGAAACAGACACCTACCTTTAGAAGACAGGAAACCAGAACTCCACAAAATAAGCCAAATATAAGAATGAGTTGGGGTTGAGGAGGGACTTGCTGATTTTGCCCAAGCCTGGGGGCCCCGAAATGTCTCAGGGGTCAGGGCAGGGCCAGTTCATCCCCTCCCTGAGGCCATTGTCCTGAGGTCTCAACAGTAACATGGAACACCATAATCTCCTTGGGGGCCTCCAAATGTTGTAAAGAGAATGACAGGAAGAGAGACCATTAATCTCTTAAGTGGAGTTTAATGAGCCAGCAGCTGCAAGGGGACAAGCTTACCCAAATCAAGCAGCCCCAAGATTCATTTTCTCAGGGTTTATATAGACAAAAATCACAATATAACTATAACCAGAGGGAAACCACAACTTAGTCAGTAGCTACACAAACGGGGGAAATACAGAAGCAAAAGGTAGCAATCAGTTCATTGCCCAACAGTTATTGCCCAGCAGTCAGTTTGTTGTGCAACTGGAAAGTTCCCAAGTCTATTTTGAGAACTGAAGAGATGGTGGGAAGGGGTGGCATGGGCTCTAAGTATCAGGTTTGGGCAGGTTTACTTGGGAGGTTTGCTGCCTAGTTGGGCTTTGTTTTTTGGGGGGCAGGTTTCCTAGGCGGTTCTCCTATGATGGGGAGAGATGGGAAGATGTTCACAAAATGGGGGGTTACAACAGTAGCAACATAAGGAACTTGAACTGGCTCTCTCTGTCCTTTGGGTTCCCCTTTAACCAATGGTTGGAGGAGTAGGAGAGCCTGGATGGCTCTTTCTCAATTTTTGTATGGTTAAAGTGGATGAAAACCTATTCCTTCTTCTGAGTGTTGGAACAATCACTAACTCTTTCTACATTCATCCTTCCCACCCTTTCTCTCCTATTCTTGTTTCCTCCCCTCTCTCTCTTACATCCATACTTAGCTAAAAATCTACCATAAACTAAATATTGATAATCCCCAATAAATTCCCCTCTCTCTTGAGTCAGATCATGTTATTATTTTATAGAGTTCAGCATTGCACATATGCTATATGTTATTCAGTTGTTTCAGTTATGTCTGACTCTTCATGGCCCCATTTGGAGTTTTCTTGGTAAAGATACTAAAGTGGTTTACTATTTCCTTATCCACCTCATATTATAGATGAGGAACCAAGGCAAACAGGTTTAAGTGACCTGCCCAGGGTCACACAGCTAGTAAGTATCTGAGACCAGATTTGAATTTACGAAGAAGAGTCTTCCTTACTGCAGGCACTGCACTCTATCCACTGTCTATCTAGCTGCCCAATGCCATATAACCAAGGTCTAAATGTTTGAAGAAGTAATTTCTCACAATGGATATGAATATAAAGCAGATTCAACAGTTGTTAGAATTAAGTTTTTTTCCTCTCCCAGAAAGCATCTCAGCAGGATGTTGTAGGGAGAATTAATTATTTGAGCAGTGGTTGGGCTAGATGACTTGTGGGATCCCATCCATTTTTAAGATTCTATGATTCAAGGAAAAAAATGGGTTAGAAGCTAGACATATAAACAAATTATGTCTGTTTACCCTTAATTTTTGGCAAAGGTTCTGGCAATCCAATTCTAGTTCTCATAATGGAGTGTGATCTTGATTTAATTAAAACTTTCACTAAAGATGTTTTTCAGAACCAAAAAGGTTTCTCCAAAGGGTAAAGTGGTTAATTCTGATTGTTTTTATACCAGTATGCTAAATCAATGAATATTCATGCTAATACTAATTCTGCTGCTAAAAAAACTGCTGCTCAGAATGATAATGAGTAGCATCCTAGATGCTAGCCTCAGGGTAAGGGTGATCTGAGATCAAATCCTGCCTCTGATACTGACTATATGACTTTGAGCATTCTACCTAAACTCTTAGTGGCCCAGATAATTTTCTAAGATGGTCAGTTGCTGAGCAGTTGTTTATAGGCACTGAGAGAGAGAGTTTCCACAGTTGGAGTTACTCACATCAGTAGAATCACAAATGAAACCAAAGAATAATAATAACTTATATAAAAGAGAATAATATTTTGCTTCTATACTTTCAAATACACCATGCCATTTTCTTCTTTATTTCATTCCTTCAAAGTAGGTAAAGAAGGGACTGTTACCTGAAAAATTACAGATTTTGAATTAGTGAAGCTTTTTTAACAATGATAGTCTCTGTTAAAATGTGAAATGATCTGCCTCAAGAAGTAGAGATTTCACCATTCTAGAAGACTTGAACAGAGTCTGAATGAAAACTTTTTTTTTAAGAATGCTGACTGCTGTTGGGATTCTATGATCCTCTGAAGGTCAGTTAGAAAATAGCTATAGACTGTGGAGCATCCCCAAAGCTACAGTTGAAAGGGATCTAAAAGGCAATGTAATACAACCCATACCCAAAGCAAGTTCACTACTGGTTGGCTCTATTTATTAGGAGTTTGAACTAAAATCTCTCTTTTGGTATGGACACAACTTGGTAAAGAAATGGCAGAGGAAAGTCATAATGATGCTCAATGACTTACAGCTACCACATAGTTCAGTGGAAACACAATGAATCTTACTCTTTTCCCAGCTGCATTCAATGTGTACTTTTTTCCGTAACAAAAAGTGTCCCCTCTGTTCTAATAAAACATAATATTAGAGGTACAGAGATGGCAAAATCCTATTTACTGGAAAGTGCTGACAAAATGGCAGACAGGCTGCATTTCTGGGTATGTAAATCATGCTAATTACATTTAACAAGGACCATATTTCAAAAGACAAAACTTGCCATGGTGAGCCCCAGCACCATCTTTATGATGGCTAACTTCATTAAAAAAATAAGAAAGGAAAGGACACAGAAGTCTGCTTTTCTGAACCTGAATGCTGCCAACAATGAAAAGCTAGTTACTGAAGCAGAAAACAGTGGAATTCTTAAGTGGGATTTTAAAATTTCTACTTTCTTCAGTCAACTGTGTAATTATAAAGATGTGATCTATTAAAGAATACCATCTACAAAATCTTGCCTCTTCCCTACTCACTCCTTCATAGAGAATGACCTAGATATGTTGTAGATGATTGATATAAAATATGTAGCTCAGTAGTATATTTTTCTTTTTTAGTATTTTCTTTTTAAAATTTAATTATTCATTTATTTGTTTTAATATTGATATTTTTCTTATATTTTGGGTTCTATATTCACTCCCTCCTTCCATCCCCTCTGCCACCTATAGAGAAAGCAAGCAATATGAAAATAATTAAGCATATGAAGACATTGAAAGTGAATTTTTATATTAGCCATGAGGCACCCAAAAAAAGTAAAAAAAAAATATGTTTCAATCTATACACAGAGTTCATCAGTTCTCCCTCTAGAAGAGAATAGCGTTTTTCATCATGAGTCTTTGATCAATTGGAGAATGCCTCATTTTTTTTTTTTTATAAATTAGGCTCAGTTCCTTATGTATCTGAGAAATGACTCCTTTATTAGAGAATTTGCTGTAATCCTCCTTCCCATTCACCATTTCTTTATATCCAATTTTGGCTGTATTATTTTTGTTTGTTCAAAAAAAAATCATGTTATCAAAATTATACATCTTAATTTCTGTTATGCTCTGTCACTCTTGTTTGATCACAACATTCTTTCCTTATACATAGATCTGACAGGTAAAATTTCCCATTCTCCCCTAATTTGCTTATGATATCACCCTTTATGTCTAAATCATCTATCTGTCATGATTTTACTTTTGGATAGGGTTTAATATGTTGATCTATGCATCGTTTCTGCCAAATTTCTTTCCAGTTTTTGAAACAATTTTTGCCAAATGGTGAGTTCTTTCCACCAAACCTTAGATTTGTGTAGATTTGACTTAATTGAGCTTCTTTTCCCACTTTGATTTCTCTTTACTACTATTTCTATCTCATCTGCCAGTTTATATGTTATATATCTGCATAAAACACATTTTAATCTATGTTTCTATATATATATATATATACATGTATGTTTGTATATGTGTGTATGCACACACACAAGTGGAGAATGAATTGGATCTAAAGTCAAATAGGATGAGAAAAGTAAGCTCGATTTCTTTCAGGAGGCTGTAGAGTTTTTTTTGTTTTTTTTTTTTGTGACCCCAAACTCTTCTCCCCAAAATACAGATCTGGTTTTAATTTTTTTTTATTAAAATAATTGTCTTTATTAATTTGTTTGTTTGCTTTCATTTACAAGATTCAGTTCCACAATCCCTTGAGTTTCAAAGTTTTTTCCTCCTTTTATTTCCCCCCTGCCCCTCCCCAGCCATGGTAGCATGCAATCAAATACAGAATTTACAAATACATTCACATTAGATATTAGTCAGGTTATAAAGAAGGATTGTAATGGATACAATGAACAATGAGAAAGAGGAAACAAAACCAAACAAGAAAAAGGAGAGCAAATAGTTTGCTTCAGTCTGCATTCAAACTCTGTTCTTTCTAGTTCTTTCTCCAAATGCAGACATCTCTCTCCATCATGAATCTTTTGGAGTTGTCTTATAAGTCTGCATTACTGAGAAGTGTCCAATCTTTCAAAGTTGGTCATCACACAAACATTGTATCTGTAATCGTGTAAAGATTTCTTCTGGTTCTGTTCTTTTCAGTCAGCATCAGTTCATATAAGCCTCTCCAGGAAAATAAGAAGTCCATCTGCTCCTCATTTCTTATAGCACAATAGTATTCCATTACATTCATATGCCACAACTTGCTTAGCCATTTCCCAATTGATAGGCATCACCTTAATTTCCAATTCTTTGCCGCTACAAAAAGAGTTGCTATTAAATATGTTTGTACATGTGGGTCTTCCTCCCGCTTCTGTGATCTCTTTGGGATACCTCCCTAGAAGTGGTATTGCTGGGTCAAAGTATGCAATTATTTGTAGCCCTTTGGTAATAGTTCCAGATTGCTTTCCAGAATAGTTGGATCAGTTCACAACTTCACCAACAATACATTAGTGTTCTAATTTTTCCACATCCTCTCTAGCATTTATCATTTTCTTGTTTTGTCATCTTAGCCAGTCTGACTGGTGAGATGTGGTATCTCAGAGTTGTTTTGATTTGCATTTCTCTAATCAATAGTGCTTTAGAGCATTTTTTCATGTTTATAGACATCTTTAATTTATTCCTTTGAAAACTGCCTATTCATAACCTTTGACCATTTTTTCAAGTGGGAAATGACTTGTATTCTTATAGATTTGACTCAATTCTCCATATAGTTTAGAAATTAGGCCTTTATCAGAGACACTGGTTATAAAAATCCTTTCCCAATTTCCCAATTCCCTCTTAATGTTAGTTACCTTGCCTTTGTTTGTACAGAAACTTTTCAATTTAATGTAATGAAAATTATCTATTTCACATTTTATAATGCTCTCTAATTCTTGTTTGGTCATAAAGTCTTCCCTTTTGCATGAATCTGACAGGTATGCTATCCTTTGCTTTCCCAGATTACTTACAGTATCAACCTTTATACTTATATCATGCACCCAATTAGACTTGATTTTGGTATACAGTGTTAGATAATGGTCTATGCCCAGTTTCTGCCATACTACATTCCAGTTTTCCCAGCAGTTTTTGTGAAACAGTGAGTTCTTATCGCCAAAACTGGGGTATTTGGGTTTATCAAATAATAGATTACTATAGTCATTGACTGCTGACTCTCATGTATGTGATCTATTCCATTGATCCACTACTCTATTGCTCAGCCAGTACCAAGTACTTTTGATGACTGCTGCTTTATAATACAGATTAAAATCTGGCATGTCTGGGCCACCTTCCCTCCTTAATTCCCTTGATATTCTAGACATTTTGTTCTTCCAAATGAACTTTGTTACTATTTTTTTCTAGCTGTATAAAGTAATTTTTTGGTAGATTGATTGGTATGGCACAAATCTGTTTTTTTAATGGAATATTTTACTAATGTTGTTTTATGGCAATGAATCATGAAACACTATAATTTCTGGATGTTTGCAAAAAAAAAATATTACACAGAAGGCAATGGGGAGGTGGACTTGGGAAGACTACTACCTGTAAAATTAAGAAACTTCAACTGGAGTAAAAGATATTGTCAAGAGAATGCACAAATGGCCAACCAAAAGAAGTTAGGCTGCTCACATGGCTAGAGTAAGACATGATGTGTGAAAGGAAAAAAAAATAAAGTACCTACTGTGTACCAGGTACTTTGCTGAGTGAGTTGCAGATATCTCATTTGATCTGCCCAAGAAACCTGTGAAGTAGGTGCTACTATTGTCCTCATTTAATGACTGGAGAAACTGAGGCAGACAGAGGTTAAGTAATTTACCCAGAGTCACATAGATAATAATTGAAGTTGGATTTGAACACAGGTGTTTTTGAATCTATGACCACCATCTTATTCTCTACACCATCTAGATGCCAGTGGGTGTAGATTGCCAGAATATGATACTGACATCCCTATGATGTCAGGAGAAAATGAGAAAGGCAGTCAGCATGTTGGATAATAATCATAGAATTGTATGGATGGACTACAACTTGGATTGGTGAGAAAAAATATCCAAATCAATAAAATCATATATTAATGTGATTGAGTGTTTTTTATAAAGTGTTAATCTTTGGATTGAGACCAACAAGCCAAAATGGTTAACAGGCAGTGACTTGCTTTACCTAAAGCAAAGGAGGAGTTGATAAGATAGAATCTAGATGCTGTCATTGAGTTATCAGCCTAACCTACATTCTCAGTTAGTTAAAAAAAAAATGTGCATGTAATTATGGATCAAGTATTATGCATCTTTGAAAAGTTTTGAACAATATGAGATGTTACTCAGGACTGAAAAAGTGCAAATGTTCTACTTTTCAAAAAAGAGTAAAGGGCAGAGTCTACATAATATAAGCCAGTTAATTTGAATTCTATCTTGGCAACTTTCTTGAACTCATTACTAAAGAGATGGTATATGAGCATGTAGAAAGTAAAACAGTGATCCTGTACAAATAAGAAACACTTTATTAAGAATGGTTACTAGGCTGGTAGATCATGTCAATACTGCAGATGTAGCTTACCTAGATTTTAGCAAAGCATATGACTTCACTAATCTTATAAACAAGGTTGAAGATATAGGCCAGATGGTAGTATAGATAGGTGAACTCAGTGCTAGTAGAATGGCAAGATTCAAAGAGTAGTCATGAATGATTTAATGTCAAATTGGCAAGAAGACTCCAGTAAGGTACCCAGAGGTCACTATTTGGCCTTATGCCATATAGCAGTTAGCAATGAATTAGTAAAAGGAAAACAAACATGCTTACTTAGCAAATTGCACTTGACAGAAATCTGAGAGGAATAAACAGCTAATATGTCAAATGAGGCAGTCAGGTCCAAAGAACTTGACTTCCCAACTAATGGCTAGGGAAGCATAACTAGATAATGGTTACTGTAGAGAATTAGTCACTTTAGTGAATTGAAAGCTCAATATGAGTCAACATTATGATTTCTCAGTCAGAAAAGCTGATATGGAATCATATATCGCAAGGATATCTTTACATGCAGCATGGGGTGTCATGGTGTGGTTCAAAAGTGGGCAGAATAGACTCTAGCCTCTTGTTCCCCCTTCTTTCTCCAAGGGAGACTTTAATTCCTGCTAGGAGAAGAAGCAGAATCTAGAGAGCAGAGGCTGACTATTATTTTCTTAGAGAGAGGACATCATGGGATAGAATTATATTTATCTGCTCCCTTAAATATTATTAGTCTAGAAGTTGTTAATCTAATAACAGTTGTTCATTAATGAGGAAAAAAGAACCCAAGTTTTATATTCAAGGCCTGACTCCCTTCCCAACAAATACTAGTTCCACAATGAAAACACATAGGAAATAGCAAAGAAACCTATTTATCCAAGTTAATAGCAAAACAACAGTCAAAGAAAGTATATGTAGGATAACATAAACTGAGCCATAGAGTGAAGGAGCTCATCCATTGGGAAGGAGGTAACTCAGCTCCACCTAGAGAGAGAGAATCCCAGATCTCACCCTCACCCAGGAAAATTCCTTGAAATCTCTAAGGTAGCAAGGTGGGGAGAGGGACACAATAGAGACTTCTAACTCCTCTTATGTCAGATTCTTTCCAGAGTCTTATTTCCACTTCAGCAACCTGAAATGCGGTTAGCAACATTCATCTTTTCTCTTAAAGTTGAAAATCAACAACACCAGAAGTGATGGCAAATCTTGAAATGACTGAAGAGAAAGAAATGCTATTCCCTTTCATCACCTCCATTCTGCCTTTCATGCAGGAACAGAACATTGATCTCCACCAATAAAAAGAGAATTTCATGTCTATGGGCATTGGGACTCATGTTATACTTATAGATGGGGATGATTTTCAGAACAAGAGAGGTGATAGTTATGTTTTTTTCTAGACTAATCATAGAATACTGGGATTAGTTCAAGGAATCAGAGTAATAGAAGGCTCTTTTTTAGCCCCTCCCCCCTAAAAAAGTAGGGGGGGAAGGGAAAGATATATAGAGACAATAAAATGATGAATCCATTGAGTGTAGTCCATCTCTCTCTCTCTCTCTCTCTCTCTCTCTCTCTCTCTCTCTCTCTATCTTTCTCTCTCTTTCTCTCTCTCTCTCTCTCTCTCTCACACACACACACACACACACACACTCACACACATGCACTTCTACCAATGCCAGTGATTAACCTCATCTAATATCCCCTTGAATGGTGTATTCAAAGATACCTGCTTATTGTAGATAGATGTATTTGTTTAAAGAAAAAAAAAGAAGAGGCCGCTTCTCATTTTCTTTGCTCATATTAAACCACATAGCCCCTGTTATCCACTGGGAGGAAGGGGTGGGGTGGGAAGAGATAAAGGCAAAACAAGCACTGATTCAGCACTCACTACATGCCAAGCATTGTGTGCTTTACAAGTAGTATTTCATTTGATGCTCACAATTCTGGGAAGTAGATTATTTTACAGTTAAGGAAAGTGAGGCTTACAGAGGTTAAGTGACCTGGCCAGGGTCCCCAGGTAGTAGGTTTTTGAGGCTAAATTTAAACCAGTCATAGGGAATCTGTCTGTTGTCTAGATAGAGATAATTGCCTGAGTTGTAATTTTGAATGGCTTCATTTCCCAGAGCTAGATGGAAGCTGGGACCTAAGATGAATGTCACACACACACTATATATATATATGTATATATATCCTCTCAGCTTTTATGTGTGAGTAAGAGATGACTTCTATGCTCTGAGCTAGCTTAAGGTAAATACAGTTTTGTCTCTGTTCCTTAAAATACTGGGAAGAACTAGCAGACATATTTTAGGGAAGAGCTTGATTAACTGGAGAGAATGTAGAAGAGAATAATCAGAATGGTGAAACTATTCTAGGTCCAATTGAACAATGGTTGGTCAAAAAACCTGAAAGATATTTAGTTTGGAAACTTGCTATCCTTAGATCTGAAGGAAAGCCATTGTAGTGGTAGGTAGAATATGCAGGGAGATGAACTTCACTTCAACACATGTAAATACTTCCTAATACTTAGAAATATTCCAAAGCAAAATAGGGTGCTTCAGTAGGGAGGGACTTCCTCTTTACTGGACACTTTTGAGCAGAAGCTGAGTTAATACTCCTTAAAGATAATGTAAAGGCTCTTTTAGGCAGATATAGTTCTAATTACATGGCATCTGAGGATCTTGGACCAGATGAATGCAGAGGCCCCATTTCATTGAGAGTCTAATGACTTACTAATTCAATAAGGATCTCAAAATGTGGAAAGAGCTGAAAAGTAGACCATACCAGTATTGAATGATGGAAATGTTTAGCCTAGAGAAAAAAAAATATCAGGAAGGGAAAGACAGTAGTCTTTCCTCTTTGAGAACTCCACTCATAGGTCTTAGTTCTTTCTTCCAAATGTAAGTTCAAGCCTCCAATCTAAACATTTTGTCTCTACAGTCAATCCCTGGTCAACACCATCTAAAGAGCCATTGCCATTCTGAATGATCTCCTCTGGATTGTCTGTAGTTTATCAAGTTCCTCCTTGAAATAATTCTATCAGCCCTGTTAAGTTGTTGAAGAATTAGTATTTGAAAAATTACTGTATGTAACACACATTGTACTTAGTCAACTTGGACCCTGAAAACAATTTAGAGAAATAGACATACCTTGCTGAGTCACAAATTTCAGTCCAAAGTAAGGAAAAACTTCTTAACAATAAGCTATCCAAAAATAGAATGATTTTGGCCATACATCAGGTGATTTTTGATCAGATATTATTTGGACTAGATGGCCTCTAAATTTCTTCCAATGATTAGATTCTGTCATACTAAGATGCCTAGAGTTGAGGGATTAATTGAAAGGGTTTTAATTTAAATTTTTCTGATTACTTGGGGCTAAGGGTTGGGAGGAGAAGAGATTAGTCAAAGGAAACAAAGGAAAATGGTCAGAAAACATCACCAGAAGGACAAATAACAGATGGGTGAACATGAATCAAATACAAGTGCCAAATACGAGAAGGAACTGCCAAGTTGGACAACATATCACCAAAGAAACAAAACGGTCATCAACAGAGTGTAATGGTAGAGCTGCTGGGAGAGCACTGAGCTTAAAGTCACAGAAGCACTGGGTGGAATTCTCCTGCTGTGCCACTTAAAGGTTGTGTAAACATCAGTGAGTAATTTCACCTGCCTTCACTTCAGTTTATTATGGGAATAACAGTCCCCTGCACTGCCTGATTGCCGAAGTATAGCAAAGCATGGTGGTGAAGGACATTATGAACTTAAATGTGTGCATTAGGACCAAAATATTTGATAGTGGGAAGGGACCTTAGGTCTTCTCTTAGTAACCTGCTCAAACTACAAGATGAATAAATTTAGGGCCAGAGAAATTGTCTAAGGACACACATCTCTAGTAAGTGGATCTGAATTCAGGTCACCTGACTACAAATGCAATGCTCTTTCCACTCCCTTCTCATTGTCTCTTTAGAAATCTTAACTATTTTTATAGTAGAAAATTAAAGGAGGTGCCTCACAGTAACAACTAATCTTATTCCTGAAGATTCCTTCTTCCATTCATCTGACTAAACACAGCTTCTTAGCTCCTTCTATGGACTCACAGAAAATAAACAAACACACATAACTCTGAACTCCATGGGAAATGCTAGGACAAGATTCTCAGCCCAGTAAATTCATATTTGACCAGGGCAGAAACAGTAGGGAAGATTCTGATCATTCCAGCAAATGCATAAGGAAACCAGTCTCCTAATGTTGTAGGCACAATGCTATCTGGATCTCCTAGCTCTTAAGAAATTCAGTAGAAGAGTCCATTATGTCTTTCAGAACAATAACTTGACCCCCAAGAAAGAGCAAGGTTAAGGTCGGATTCCCAGTAGTTGAAAATAGCCATAGTTACCCTATTATTCTCTGCTCATTCAGGGTAAGAGGAGAGCAGCCAATTTCTAGAATATTAGAATTTAGATTGGCAATGGACCTTAGGTATCTAACAATCTTACAGTTTCATCTAACAATCTTATCCATTTTACAAAGAAGGAAACTGAAGCTAATAGAAGACAAGTAACTTGCCTTCGATTATTCAATGGTACAGCCAAGAACTGAAACCAGGTTCTCTGACTCCAAGTTTAGCAGAATGGCCTTCATATATCTGTGATCTCAATATGGCTATGCTTACCTTACAAGGCCCCAGAGTTCTCTCTGGTTCTGTATTTGACTGCTAAAGCTGCTATGTGAGGACCAGTGTCCTTTCCAAAATAGCTGTTGTCTCTTATTATCCTTGTTAGATGCCTTCTCAGATTATAATGGCAAGTAGGATATCGTTGGGGGAGGGAGGGTAAGGAAATTTGAGCTCTGTCACTGAGTAACCTTGCACAAGCAATGTGGCCTCTTGTTGTGTGTTTCTTCATTCAGAAAACAAAAGGATTTTAATCTAGATAATATTTAAAGTTCCTTCCTAACTCTTTCTAGAGAGAGGATGGGATTTTAGGCACTGAATAAGACCTGCATTTCCAGACAGAACACAAATGTATTTTGCTTGACTATATTTTTGTTAGAAGAAAGAACTTTTTTTGTGGGGGGGGGGGGAGTGGGAGGGAACTAGGTTAGCAAAAAGTTTAGAAATAGACATAGACAAGCAAAACAGTGTTAGTATTATCCCAGTAAATTGAATGGCTATTAAAAGCAATAAGCTGAATGTGGAAGTGTTGTGGTTTCACATACAACTCCAATTTTCTTAATGTATTGAAAATGTTTGTTGATGATTCCAATAAAAAAAAAAAAAACTTCTAAAAATCCCTTCCAGTTTTAAATCCTATGATTCTATGAAGAAGTGTTGGTAAAAATATCTCCAAGCTGAGTGACACCATCAAGAAAGGTGAAAGTTGATACAAAATGATGTTGAGGTGGGGCTTTTCCAGGAACAATTTTCATCATATATTTTACCAATAGCCAATAATGACTATGGCCCTGATGTCTGCCTAATTCATTGCCATTCACTAGATATGGAGGGGAATAAACAATAGGTTGATTAGAGAATAATTTTCCTGAAGAGAGATCTAACCCCCACTTTAGAGTTTTTTTCTTACTTTGCAGTGCTGATCATATAAATTTGCAAGAGTTAACTGAAATGTAGTTCTACCTCCAAGAACATCTCTTTATGCACTGAGATCCCAGTGACTAATACAGTCCAGAGAGTTAATCACTGGACCAGAGTTCTTTGTAATAAATTATTGCTAGGCCTCCTTGCAGAAGAATTATCTCTGTAAAGGATTCTGCCTTAGGCCATGGACTCTCAATCCTCCTTTACACTGGGATCAGTTCCTTCTAAGAACTGCCCCAGGGAAACCCTGACCTTTTGCCCTTGGGCTTTTTGACTTCTTTGTTTTATACAAAAATCACTCTCTCTGGCTTAATGCCACTGATCCAATTTGAGGATCAGTATTCTGCCTTACCTCATCTTCTGTGACCCTGCTCCCCTAAAAGATGACCATTGCCATGGTATCTTGGGGGCCTCCTTTGCCTGCTAGGCACACTTCAGATGACAAGTGTGTTGCTTCTTGACGATTTATTTGTTTAAAATGTTTTATAGATATCTTTTATCTGTGCATTACTGTATCAGCAATGCAGTATTCACAATGCCTACAGTAACTATAAATATGCTGATATAGTTATTAATCACAAAATGGAACAGGCTCTCTACATAAGAAATATAGATAGTGCATTCATTTAAATACCAGAAGACTGAGTCCCAAAACCAGAA
>CM053585.1:321852028-321865462 GCA_028646515.1 Pseudochirops corinnae | reverse complement strand
CAATGCTCTTCCCACCGTGCAACAACGCCTCTGATAAAAGATTTTTGTGTAGTGGCAAGATTTCTGGGTAGGGTAAGGGAAGTGTCATAGAGTCATAGAATGTTAGTATATGAAATGCTAGAACTAGAAGGGACATAAGAATCAAAGACTTTAGAATGTCAGAGTTGTAGAGACTTAAGATTTACCAGGGCACAGACTGTTAGAGCTAAATGGAATCTTGGAATACAAAGTATGTGTTTACTAAACATTAACTGAGTTGAATTGACTCTAATTCCCCTTAAAGAGGAAAATATGAGAGTCCCTAGTGGCCAAGTGACTTGACAAATTCACTGTTACTTCATGCCAGGGTCTAGTCTCAGTCTCCTGGCTCCAAAATCAGAACTCTTGATACTTGAGTATGTTGGTTTCTCTCATTCCATGCATGACTTTGTATTATTCTCATTCTCAAGTAGATACTACATTTTACTTGGGGAAGGATCTACATCTGATTCTTTTTCCTATCATCTCATTGTTACTCAGTTAGTGCATTGCTCATCAATAGTAGGCAATCAATCCACATTTGATAGATGACAATAGATAACATGATCATGAATTCAATATGATCAGGTTCTTATGGTTATGACAGTGAAATATTTTCCAAAATTATTTTGTCAGTTGAGGAAGGGAAAAGAAAATCAAGTGAAATGAATATAACAAGTCAATTGGTCATTGACCAACAGTTGGTCACTGTCTGCTGGCCACTAGGTGAGGAATTCTTTGACCATAGAAACGAAAGCAAAAATGGAAAATTAAAATGACATTAATCTCTAGTCCTCTAAAAGGTCATTTTTCTATAAAGAAGTATCCATTGTTGACAGGGTAAGAAGAGAAGGGAAAAATGACTAAAAAGAAATCCTACAATGGCTTAAGATAAATATGGCTGAATTTTCCACCCCTTCTCATTTAAAGAAAACAAAATCTAATTTGCTGCTGAATTTGCCTTTAGATTATGAGGTCCTTTGTCAGGTTTCTTGGATGTCAATTAGTAATGTTACATTAGTACAGAGGCAAAACAGAATATGAAGTGTAAATAGATAAAATGAATGAGAAGACAGAGAAGCAGAGAGGGAGAAGCTCATACAAGAAATCAGAAGTCCTGTCTGAGCCCTTACTTTACCATTTAATTCATGTATCATTGTACACAAACCTCTTCACCTTTCAGAGAAGTGTTTTCTCATCTATAAAAGGGGATTAATAATACATTAATGCTTCATGGGGATTGTTGTTTCAAAAATATTTAGTAAACAAAAAAAGTGTAAATAAAAATCAGTTAGATTTGTGTTAAGAAAAGAACAAAACACTTCAATAAAGTAAGCTGCCTAATTTTCCATGAAACACTGTCTCTACAGAGTTTATTTTATTTTATTATTTCATTCATTCATTCATTCATTCATTCATTTTATTGTTTATTTATTTGTTACCTATCTCGAGTCATCTCTATCATTATAATATGTCTATTTATTTATCTATCTATACCTATATCTACCTATCTTCACCCATCTCTCTCTGTCATCATGTGTATGTCTCTATCTATCTCTATTTTTATTGTTAGTGACACTCTTAGTGACACCATCTATGTATTCATATCTATCTAAGTCTATCTCACCTATTTGTGTTTATCCAGCTCATCTCTCCATTTATTATGACTAATACTCCCTATCTTGCATAGGCAGTAAGTCTCCTCCCTGGCCTGATTCTACTACTGTGTGACTCAGAAGCTTTGACGTACTCCATTTCCAACCTGGGTTGTCTCTCCCCTCCTTGGACTGGCCCCTCACTGCCATGGGCTCACTATATTGGTGATGGAAACCCTGCTTTATCCTGGCTGCAGCTCAGAACTTCTGAATTCAAGCATTCCACCAGTGTCAGTCTTCCCTAACAGCAGGGATTATAGATATGTGCTACCATACCTAGCTCTCTGAGGAGCTTACAGTAGTATCGCCTTCCATCATTTCAGTTTCAGTCCTTAACATGGACCTTGAAGTGACATAATGTTTGGTGAAATTAATGTCAGAATCTTCATTCCTTTCTTCCAGGATAGCTGTCATTGTTGTTCAGTCGTTTCAGTCATGTCTGACTCTTCATGACCCCATTTGGGGTTTTCCTGGCAACGATACTAGAGTGGTTTGTCATTTCCTTCTCCAGCTCATTTTACAGATGAGGAAAACTGAGCCCAATAGGGATAAGTGACTTCCCCAGGATCACACAGCTAATAAGTATCTTGAGCTAAAACCTGAACTCAGATCTTCCTGACTCCAGGCCTGGGTTCTAGGATATTCCCTTCATGACCTAAACTTTAAGAATTTTAACTATCTCTATTCATAGCAGTTTGAACATGATCACCATCACTGAGAGAGCACAATGTAGTAGTGAGTAAAGCACTGGTCTTGAAGACCTGAATTCAGAATGTGTCTCAGATATTCACAAACTGTGTGACCTTGCAAATCAGTTGGCCTTTCTAATTCTGAATTTCATGTTTTATATACAATACCTATAAACTTGTTAGGAAGCACAAATTAAATAGCATATGTAAAGTACATTGCAAATTTGAAAGCACTATATGAGTAATAGTTATTATCTCGTGTTCTTTTGTTAAAAGGTTCACATAGAAGTGGTTCAAGGACAAATCACTCTCCTATCCTTATTCTTATATATGTAATGTTCTGCGGGCTATTCTGCAGGTGGACAAAATGATTCTATTTTGCAATTGAATATGGATATTGTAATGTAAGCCCATCTTCTGGAGATTCATTGAAAACATTTTTGAGAGGACTCTAGGAGTAACTCACATGACATTCTCATCTTACTTCCATACAGTTTTAATGTCTTCCCATGGGGCTGTAATTTTGAAAGCTTTTTATTCTGTGTGCTTTGGAGATGACAAATGTTCTGCATGGTGAAATATATTAATTGTTTGCACTTCAATTTTAGAGATTAAAAATTCTATCTCATAGACGCGGGCAATGGCTCTCTCTGTAACAATGCTCGGATTGTAGCACAAATAATATCCTGGATTCTCAAGGATATTTGGAATTTGTAGATTGGTGAATTCTCATTTTTAAGATTAAAGGAGAGAGAGCATTTAGTGTACAGTTCTAGCCACCTAATAATTTTTCCCCCTAGAATTGATTAGATAACAAATTTTGGTAACTTGTAGTGTCATGTGGCACTTCCCACAACTTTATTACATAATCTGCATTGAACAATAGGTATGGATTCCTTAAAGATAAACTTTTGGGGGGAATGGTGCAATCCTGAATTACTACCATAAACACTATCACATTTATAAATCAACTCATGTCACCTACTTGTTCAACACTTCCTAACTGATACAGTCATGGCTAAATTCACATTGTTATTATCTGTGAGTGCCAATAGATTCTACTCTTGGATATAAGCCATTTCATAACCTTTGCCCAGAGATAACCACTTTTGTGGACATTGGGCAAGGCCAATGGTATCGTCTGTCTTCCATTCTTGCTTTTGCTTAGTGAAGTGAAATTTTCTTGTTCCAAAGTATTTTTTTAAAGTCTTTGATCTGTTTATAAGGCACTCTAAGAATGGCTATTATTCTTCCTTCTCTATTGTGATGGGAAAAAGTTAACCTTTCTATACCTGCCTTTGGGAAACAGAACCTTATATTTCATTAATATTTTATGAATTTTCGTGAAGATATTTCCCAAATTTGTTATTGTTCATTTTCCCATTCCAAAAGCATATATTAAGATTGGTACTATCTAGGTGACAATTGATTCAATATGTTCTTCTCATTCAGCTTTGATTTCAGGATGCCAGTAAATGTATTCACCCAGAGTCTTCTCCTTTATACCTTTATACTTGATATGTCTTGCCTGGAGGAAAACAAATTATTTGCAGGTGTTGTCTTCAACTGTAGATTCAATATGATTTTTGAATTCCAATTCAGAGACCTCAGGGTCTATATTTCCTTAGCATATATTAAAAATTATACACTTATCACATTCAAATGGCATTTTTATATCACTGGAGAAAGACTCCACTTAATGAAAGAGTTCTTGTGTGTGTGTGTGTGTATGTGTGTGTGTGTGTGAGTGTGTGTGTGTGCAAGTGTATTTTGGGTGGGAGAGTGGTCCAGATATTCCAATTGATGTTTTTCTTACAGTCTGTTTTTAATTTGGAAACCATATTTGGTTCCACCTAAAAGAGATGGCAACAAATTTAAGGTAGGGTGAACCACAATGGGTTTAAATTATCTACTTGAAAAGTATAATATTTTATGTCAGTTGTTCTTTATATTAAATATTTTTTGCATGATTGATGGAGAACAATTTTCTATTTAGACATCAACTATTTCTAACACTGGCACGATATTTGGATTCATTACACACGCACACAAACACACACACACACACACACACACACACACACACATATATATATATATATATATATATATATATATATATGCTCCATGAATAAGCCATGAGTGTGGAACTGAATCAAGGGACTTTATGATAACCCATAAAATGACATGAGACTTTGGGGATGCATGTTCAACAATTACTTATTCAATCAATAATCAATTGTTCTTTACATACTTGGGAAATTTTACCATTCCCTTTTTACTCCTCAACCAATGTATTGTTTTCTTTAAGTGTTTATAATATAAGTAATACTGTCTACCACATCCTAAGCACTTAATAAATGTTTATTGGCTTGTTGTCTTGACTTTTCAAACACCATAAACTCTGAATGATTTGTATAAAATACATAAACAGGTAATGAGAAATTGTAGTAACAGATATATGATGCCTAGATTTAAGAAAGTTGTGATCAGATGTAGAAGAGGCTAAGAAAGTGTTTTTCTAGTAGTTAATTTGTCACTAGGAAGTATTTGAGACAATAATTATGAACCATGTGAACCTTGCTACTTTCCAGTTGTAAGATGATATTTACTTAAGTCACCTTACTCCACTTAAAGTAAGTCATAAAATACTCAATCAATTGATTATAGGCTTTAGAGTCAGTGAGGAAAATACTTTGAACTGAAGTGACATGTACAAGAATGATATTTGAAGAATGATATTTGGATAGGAAAAGGAAACTTGGTCATGCCACAAGGATCAGCTGTAAGTTAACAGGCAAGAGAATCAGTCATTCAAGAAACTGAATTAAGATGAAGCAAGTGTAGCATTCCAGCACATTGATGAAGGAGAAGAAAAGGCAGAGTTTCACTGTTGGCCAGATATCTTTCATTCTCCTCCCAACACATATACACATATTTTGTCCAGAAAAGGACTTTCAGAGTTTTGCAGAGTCTAGAGGATCTTTAACTTCCAATTTTCCCATCTATATCCTAAGGGCACCTACTGACCAACTCACAGTAATGTCTCCATGGAGAGCCAAGGGTGTGCTAGAAATAGATCTTCTCCACAAACCCAAGAAAGAAACTATGAAATGTCCAAAGGAAATTCTTGAGCACCACACAGATAGGAGAAAAGGACATGCAACAATCAGGACTTGTGAGTTAAGTATTTGTTATATAGGTTTTCTAAGTTTGACCCAGCTTTCTTCCGAACTTTGCATATACTTGTGTGAAAGTGTGTCACAGACTTTGGAAAAGAATGTGTTTATGATTTGCACCAAATGTTATTACTGTACCATGTTAGTAAACACCCCTTCTAAAAGGTGCTTAAAGTTGATTGGCTAAATAATTCTCAGCTGATAGGGTATGTGTGGGAAGGGGGGGAAGGACACTCACGAAGCCTTGAGCTCATAGCATTAGAGAATATTCCTGGTCATCACCCCTGAATCATCTGGGTATCACTAGAACCCTGAGGGAGAAATGTGATCTTGCTGGATAACTCGACCCTCAT
This sequence comes from Pseudochirops corinnae, assembly GCA_028646515.1. Classification (NCBI taxonomy): domain Eukaryota; kingdom Metazoa; phylum Chordata; class Mammalia; order Diprotodontia; family Pseudocheiridae; genus Pseudochirops; species Pseudochirops corinnae. The sequence goes on along the minus strand of CM053585.1, from coordinate 321,859,568 downwards.
TTTTACGTGTGGGAGCTGGGATGGGGATTCTCAGAGCTTATTTGGGCTACATAGTTTTGAAGGGAAGCTCAAATTTCAGTCACTTTCTTTAATGTAACTGTTTCATCATTGTATTGATAATGTGTAATTTTTTCTCTTATATTTATCCAATTTATATTGTCAATATATATAAATATATATTGTTATATATTTATATAAGCCCAATTTTTCATTGGGCTTCTAAAAATTTTACATTTCTTCCTTCTTCAGAAGTTCTTTGTATTAATTTCTTTGTGTTTCAAATATTTGCATTGAAATTTTCAATTGATAACAAATTATTATATTTTAAGTTTTTCTGCTTCTTTGCCTCCCTATATTCCTTTAATCTTTTTATAGTCATTTAAATTGCTATGTAAAGGGATATAAAATTTCTAATCTGCTTTTTTGTTCCAATTTCTTTTCCACATGTTTCTTTCGTTGTTGTTGCTTTTAATTGAACAACAAAGTATTTAAGTTTTTTATTGTGTGTTTCAAGTGGATATCGATGCATTCTTCTTGTATCTTTCCACAGGTCTTCAATTTCTCTTTCAAGTCATTTTGCCATGATGATGCATTGTATTTAAGGTTGTTCTCTCATAGGTCTAACTTTGTTCTGGTGGTTCTTAACATGCTTATGGTCACCACATATACTTTTGAATGTCAATGTTGAAATGCCTTTATATTTTCTTCTGACTAATTTGGAATGGTGTTTCCAATTCTGAAGGTTATATAAAGCAGTTGGGTTGGAGGGTGAGTAGACAGAGTATATGACCTGGAATAGGGAAGACCTGAGTTCAAATATGGCCCCAGACACTTACTGGTTGTGTGACCCTAAGTCACTTAAATGCTGTTCACCTCAGCTTCCCCAATTCTAAAATTGGGATAATAATAGCACTTATTTCCTAGGTAGTTGTAAGAATGAAATGAAATAATATTTGTACAACAATTAGCAAACAGTACTTGGCATGCAATAAGTACTTAATAAATGCTTGTTTCTTTCCTTCCTTCCTTATAATAGACAGCCAAAGTTGGGGGTTAGGGGGGAGGGATCTAGTTATGTATAATGTTCTGTTACTTGGATTCATGCCAATTTGTTAAAAGTTTTTGGAATTCCAAACAAAATATGTCCGTTTCCCTTTCAAAATTATTTGAATAATGTTATTTTATCATTCATTCATTTATATTATTGAATAATGTTATTTTTAGCATTCATTTTGCTATTAGGCATAATATCTAGAATTTTGTTAAATGAAATTTTCTTTTCTTTTTCCTTTGCTTTTTGTAGAGGGGGAGGCAGAGCAATTGGGATTAAGTGACTTGCCCAAGGTCACATGGCTAGTAAGTATTAAGTGTCTGAAGTTGCATTTGAACTCAGGTCCTCCTGATTTTATTCCCTGTGTCACCTAACTGCTCCTGAAATTTTCAATGATCTTAAGGTCTTCAACTTTTTCCCATTTAGATTTGAGTAATTTGTTGATTTGTTCACTTACAAAGTGGTTCTCAACCTTCCTAATGCTGCGACCCTTTAATACAGTTCCTCATGTTGTGATGACCCCTAGACATAAAATTATTTTTATTGCTACTTCATAACTATAATTTTGCTACTATTATGACCCTATCTGATTTGCAGGCTGTATTTTCATTGTTATAGATTGAAAATAACCCACAGGTTGAGAACCACTTACTTACAATTCCCCCTCCCCCCCAATCTGGATTTAGGAATGGATTTTTGTTAATGATGCCCTATATTGGTTGAAAATGCATTTTTGTATGAATTAGAGATGAGGTTACTATTCAGAAAAAAAAAAAAAAACACAACACAACAACAGTATGAAGCCCTTGCTGATGAGATCTCTTCTTCATTTTGTTATTAGTACATAATGAAAGTATGCATGCCTTCAGTTCATTTCATGCTTCCTTGTGGCTTGCTTGCTTTAATATTTAACACCATCTTAACTAAAGCATTTTCAAAAGCTAGGATTATTTATTTCTGACTTGTTCTGATGTGTTTTGCCTGCCAGTAGGCCCAGAGCATGAAGCAATATCAGTCACTCCACTGGCCTTCATGTTAAACTAATCACAGTGATAGCATTAGTTGTAGGGGATTTCTTAACTTCCTAGTAGTATTGCCTTCATAGCTACTATAGAAACTTTAAGAAACACAGAGGCCCTAGCTTGTATCTCCCTGATTGGCATTACTTTGTTACCCCCTCTCTCCCTCCCTCCTTATCTCCCCTCCTTCCTCTCCCTAAATTATAATACCCATACTTGTGGGTGTTCTGCTGAAAGGAATATAAGTTTTGATCTCTGAAAACTTTCAAGATATCCAGGGGTTTACAAACTGTGTTTCTTTTTTAAAGACCATGCCTTTAACCCATTTCACCTTGCCTCTTATTCTCATCAACTGGCCAACAATAGGTTCCATCCCAAGCCTCATTTGGTCTTTTTTTGGGCTTTGATGCTCAGAGTGAGTGTAAATAGCAATTGTCTCTGCTTTGGCCAGAAACTCTGAGGATCTTCCCCTACTACATCTACTGTTTTATTGTTGTTGTTTGCTTGTTCATTGCTAAGAAAAAAAAGGTTATTCTTTGCCTTATTTCCTCTTACCTAACCTTAATCACTGAATAGGTATTGCCTCAGACAAACTGAGACCCGGGAAAGACCTTAACTTAAAACAGTCAAGGTCTCCCACTGCATTAGGAGCCATTTCTATTCTTCCTGATCTATATCTTGCCACTGGACCCAAATGACTCTGGAGGAGAAAGTGAGGCTGGTGACCTTGCACAGCCACTCCTCACTTAAATCCAATTCACTTATAAGTCACAGCATCACCTTCCTGATGTCATGCATCTCTTTGAGAATGAAGCACAAACAACAAGAACTTGGTTACCATCCACCCCCATCTACCTCCCACAGACACAGAAACATGCATACACACAACATGGATAAGGATGACTTGGGCTTCAAGAGAATTGTCATTAGTATTAATGTTATTATTATAATTATAATTATAATTATTATTATTAATTATGCTCCCAATAGCCCAAATGGGTGATAGAATCACATCAGCAGTAATAACCATTCATTCATATGTTAGGAGAAAGTGATTATATGACAGATTCAGAAAAGTGATTCAAGCACAATGGTGGTTTGGGTAGGGGGATATGACAAACTCATATAGTTCTAAACAAATATTTCTTCATATACAATGATGAAATCAATTTAAGATATGAAACATTTATTAGTCAACAAGGATTTATTAAGTATCAACTACACTAGCAATACTGGGGAAAATCAATCCCAACGTCTTATTTAGAATTGACTTTAAGAAAATTCTCTGACTAAATCATGTTTTATACAGGAAAAAAAAATGAATTGGTTTTCTTGATTTTTTTTAAAGATCTTGAACTCTGTTCTTTAAGTCTATTCTCCATAGCTTCTGGGAAAAGGCTACCATCATCTTTCTGCATACTTCTGTAAAAAGTATGTAGTCTTCAATTTGGAGGGATTGACTTTTATGGCATCTGAGATTCTAAAGAAAAAAAATGAAGCCTTTCCTGATCATGTCATTTCCATTTTTTTTTCTTCCTCAAATAACTATGACTTTAGTGATAGGTGTACATGTAATTACCACCACCACCCTAACACCTTGCCCTCCCCACCCCACAATTAAATGTAAGCTCTTTAAAGTTAGACTGTTCTATATTTGACTTGGCATTCCAGTACTTAGCATAGGGGCATGGATGCAGAAAGTCCTTTAATAAATGACAATTCATTTGAGTTGAGATGATGAATGACACTGTCTTCACTTTGGCTTCTGCATTCTAGTCAACATGGTATAGTGATCAGGGAACCAGCCTTGGAGCAGGAAGACCCCAGTTCAGGTCCTATCTCTGGATTGCATCAGCTATGTGACTGTGGGCAAGTTACCATCCCTCTATTCTCTAGACAGGTCTTTAAAACCATAATTTTCAGACAACAAAATCCTCAATCCAGACAGAGTTCCCTAAACTAGTGAAATCACAGGTCCATTTGTTTAAGCTAATTGTATTTTATTAAAGGGATAAACAAATTATTCAAAAATGAAATATTAGACTTGAAATGCATCTCTGAAAATAACTAATATGACTTCTTCATTGTAGTGATGAGAGGACCAAAGCCCAGGAAAGATAATTGATTCTTCCACAGTCATACAAGTCAATAGTAGAGCTTTAACCTCAGGTGACCTGACTTCTTATATGAAGCTTTCTAGTTGAATACACTAAAAATCTCAGATTCTGGCATCGTTATTTGTCATTTGATATTTATTTGTATTCTTTCTTTTTGGTGCCTATCAAAGAAATATATCTATATCTATATCCGTATCCATATATATTATGTTTTTTCTATCTATACACATATCTACACATATAAATATTAATACATACACATATCTTGTATATGTGTGTATGTACCCACATATGCATATATGTACACTTTAATAACTTTTTTCGAGCACCGTGTGTGTGTATGTGTATATGTGCTCTTTGTTTTTCAGATTCCATGAAATGGGATAGAGGGAACACGTGGCACAGGATAGTGAATCAAAGCAGGGTCCTTGGGAGAAGAGAAGGTGCTATTAAGAGGATCCCAGAACACGTATACCCAATCTACCAAAATGTTTAACCAGCAATGACAGACAGGACAGAAAGCTAGAACAATTTTTTTTTTTTTAATTTTTTTTGCTCTTTTTGGAAGGGCAATTTTGGAAGGTCAAGTGACTTGCCCAAGCTCACATGGTTAGAAATTGTTAAGTGTTTGAGGTCACATTTGAACTCAGGTCCCCCTAATTCGAACTCAGGTCCTCCTGACTCCAGGGCTGGTGCTCTATTCACTGTGCTACCTAGACACCCCCTAGAACATTTCTAAAGACACTTAAGATCGAGGCTTACAAAATGGCATTTAACTTAGAAAGGCATCAAGATGTTATTGAAAGGGGAATGAATATGCAACTAGAAACATGATCCTGAGGTTCAACTCTGACCACTAACTAGCTATGTAACTGTGAGCAAGCAACTTAACTCTGCTGATACTGAGTTTCCTTTTATATAAAATGGGGATAATCCTTTAACAGGAAATGTGAGAAAAATCCCTTTTGTAAAACTGTAAAGTGCTACAGAAAAGTGAACATGCATTTATCATTCTCCACACTCACACACTCATATACGTCTCCATTTGCAAACCTCAGTATTTACACAAAGATTAGCCTGGCTTATTATCCTCCTGTACACCGTGTTTGTAAGCTTTCTTTCAGGATCTCACTAATGGTATGAGGGTTGAGCTTTGGTGCTGATGGCTTGCCCCTCCCAGGAAAGAGCACCCTGGGATACTTCTCAGTTACCTTTGTAATCATAAGAAAATCCATACCCTTGGGCGTGTGTGTTTGGGGGTGGACGGGGAAACAATATGAGCTAATGGGGAGAAAAGTGAGTGGCTTAATGAAATGACCCAGGCTGCAGAGAGCCTCAGTTACCCAGAAGTTGGGTTCTATTGATGCCATTCAGAGCCTCTAGCCCGGAGAAGTGGATCCGTGTAAATCAATGTATTCATTTAGCTCTCTCCCTAACTCTCTCCCTCAGTTAACACCCCAGCACACACAATGCTAGCGAAGGTGATTATCTCTGCTAGCATAATTCCTCCCTAACATCTGCTTTCGCCCATAACACTCCACTAATTTTTCCCTCATTTCATTACACATAATTTTCTTTCAACACAATCTACATGTATTAAGTGGTAATGACTTTCCAGTTAAGAGCAAATCGACGCCAAGGGACCCCCTCCCCCCCTCCCCGATTGCCTGCCGTGCCTGACTCCGGCTATTAGAGATAAATTTGGTGCCTCGGAAAGCTGCGGTGAGCTAATCAATCAATTACGCGGTTAGGACATACATTATCAAACTTCCACAGAGCAGGGTGCAAGGAGGCGTGCTGATAGACTTGCTATGATTTCTTTTTTTTTTTTTTTTTTTTTAGGAATTAAAAAAAAAAGTATTCACCATTAAGACAGGATACAATTTACCCATCGAAATTAGTGCATGCATGTGGTGTGGCCCCAGTAGAAACAGCAAATCATAAACATGGCTAGTGTCTAAGACTTTATAATCTGCATTTGTTAATGTCGTCATACATGCAGAATCATAATGTTCCGGTTCTAGAAGGGACCTTGGAATCATAGATTGATATAATGTGAGAACTGAGAGGGTCCTTTGAACATAAACTATGATATCTGAAATGATCTTAGAACACAGAATTATGGAACCACAGCATTTCAAAACAGGGAGTCTTGGAGTCACAGAAGCATAGAATGTCAAACAGGAATGGGCCATAAAAAACTTATTTAAAAGGAAACTGGGTCCAAGAGAAGGAACATGAATTATCCAAGTTCACAACAATAGTTAATGGCAATTTCTTGATTTCTAGGTTCATTCTCTCTTCACTACAGCATACTTTAAAAGTAAAGGAAGGTAACATTCAGAATAGTAGCATTTTACCAAAAGTGATCCTTCTTTTCAATGATCATGTCTAGAAAGAGTATGCCAGATGTGTAATCATGTAACTTAAAAGACAAAATAGAAATCATAAGGCCAAGTCCCCTAGAAGTTTAGTGAACGCTATGTATTCACTCATTTGAGATGTGCTCATTAAGCATCCCTAATGTACAAGGCACTAAAGGAATTGCAAAGATGAGTAAGTTTCTGTCCCCTGTAGCTTACAGTGTATTTGAGTGGCACACTGTGTAAGTTCCCTATAAGGTAGAACGTAATGAATGATAAGGGATGTACAAATTGCAATATGATTTGAAATAAAAGAAATATTTTCTATCGCAGGCATCAGGGAAGGCTTTGTAGTACATTCTTCATTTAAATTAATAAATGACTAGGATTGAAGTAGACTATATGAACTTTGTTTAGGGACTAATTGATCAATTTGTACTTTAGGGCAATCTTAATAAATGATTCCTTAACACTCAGGATTAAATATGCCCAGAACTTCACTAGATGTGTTTATATCTCACATTTTTCACTGCACAAAATGACAAAGCTAGCAGGAATTTTCAATACCATCTTGTCTTCATTATTACTTAACATTTGACAACTTAGAAGCAGAGGCCTTAGGAGACTTTATCAGTCATACAGTGGGTAGGTAGCAAAGCTAAGGCTAGAATCCAGGTCTCCTAATGTCTCATTCATTTTTCTTTATATTATATGACTCTGCAACACGTCATTCTAACTTCCATTTTCTTATAGTTGCAATGTGTTCCTAAAATAATTTCAATGTTTCTATATATTTATTTTACTAAAAATAAATGGCAAACATTATTAGTAGAAACATAACCATATCCATTTGCCAAGTCCTGTGGAGTCTATCTCTACAACGCCTCTTCATGTACCTTTCATGTCCCATCATCTCCAACAGATTGCTGCACTATCATGTGCTCTCTCTCCTATCCTCCTCTCTTTCCCCCTCCCCTTCTCTCTCTCTGT
>CM053585.1:321823208-321851528 GCA_028646515.1 Pseudochirops corinnae | reverse complement strand
GCTACAACGCAAAGGCGGGTGCAAAACCTCTGCCTTTCGCTTTTCCCCTCTGGAGACCTTTCCGCGGGACCACTTGCGCAGCTGGTGCTAATCCCCCCTCCTAGAAGCTGGTGCTAATCCGCTCACCTGAGAGCTTTTGAGAGCTTTCTCTGGACCTCCCCCCCGGCTGCCCCCGGGGCACAGCTGCGGCTTCAGGCCAGGCTGCTTTCGGTTTGCAGTGCTGATATGGTTCCTCGTAGCCGAGCTGACTTTAGTGGGAAGTATCTTTGTGTGCGTTTTGAAGTTCTAGGTTGGTCCAGAGTCCTATTCCATGGGTATTTTGGGGTGGCTATGTGAGAGCTGCAATATATTGCTGCTGCTAAGCCACCATCTTGGCTCCGCCCCCTGTATCTAACTCTTTATGAACCCACTTGGAGTTTTCTTGGCAAGGATACTGGAGTGGTTTGTCATTCCTTCACCAACTCATTTTACAGTCTCGTAAATAGAGGGAAACAGGGTTAAAAGACTTATCCAGGGACACACAGCTAGCAAGTACCTGAGGCCCCATTGAAGAGAAATCTCCAGCATTATCTCACGTCACAATTATAACACTTAGGTGAAATAACTCCTCCCAGAAAAGGCTTCAAGGAGTATGGTGGCTGTTATTCAGTCCTACTCTTACACTTTGTGACCCCATTTGTGTTTATCTTGGAAGAGATACTGGAGTGGTTTGCCATTTCCTTCTCCAGCTCATTATATACATAAGGAAACTAAGGCAAACAGAGTTAAGTGACTTGCCCAGGGTCCCTCAGCTAATAAGTGTCTGAGGCTGGATTTGAATTCAGGAAGATAAACCTTCTTGACTCCAGGGCTGACACTCTATCCACTGCCCCTTTGAAAATATAATATATGATTCTCAAGTTCCTTCTACCTCTTATAGTCCATGAACCTTTAATTCAAAGACCACTCCCAGTTACAATGTTCAATAAATTATATATTTCCTAAACCACTATCTTCATATCTCTTCCATTTTAGCTTTTGTGGGAATTTTACCAGAAGTCCTATCAGGGTCTCCTCATTGGTCTTTTCCTCTTGGGTGTTACAAACAAGTTCTGTTTCTTGCCTTTCCCTAGTTCTCTTTTCAATTGCCTCCCACCTCTACTCTCCCACTGCAACCCTCTCCCCCATTAAGATTTTTCATCTCTTTTTCCCTAGTCTTTCTGCTTGCTTAATCTGTTCTTCACTCCCACATTGAAGTAATCTTTCTAATTCATAACTTTGATCGTGTCACTCTTCTGCTCAAAAGCTTTCACAAGCTACTTTCATCCACCTCCTCCCAATGCTGAAATGAATAAACTTCTGACTGTGTCTTTCAAGGTACTATCCAATATTCCTGCAACCTGCCTGTCCAGCCTCATTTTATCCCAGTCTTTTTCAAAAACCCCACATCCCAGCTAAACTAGGCTACATCTTAAGCCCTATTCTTCTTTCCTCTTCCATCTCTATGCTTTGATCACACCACCCCCTTGCCTTTAATGGACTTTGCTCCTCTCTCCATGTGTTGAAGTCCTTCAAGGCTCAACTCAGATACTACTTACTTCATGAAGTTGTTTTTTCTTTTTTTCTTTTTTCCCTGACAATTTGTCCTGTTCCAAGTGAAAGGCCACTTTCATTTCATCACCCCCTGCTCAAAAGCCTCTAAGGACTCCCCATTGCTACAGGATCAAGTCAAAGGTCCTTTGCCTGGCAGTCAAGGCTCTATAAGAAGAGGTCTAAATATATTTATCTAGTCCCTCTCTAATATCCCTATTGAAGTAGCTTTTCTGACTTTTCTTCACAAAAAAAAAAAAATGCTAAACACAATAGTCCCAAAAGTGGAATGATAGAAAAGCTTAGACAAACAGCTCTAGTTAACCTAAAAATACTGTGATACTTTCCTTTCTTCTTAAATTCCTTATTATTATTAGAGTCACTTCCATTTTCCCAGTCTCACAGATTCACAGCATACTTATCATCCTTCTGTAAGAAACCCTTTCTGATCCCCACCTTTCCTCTGAGACTATCCATCCATTCTTCCATTTATTTCTTGTTTGTACATAGTTGTTTTCTTGTTGTCACCTCCACGAGACTATGAACTCCTTGCCTTTTCTTGAATCATCAAGGCTTATAGTAGTGCCTGACATACAGTAGGTGCTTAATAATTACTTCATTTGACTTGGCTCAGAGACTAAACTTGAAACATCGGAACCTGAAGTAGTTGGTAGGACGGTTGAAAAGTCATTTTTATATTTCACCTTAGCTCGGCACTGTTTCCCTCAAAGTCCATCTTTTCTGGAGAGTCAGACTTGGGCTTGTCCTCCTATTGTTGGTCAACTTCTTCTCCGAGAAGTACTGTCATAGACATGGGGATGAGTGTCGGGTTGGGCGGGAAGTTCCTTATAAAATGCAACTGGCACCAAATTAGGAAGCAAAGGAACTTCCAAAGCACTGAAATAGCCACTCCCTAAAGGACTATCTCATCATGATTATTCAGTTTCCTGTAATCAGATAAATAAACTCAAAACAGAAGAGGCAGCTAGAGGAAAAGGCTCAAACTCACCTAGCTGATCGGCTGCTGCAGCTGCCACATGGGAGCAATTACCAGAGTGCCAGCGTGCTACTTGTCACAGGAATGATGCTACACGGATAATTGAAGAAAGAGAGAAACAGGGAGTGGGATCATTGACTTTTTAAAGTCCACTGGGGATATGACTCCTCCTGTATTAGTGGTCAATCCTATATGATACCATTTTAATGCAGGTTCCTCATTCCCTTATTTAGCTGTTTTGGGGTGAGGGATGGAGAAAATGAGGGGTCACCTACTGAGACATCCTGAAGAGACAAGTCCACCAGAGGTTAGTACTTAAATCCTAAAATGACAAGCACTTCACAGGTGAGGAGTCAAAAATATCTCGGGTCAAATATTTCCTCTTATGCTTATTAGCTATGTGACAACACACCAGTAACCTTAACTTTTCCACCTCAGTTTCTTCATCTCTAAAATGGAGAAATAATACCAGCTGCTTCACTGGGTTTTTGTAAGAATCCAAATGAGATCATATATTATAAAGCCCTTTTCAAATCTTAAATGTCATCTAAATATCTGCTATTATTGTATGTTGCAAGTTTTGGGGTAGACTTGTGTGAATAAATGAAAGCAGGGCAAGATCAGGAAAGAGTTAAGAGCTCTGCTGGCTTCAATGTAGAGTAGTATGGGAAGGGGAGTGGAGAGAGAAAGCATTTGTAATGCCTTCTATATGCCAGGCACCACAATAAGCACTTTTTACAAATATTATCTCATTTTATCCTCAAAACAACCCTTTGAGGTAGGTGCCATTATTATTCCATTTATAGTTGAAGAAACTAAGGAAAATGTTAAATGACTTATGCAGAATCACATAGCTAGTAAGTATCTGAGGTGCCATTTGAATCTACTTCTTCCTGACATCATCCTCAGGGCTTTATCCACTGTGCCATCAGCCGTTTATATGAAAAATATATGCCTATGTTTTATATGAAGCACCTGCTGTATACCGGGCACTGTTCTATGTACCTATTTGAAATATGTATGAAATAAGATGGGAAGTTCACACTGGAAAGACAGGCGTAAGGATTGTGGAAAGCCTTGAATATCAGATCAAGACATCGGCACTTATTTGGGATCACAGAGTTAGTGCTAGAAAGGGACTTTAGGAATACAATAGATTTTTGAGCAAACAAGTGACATGACCAGGACTACAGATAAGACTATTTTAGCATGGATAAGAAGGATGAATTGAGAGGTGGACGAGAAATAACAGAGGCAGAAAATATATCAGTATTCTTTTCCCCCTTAAAACTTCTTGGCTACACACTTGAAAAATTTATATTCATGATCATTAAAAAAAAAAACAAAAAAACAACACTATACATTGTAGAGGCTGACTGGTATATTGTCAAGAGCACTGAACTAGGGAATCACAAAATATGAATTCTAATCCCGTCTCTGCCACTTACTACCTGTGTGATCTTGGGCGAGTCAACCAATCTCCCTTGGACACAGTTTACTCTTTCGTAAAAGGGGACTTCTATAGATTCTGAGGTCACTTGCATCTAAGATCTCATATACTTCTTCACTTCCTAAATCTGTTATCCAATCAATATCTGTGTAGTCTGTTTAAATATCCCTCAATGAGGGAGCGTCTCTGGGCCTCACTCTCCCTGTCTATAAAATTAAGAGGGATGTATTAGCCCAGACAGAGAGATGCAGGACTGTCTGGACACAATGCCTCTGTTAATACAGCCCAAACTCACTTTAGCTTTTTGGACTGCCATCTCATATTTCTGTTAGTAGTCTTTTCCCTTGGGCTTGCTTCAAGGGCCACACATGGAGCTCTGAGGAACTATATTTTGCCCTGGGGCCAATGAGCTGTCTATACCTGATATGGGCAGCAATGGAAATAGGAGACCTTAAGGGGTCATTAATGTTGACCAGGGCGAATAGAAAGAACCTAAGGAAAATAAGAAAAACACAGGGGTGAGGAAAGAAGCATAGGTTAAAGAAGCAGTAGCAGCAAATATTAAAAACAAACAGAGAAAGAACATACAAAAATAGAAGGAACAGAACAATAACATTAAGTGTTTGAAGGACTAGGGCAGCTAGATGGCTCAGAGGATAGAGCACCTGGGCTGAAGTAAGGAAGATGAGTCTTCCTGAGTTCCAATCTATTCTCAGACACTTACTAACTGTGTGACCCTGGGCAAATCACTTACCCCTGTTTGCCTCAGTTTCCTCAAATGTAAAATGAGCTGGAAAAAGGAAATGGCAAACTACTAGATAGATATTAGATAGATAGACAGATAGATAGATAGATAGAGATAGAGATGTAATTTTATTTTATTTTATTTTTCTTTCTTTTCCTTTTTCCATCTAATAATCAGAGCTGTCCCAATGTAGAACAGGCAGCCTTGTGAAATAGTAAGTTTTTCCTCCTTGAAGATCTTCAGTCAGATATTGGAAAACCATTTCTCAAGTATGTTATCATAATTATTCCTTCTGTGTTTGTTTTGAACTAGATAGCTCTTGAGGTACCTCCCAGCTCTCAGATTCTGTGGTTACCTAATTTTGGACCACGGCAGAATATTGTATAACATGGGTTCTCAGAGCATGTAAAAATATTACCAGAGATATAGCACCGAAAGGACTTGGTGCTTTGGTATTACTGGAAAATGACAAGTGGTCCCTTGTTACTCCCTACCCTCTCCCAAAGAGAGTAAAAATGGGACAGTGGCCTGTGTCAGTTAAATTGTGAAAAGGCTTCCTGCCCTCTTGCTTCCTCCCTTCAGGTGGCATCATGCAACTAGGAGATGACCAACCACAAGGGGGGGAAGTGTTAGTGCTTCTTTATCCTGATACAATGGTGCTAAAACTTGTTCCCTGTGTGATCCTGGGTACCTCTTTGGCTTCATTTCTTCAAATGTAAAATTAGAGAGTTGAGCTAGATGACTTCTAAAATTTCTTCCAGCTCCATATCTGTGTTCCTAAATCCACAATTATAAATAAACCTCCTATTGAAAAAGACCTCTGCCCCTTTTAATCATAATTCCTCTCAAGCTCAATTCAAATGAAACTTTCCTTCAAAAGATCTCATTTGTGCCCCAGCTTTAATGGCCTTCTCCTCCTAAAGATCCCATAGTCATTTGTTTGTGAACATGTTGCCCACCAATCTCCAGAAGACCATAATCTCCTTGAGAGCAGGAGCTATCTTGCTTTTCCATTTATATCTCTAGTGACGAGGATGGTGTCCCTCACGTAAATGGAGTTCAATAAACGCTTGTGGGTGTGTAGATTGATTGGCTCTATCCTTACTATCATCTGTGTGATCATGACCAAGTCACGCCATTTCTCTGGGAGTCATCTTTTCCTATCTGTAACAGAATGGAGTTGAATTAGATGATCTCAAATGTCCCTTCCAACTCTAACATTTTATGTATTTAAACCAAATTATATATCCCACAGTCCTCTCTTCCCACCCCCCAAAAATGCTTATTCAGATGAAACCCAGATGAAAAATGACCATCAAGAATAAACTTGAGTGGGAAATTGCTGAAGGAAGAAAGGCTTTTTGAAGTAGAAGAGGGGGGCCTGGTTTATGGACAGGCAAAGCCACCTGCTTCTCCTTTACAACCCCTCTTGAATAAACTATTCATGGCCTATTCAACACAGGGAATTAGCTGTCTCTCCCCAGGATCCCCTCCCCCCAAAGCTCTCAGGCTGGGGACCAGTTATTTGCCCTACTGGAGTGATGTAGCTAAGAGATAAAGAGACTGGTTAGGTACCAGATCTTAATTCCCAATACAATGTAAAACCCATCTAATTTGACAGACATTTATAAAGCGCCTGCTATGAAACCCTGGGCCAAGGTTGGAAAGATACTGAGTGTAGATGGGTGAGTTGGAAAAGTGAAGTTTTGGGTTTTTGCTCCTGCTTAAAGAAGATTCTCATCTCAAAGTATACACATTGTGCCCCCATGTACATTTTTAGGCTCCCGTTTCCTCCTAAATACCACTTTCAAGCCACAATACAGGAAAACATTTTGCCCTCCTGTTTTAAGGCTTGGTCTCGATGTGAGAGTGACAGAAGCAGGAGAGGAGCATATAGGGAACAGAAAGTTAGCCAGTTTGGCTGGAACATGGAGCACAGGAGAGGAAGCACTGTGACATCATCAGTGTGGAAATGTATGTGGGCTGGAACAGATTGTGAAGAGCTTTCAACACCCGAAGTGGAATCCACATTATATCCTCAAGACAATAGGGAGACACTGCCATTTCTCCATCAAGAGAGCTCTAGATCAGACCTGTGCATTAGGAATATCAATCTGGCTGCTTCACAGGATGGCTGGGGGTGGGAGGAGGAAGGCATTAGAGGCAAGAATACCAATTAGGTGGCTATTGTAATAGTCCAGACAAGAGGAGATAAGGGCCTGAACTAGGCTGATTCTGCTATGAATGGAGAGTAGTGAACAGATGTGAGAGTTGTTTAGGAGGCAGAATCAACAAGACTGTCATTCATTCATTCCTTCTTTCTTCCTTTCATTTGTAGGGGGTGCACCTTTCAAATGGGAGCAGTTTTGCTCAAAGCAAGGGGTACTTCCTTACATGTGCATCCAACAGACACTTATTAAGCACCTACTGTCTGAGTAATAAAGCATGCAGCTTCTGGATTGAGAGGAGGGCTTCAGAGGCAGAAAAGTTTCAAGTCACATCTTTGACACATACTGTCTCCATCACTATGGGTAAGTCACTTAACCTGTCAATGCCCCAGGTATCTCTGTAAGACTAAAATTGTGGGTTAGGTGCCACTTTGCACTGTTTGAAGAAATTTCCTCAATAGGAGTTTGTTATCAGTTCATTCATAGACCAAGTACCCCTTCCCTTGCTCTTATCACCCCCACCCCCACCCCACAACGTACCACACCCTTTGCCAAGTTCTGGGAATACAAAGATTAAAATGATAAAAAGAAATAGTCCTTGTACTGCAGTTGCTTATACCCTGCAAGGGGAAACAAAATACAGCTAGAAAATGAGATACCCACAATTTACCAAGTAAATTCTAGGGAGAGGACAGTAGCAACTAGAGAAAACAGGATGAGTCTCTTGTAGGGGGTGGTATTTGAGCTGAGCTTTGAAGAAACTAGTGCCTCTACGAGGCAAAAGTGAGAAGGGAGGGAATTTTAGGCATGGGGGCAGCCTGTGTAAAGACATAGAAGAGGAAGAGGGAATGCCATGTAAAGGAAACAGAAACCAGATCAGTTTGCCCAAGATACAGAGTATGTGAATGTGCCAAAAGCTTGGGCAGCTAGGCTGGAGCCATACTGTGAGAAGTTTTGAAAGTCAAACAGAAGTTTGCATTTTTTTTTTTCTAAAGGCAATAAGGAAACCACCAGAGCTTCTTGGGCAGAATGACATGGTCAGGCCTGTACTTTAGAAATGGCAATGTAACAACTGTGTGGAAGACAGAGAGTCCAGCTAAAAGACTCTCACCATAGTCAAGGTGGGAGATGAGGAAGGCTTGAACTAGGTGGTCATTGGTTTTTTAAAAATTAATTTTTTTTTAGTTTTCAATATTCAGTTTCACAAGCTTTTAAGATTTAAATTTTCTCTGCCCCCCTTCCTTCTCTCCTCCCCAAGTCTGTGTGCAATCTGGTATACGTTGTTTGAGCAGATGGATGCAAGGGATGATATAGAGGTAAAAACTTGAAAGTGAGGGGTGGGGAAGAAGAAAAAGGCCAAAGTCACGAAATTGAGTGACTAGAAGGATTCTGGTGACCTGCCCAGAAATAGGAAAGTTATGAAGGGAAGGGTTTGGAGTGAAAGATAACAAGTTGTTTTGGACATACTAAGTTTGGAGTGACTATGGGATATCTAGTTGGAGATGTAAACTGGAGATTTGGAGATAAAGGCCTCAGGTTCAGGAGAAAGTGTGACTGGATATATTGATATGAGAGGTGATAATTTGAATTCAAGGCACCTGATATGATGAGAAAGAGACAGAGAGACAGAGAGAGAGAGAAAGAAGCAGAGACAGAGAGAGAAAAAAGAGAGACAGAGACACAGACAGAAAGAGAAAGAAAAAACTGAGACAGAGAAAGAGAGAAAGACAGACAGAGACAGAGAGACCGAAAGAGAAAGAGACAGAGACAGAAAGAAAATGAGATAGAGACCCAGAGACTGAGAGAGAAATGCATACAGAGAAACAGAGAAGATAGAAAAGGAAAAGAAGGCCCAGGGTAGAGCCTTAGGGTACACCCACAGATAGAAACTGAGAAGAGGCCACCCTGGGAGGGAAACCAAGAGAGAGCAATATCTGGAGGAGTCGGGGAGGAGAGATTTTCTAGGAGTGGGTGGTGGTCAAGGATGTCAATTGCTTCAAAGCCAAGAAGTCTGAGAACTTCACCCAAAAAGCCTGCTGAAGCAGTCATTTGGTACATTCTTACTGACTTAAAAAACAAAAAAAAGTTTCAATTTAATGATGAAGTCAGAAGCCAGATTACAAAGGGTTAAGAAGAGAGTGGAAGACAATGAATGCAGACAGTTTTTCTAGGAATTTTTCTATAAAAAGGAGTGAGCCAAAAACCATGTTAAAGTGCTTATTATGTGTCAGATACCGGGCTAATTGTTGGGGAATCAGCACAATCCTTGCCTTCCAGGAGTATACATCCCAATGGGAGAGAGACTCCATAAGTAACTAGACACCTACAAGATGTATTTGGAGGAGATGAAATGTACCCTAGGAAGGCTGGTGGGGACTTGGAAAAGCTTCCTGCTAAAGAGGAATTTGAGCTAATTCTTCATAGAAACCAGGAGAAATAAGAAGCTGAAGGAAAGGCTTAGAATATTTTGGGTCTGGGGTAGGGGTGGGGGGAGGTTAAAGGGGGAGGAAGCCAGAGATATAAGTTAATAGTTGCAGAGAAAAGGAGAAGGATTCAGAATTGTGTTAAGTGTCTGGGGCTGGATTTGAACTCAGGTCATCCTGACTCCACGACTGGTGCTCTATTCACTGCACCACCTAGCCTCCCCACATTACATAGAATTTTAAGATGTGCAAAGCCCTTTACAAATAATGTCTCATTTGACCCTCAAAACTACCCTGTGAAATGAGTTCTGTTATTACCCTTTTTTACAGAGAAGAAAAGTGAGGCAGAGATAGGTGAGGTGACTTGTCTAGGATCACACAGATGGTAATTATATGAGGTCAAATTTGAACTCAAGACTTCTTGACTCCAAGTATAATTCTCTTTCCCTGTACCATCTGGACCTCTGATAGGCCTGTATATGGTATACTTGGCTGAATATCTTGTCACTTTATCTCACCGCAAGAAAGAGGAAGGAAGGAGAAGTGAAGGATGGGGAAAGGAAGGAAATTAAGGTGAGGAGAGATTCCTCTCTTCTCTTCCACTCCCCTCCTCTCTCCTCTCCTCCCTATCCCTCATCATTATGATGGTTTTCCTTCTTTGTCTTCACAAAGGAGCTATCACATTTTTCAATGCAGATATGTATCATCTCCTTATAAAATTCAGTTCAATTCCATTCAACATTTATTAAATTCCTACTGCGTGAAAAACACCATAGACTCCATAAGGAAAAGAACCATGCCTTGTCCTAACTTTGTATCTCCCCCTCTGCACACAGAATTTTCCTCAAACTATGGAAGAATTCATTGTATTCCAATTTTTGACTACTCTAAATATTAGGAAGGTGGTTTTTTTTCCACTTAAAAAGAAGCTGATTTCTTTTCTTCAGTGACTTCTGGTCAAAGTTATTAGTTCTGTTGTCTGAGGCCAAACAGAACAGAGCTCTTCCCTCTTGCACATACCAGCCCTCCAAACACTTGAAAGACAGCTTATCATGCCATTTCTAAGTCTTCTTGTCTCCACACAGAACACGCTCAAATCCTTCCACCAATCCTCTTACAGCATGAACATAAATCCTTTTGCTGTCCTGATTACCCTCCCTTGGACATTCTATTTTATTAATATTTTCCAAAAACAAAGCACCTGAAAATGAACATCCTACTTCTTTGATTAGGGCAGGGTGTGATGAGGCTATCAACGCTATTGTTCTACAACCTATACTGCATAGCATATATTTACTATTTTGTTAATGGGAGGAAAAAAGAATTATGAAGATAATGATGATGATATGATGATGATAAGATGATGAAAACCATAATAATCCTTGAGAATCCAATTGATAATCTCTATTGGAACCCAAATGATTTCATGGATTGGACTGCTGCCGAAGATCAGTGGGCACAGAATTTAGAACAATATTTTATATGGGTGTCACCATACCAGATACTCATAATCTACAAGCTGTAGGAACTGAAATCTTTTGAAATAGAAAAATCTAGTAGAAGAAAATAAAATCATATGGGGCAAAAGTGAGGCGCTTATCATCCCTGTTGTTCTGTCTGCTACTGAAGTTGATTGCTTTCAAGGAGTCTCTAAATGATGAGTTTCTATCCTGTACTTTTATTCAGCTACCAAAAAAAAAAGTCATTTTTTTTCTACCTGTGCAATATTCCACAGAACACTAACCATGCAAGAATAATGACAGGAGGATAACTTTTCTCAGGACAGGTTTTTATCTCAACTACAATTGAAGAAGAGGAGAAAAATGATTTTTTTTTTCTATAATAATGCAATGATAATAATATAGCTTTTACACTACAAACTGATTCTTCTGAGTGACGTGTGCAGTAAAGTGAGTTCTCCCCTGCCTTCTTTTGCCTTAGGCCTACTTCTAGTTGAGTAGTAGTGGATAGCAAGAGGCAGGAAAGGATCAAGGGCCTGGGTAGTTGTTTTGGCATACCTAGCCTATTCTGCAGGGTGTATTAAAGGCCATGCAATAATGATGTGACAGAGGGGTAATTAAAACCCCCGGTGACAGTGATCTGTTAAAATTTCAGAGGGACTTGAGGACGCATGGGGAGAATCTCCATCTTACCTCATGCAGGGCCAGCTTGATTGGCCTACTGAGTATTGAAGAGGCCTCAGAACCTCACCTGTGGCCAGGAGGCCTCCCAGTGCAGCAGCCCAAATGGCTTAAGATCTTTGCAAAACAGGAGGCTTGGGGAGACGGTGGTCACAGCTGTTGTACTCTGCCCTTAAAAGGCAGAGGGAGAAAATGTTTGAGTTTAAAGGCACAGTTTGCTCAACTTGATCTTTTAACCTTTTCCTGGCTGAATCCCAGGTAGGAACCATGGGAGAATGTTTCCCAGAGTTATGGTATGCCTGTCTGAGACTTTTTATGACCCCTTGAAAAATGCTGGTCAAGGTTATTTCAAACATTGTTTTTTGGTTCTCACGTAGAAATGTGCCTGATTGAATAGGATCATTGAATAGGACCATTGAATAGGATGGGATAGGATAGGACAGGACAGGAATTAGAGTTGCAAGGAGCTGTCATCCAAACCATTCATTTTATAGAGGAAAAATCTGCACTCCAAATATGACAAATGACTTACTCATTTTTCACTTTTGAGAAATTCACTAATAAAGTGAAAGGATGAAGAAATTAATGAATGAAAATTGTTTGTTAACTACTTCCTATAAGCAAGTGTTATGCTAAATGCTAGATATAAAAATACAAAAAACAAGATAGGCTCTGCTTTCAAGAAGCTTCCATTCTAGTAGGGAAAGACAAGACAAATAAGGAACCAGTGACCATGGAAGAGTAGTTTGGGAAGTCACCAGGGTGATGAATACAGTCAATTTATAAATCCTATCCAGAAGCAAGTAGTATCAATTTTATTATCCCCCCCCCCCCAAAGAAAGGACAAAAATGAGAGGGAGCCCCAAAGCTTCCAGAGTCAAAGAGAAGTCTAAGAATTGACAGCTGGTTGAGGTGTAAAGCTCAGTGTAGAGGCTGGAGCTAGCAAAATAGAGTGGGCCGTATGCATTTGTGTTGGCTAATTTGCCAATCAGGACAATTGGGCCCCAGGGCAGTGATTTAAAAACTGAGTGGATTAAAATATACAAGGTTTGGTCTCAGGTGGTCCAGAGCTCTTGAGAGAACAGCAGTACAAGGCAAGGGGATGTGCTTTTATTTCCAATCTTGGATCAAAGCAAATAAAGGGGCATTTATTGAATACCTACTATGTGTGAGGAGGCACTACTAGGTGCTGGCACTGCCTCTTAATGATACTTTAATATTAATAATAATTACAAATGCCTAGAGGTGTTGTGTGTTCTCTGCTAGAACGCTGTGAGGTATAATGGAAAGAGCAGCTCGCTGGACATGGACTCCTGACTCGGATCTATTACCTTTGCTTTTATCCTTCAGATCATTCTGTTTACTTCTTTCTGACCCTGTTTTTTTGTTTGTTTGTTGTTTTTTTTCCCTCTTAATCTGAGAATAAGGAACTCTGCCCTGCTTTTTTCGCAGAACTCTGGGATGAATCAAGTGAGATACATGCAAAGCTTCTTTGTAATCATCAGCTGATCTTTAAATCTTAAATGTGTTCCACTAAAAAAGGTTTACATTTATTTTACTTAGTCTAAGAAAACTCAAAACTGGAAAAAAAAATTGGAAAGAGTTTTAGAGAAGAGGCAGAGAAATCTGCAAAGAGGCAAACTTCCTACAAAAAAGCATTTCCAATTAGAGTTGGCCATATAGGCCTCAGCAAGTTATCAATCAACAAATATTTTTAAAGTACCTACTTTGTTCCAAGAATTATGCTGGCCTAAAGGTAGATGACTAGAATCTGATTGATCATTTAGGATTACAGCATCACCTTTGTGATGTCATTAGTCCTCTTTGAGGATGAACAACAACAGGTAACAGGTTCAGAGGTAGGATAACCCTTTGAGAACTTGTAGTGCTATATTTCAGGGGTGAACTTAAATGGGGAAAAAATGCATCTTTATATTCACTAACTTCTAAATGACATTTAGGATTTCTCTCAGTTATTTAAATTATTCTGAGAATAATAGGAATTAGTATTTTTTTAACATTTAAAAATTCTACAAAAGTACAATTTTTAAATGTTAAAAAAATACTAGTTCCTATTATTCTATTATTTTAGGGATGGCTAGGTGATGCAGTGAAATGAGTGCTGGCTGTGGAGTCAGGAGGACCTGAGTTCAAATCTGGCCTCAGACACTTAACACTTACTAGCCATGTGACCTTGGACAAGTCAGTTATCCCCAATAGTCCCTACGAAAAAGAAAAAATAAAAATAAAAATCTTATGATTTGCAAGCAATATTTTTAATTAAATTATTTATTTTTACTTTTCAACATTCATTTCAGTAAGTTTTAAATTTCTCCCCCATCCTCCTCCCACCTTCCCCACAATGGCTTGCAAGCCTATATGGGCTGTACACATACATTACTATTAAACACATTTTCACATTAGCCATTTTGCATATTAGAATTATAATAAATGGGAAAAAACTATGAGAAAGGAAAAAAATAAAATAAAAAAGAAAATGGTCTTGCTTTGTTTTACATTCTGACTCCATAGTTCTTTCTCTGGATGTGGTTGGCATTTTCCAGCTTGGGTCCTTCGAAATTGTTTTAGGTCCTTGCATTGCTGAGAAGTGCTAAGTCCACCAAAATCAGTCCTAACCTTGTGACTGTTACTACATGGGTACAATGTTCTGGTTCTGCTCCCCTCACTCCACATCAGTTCATATAACTCTTTCCAGGTTTCTCTGAAGTCTGCCTGTTCATCATTTCTTATAGCACAATAATAATCCATTACATTCATATACCACAATTTCTTTGGTCATTCCCTAATTATGGGCATTTTTGAGGCTTGATGTTTAAGTGTGCTTGAGACCCCAAAATACCAACATGCCAGGTCTTGCCGAATGAATTTGATTCAAGTCTTCCCCTCAGCCAAAGTAAAGCAAAGTTTATTAGAGATTCACCATAACATGTAGACCCTTAGGGAGCCTAGGTATCTGTGACACTTGTATTGGACAAGTGGGTCAGAATAATCAGACACAAAGTGAGTCTGCACTAGATAATTCTAGGCCCCTACGTGGAGACAAGATGGGTCTTATATACAGAAAAGTTGTAGGAAAAGTTAGGGGTGGTCTAGCGGAGGAGTGTGAAGAGAGTGTTCAGGAGGAGTCAGATGAAGTCAGACTCCAGTAAAGAGACATCAAGGGTAGGAGATAGCTGGAGGCTACCTGGAGGTGACAAGCAATGTCTAGTTAGGCTAGTTTAAGGGTAACAGATTTGGGCACAGATATTTTGGGAGTATCAAGGATGGGAAGTAGCTGGACAGTGAAGAGCCAGGATAGTAGTAACAGAGATTTGGGTCTAGTGCTAATGAAAGGCTTATGGCTTCAGGCAAATTCCTCATCAAGTGGGAAGATTCAAGGAGAGTTCAAGGGAGTTCCCAGATCCTGTACTCCATCAGACATCACCTTGATTTCCAGTTCTTGGTGTCCCTAAAAAGAGCTGCTATAAATATTTTTGTACATGTGGGTTAGTATTTTATATATAATAATAAGGTTTAAGGTTTATAGTGGGCTTTAAATGTATTGCCTCATTTGATCCTCACAAGAAGCCTCAGAGGTAGGTTCTATTATTATCCCCATTTGACAGATAGGAAAACTGAGGCAGATAGAACTTAATTGACTTGCCCAAATTCACCTAGCTGGGAAGTATCTGAACCTGGATATGAATATAGATCTTCCTGAATCCAGGTCCAGCATTGCAACACCTAAACATTGTGTTACCTAGCTTTCTCTAGCCTTTGCCAGACTCACAAAGGAGACCATGACAAAGACAAACATGTTAAGAACCCCTGTTCGAGTCCAACTTCATCATTTTACAAAGGAGGAAAGTGTTATAGATTGGATTGATTAGTTCTGGAGAAGACTGGACAAGATGACTTCTGTGTTCCATTCCCAAGGTCAAAATTCCACAATCACAGAGATGTAAATGACTATTATTATTATTATCATTGCATTAAAGAGAGATAGAGAGATAGATAGATGGATGGATGGATGGACGGACGGACAGACGGATCGACGGATGGATAGATAGATAGACAGACAGACAGATGATGGGTGAAACAGTTATGGAATTACTTGATCCAGGTCTGATCCTTCATTACCTCCCTGCCAGGAAACACCAGATCTGGCTTTCTGAGGTTATTAGTTCAACCTTGTCTCCTTCTGTTGTATTTGGCTTTTAGGCACTTTTAAACAGCAGCCCCCAAAAGAGTACAGAGCATTGACTGTGGTAAATGGGCTGTGATTCATTCCATAACTTCTGGCTCCTGTTAACTAGCAGTTACTGTACCTGTTACATAATCACAGACGCTAATATGCCTTTCAGAAATTGTGGCCTATTTTTTGCCCTTTGTTTCCTTCAAATGCTGTTGCAATTGACTTCTGTAGCCACTGCACCTTTTTTGGCCCCTCAGAAACTGAAAGGAAGTCAAGGTTTTGTTTGGTTGTATGTGTATACGCGTGTTTTCAAACCCCATCAGATGAGAGGAAATGTATTTTTCAAAGCCAAAACACCACTTCTCAGAGATGTGTACCAGGCCCCATTTTAAGACTATGTCTAAATAAAGATGAAGATTTATTTAATTATAGACTACTTCCTAATAATTTGCTTTTAGGTGTTATTGAGGACCTATGTGGGTGGTTCTCTGAACAAAATGCTTAGGATATCATTCACACACACCCACACAGCACCCCTCCGCTCCCCCACACCTCCACCCCTGTAGATTCATTTCCTTTCTCAAATGCACTGAGCTGGGTAACAAACATAAAGAGCAGAATGTCCAGTCGCTTTCAGGCAACTTCTCAAAAGTTTTCTGTTGTCTCTTGTCCAGGCTTCAGCAATAGCCACCTCATTGTACCTACATTATGGTTGTTTCTAGTGTAGGCAAACAGCATTTATAACCAGAAAGGATCTTTGTGATACTTAATTCAATGCCTTCATTTCACAGATAAAATGAAGATTAGTTTTCAGTGGCTGTCCCTTAGTTACTAAGTGGCATGGTCTTGAACCCACGTTCTTTGAATCTAAATCCAATTTTTAAATAAAGGATTCTTAATCTACTCCATGAACATTTTTGAAAATCTATTTGATAACTATGTATCAACATAATTGGTTTCCTTTGTAATCCCTAAGCATTTTATTTTATGCATTTAAAAACAGGACTCTCAGAAAGCACAGACTGTCAAAGGATTCCATGATATAACAAAAGTTAAGAACACCCATTGTCTAGCTTGGCATCCCTGCCTCTAGTAAACCCTCCTACCCTTAACCCATACTAAATGTGATCAGAATAATCTGCTCAATGCATTGTTTTAACTATGTTTCATATCCTGCTGATCAAAACCTTCTGAGATTCTATACTCTTTACTGGAAAAAAAAGAAGCCTAAATTTTTTAATGTGTTATTCAAACCTCAACAATATGGCCCCAATGAACTCTTTCCAGATAGGTCTCACGTTGTCCTTTATATGTTCACTGTTCAGGTCAAATTGAACTACTCATCAGTTGTTGGTCACGTCCTTTCCTCTTCTTGCTTTGTTCATGAGGTTCCCAGTCTTAGCTCCTCTCCCTACCTATTGTACTCCTTTCCTTCCTTCGAAACCCACCCCAGTGCTATCAATTTCATCCATTTTTCCTGATCCCTCAGCTAAATATCTCTCTCTTATTCAGTAATGGGAGTCATAGTGCTCCCACACCTTGATAGCACAGGTGGTGCATTCTACCTGGAATGCTGGAAGTGACCTTGGAGGCCATTGATTACAAGCTTATTTTTCAGAGAAAGACAATGAGGAACAGAGAGCTAACAAATGCTTATATGATTTGCCCAGGATCATACAACAATAACTGTCTAAGGCAAGATTTGAATCCAGGTCTCCAAGTTTAGCACAACTATCCATGCAGCCTCTTTCAATCTTCAGAAAGTTCAAGTTTGAACTGTTCGAGGGCACTTAGCAGCTTCTAACAGTGTTACATTTGTCTGTGTGTTCCTGTTTTTTTCTCTTTAAAAGCTTCTAAGGTTTTTGAAGGCAAGAAGTGGAGTTTATTCATTTTCATGTGCCCATGCATAGAAGAGTAGAAAATTAGTAAATATTAATTCAAAGGATTAGAATGACATCATTACCATGTTTGACATATACCATATATGATATATAATATGGTATGTACATACACACATATATACACATATACACACATATGTATGTGTGTATATGTAATACACCATATGTTTGATACATTGATTATCCTGGAAAAAATAGAGAAAGAAGGAAAGAGCTAAAACATTTAATTTACACACAGTTACAACAAAGGATATTAAATAGTCCTGTAGATAACCATTCCTTATAAGACAGAAAACAAAGGACAACTGAAGAGGCTGGGACATAGAACTTCATTTTCTGAAGTGAGTTTCACTTCAATGATTCAAAAACTTTGCCCAAAGTATTGGGGTAATTTTTCAATCAATGTGTAGCTTTACAAAAATTTTACCCCTTCTGACTTTCAAGAAGCTAACTATGAAGAGGGAATTCTCCCTGGGGGCTGTGGGCTGTAGATGAGGTAACTTTATGCTAAGACCTGCTCAGGCCAAAGCAATTACCAACCTTCAGCAGGGTTGTTTGAATATTAATTAGCCATTCCTTCTCTGGTTTTATCTGGGGCCCTTGGCCCTGGGGGCACCTTGGGACTCTGTTGGGGCTGTGGCCACCACAGTCCAGAAAAGCTCAGCAAATAAGAAGAGCTCTGGTTTCAGAGGAAACACAGGATGATGCAAGTTTCTCATTGTTGAAGCAAATGCAAGGAACTGAAATGAAGGACTGAAGAAAAAAAGATGAATTCACCATCTATACTTCACTATCCCGCAAATGCTTATATGAAGTATTACATAGGAGCTCTCTGAACATACAACTGTACTGTGACCAGCACAATTGCATGGCCTAGCAACCAGCTGATTAAAGAGAGAGAGATGGGGATGTATTCCATAGTCTGTTTATTGCAGAACAATTTCATACAGAGCCAAGATACAAGGAACTTACAAGGTTTATATTCCTATAGCAGAAATTCTTAAGTAAGCAGAATGCAAGGACCCTCCTTTGGTCTCGCCCAGTCCCTACCCCAGCCTAAGGCTATTTATTCATTAATACTTCATCCCAGGATGATATCCAGAGGCACAAACAAACAGGGAGTCACAAGCAAGACTTGCTAATTAACTACCCTGAATTTTCTTTAGTTATTCATAGGACCAAAGGAGGCATCAGCAAACAAGATTATATTCCTCCTGCCTATCTGCCTAGTGACCTCATAGAAGAGGGGAGCATTTCCTTAATGGGGCCGGTGGACCCTTGAAAATATAGTCTACTACACAACTGAAAGCTAGATTTTCTTTGAATCTTTAAATACAATACAATAAAATAAAATTGAGATAAAATAGAACCAATGAATTAAAGTGAGACGAATATTTTGATTTCCCTAAGCAAAAAATATTGAGCACAAGACAATCAAGAAGAAAACCAAAGCTGTGTATGCAAGAGATTGAGGGAAGTTAAAACTAAAAAGGAAGAACATTTATTTTTCATATTTTTTGTTTATTACATTAAATATTTTTCAATTACATTAAAAGAATTAACATGCATTTTTAAAAAATTTGAATTCTCTCCCTCTCTCCTGCTCTCTCCCAATTTTTGAAAAGACAATCAATATATGTTATACATGGGATGTCATATAAAGCATTTCCATATTAGCCATGTTGAAAAAGAAAACACACACACAAACACACATAAACATTAACACATGCACATACACACATATTCAAAACCAAGAAAAATAAAGTTTTAAAAATTATTCCTCAATCTGCTCTCAAAATTCATTGGGTCTCCCTCTGGAAGTCGAGAACATTTTTCAACAAGGGTCCTTTGGAATTGTCTTGGATCGTTTTCTAGATCAGACTAGCTAAGTGTTTCATGGTGGACCGTTGTTACGATATTGCTATTACTCTTCACAATGTTCTGGTTCTGCTCATCTCACTTTGCATCTCACATTGAGGAAACATCTTTTAAAGTACCACAGTAATAGTATTAATAATAGTTCATAGTTATGTAGAAATTCAAAAATACAAAGTAATTTAGATATGTGACAAGGGAATTGGCCAAAAGGTAGCCCTTATGGGCAGGAGAGGTATACTCCTACTGAGGACCCATAAAGAAGAGTTCTACTATGGGAGAACCAAGCCTGCTTGGAACCCCACCTATGATGTTTAGCATTTAGGCTATTTAGGTCTCAATAGGAAGATTGTTCACTCCATGGCATAGTCATTATCTGTGTGCTTAAATATGAGACAACTTTTTTTAATTAGCTTCTTAATAAAACTTTTCATACGTTGAGACTTGACAATTTATGTGCTAAGAAGAGCTATCTGCTATCCATAAAAGTTTCAAGGTAACTGACAATTTTAGACCATCAGGATGAAGGCAGTGAGACAAAAAACTGAGCAGTCCTTTAATAAAAAGAATAATAAAACAATGCTGATAACTCACATTTATTTTCACAGTAAGATTTCTTCATAACCTAATTTGTACTCAAATTGAAAATTTAATATCTTCCAGATGTTTTCAGAAACATCCTATAATTTTCAGTTCTCCTACCTTGTAAAGCCATGTGTAAACAGCTTTCCAGAAGAATGCTACTGTGAACAGCTTTTCAAGGTTCTGATTATACAGTGTAGTGAACACTCTATTTATTCAATAACAAATCAGGGCAAAAACATTCACAGAAAATCAAGGTACAGCGTTCACAATATTACAACTTATCACAGAAAATCAAAATAAAGCATTCGTAATGGTACAACTTATCACTAAAAATGGCCACATAGTTTTCACAACAGTAATCACATAGTTTTGAACAAAGTACAATCATTTAGTCAATCAATCACTTAGTAATTCAATCATTCAATCAACTCAATCATTCAATCATCCTTCCCTCCTTAAGGGTCACAAAACCCAAAAGTCAAAATTCTCCACTCATAGGGCACATTAAGTTACAAATCAGTCACTATTCAATCATTGTTCCCAATTCAATCATCAGAAAATACACAGACCATCCACCCCTCAGTCACAGGTAAATCATAATCTTCTCAGTCAGTACACAGTATCCAAGTAAAGTCTTCATTCAGCTTGACTTGGGGTAGTCTCTCAGATTCCCTGGATCCCCTTCCATGGTCACAGATCCTACCTGGATTCACCAAACTGTCACTTGGGTTCAAAGGCAGATAGCTCCCAGCTACTTGTCCAGCTGTCCCACACTGAAGTTCACAGTGTCCAGGCCCCTTAAGTTCTTCACAGTCTCTGTTCCTTGGAAGTCAAGACTTAACAAAGCTACAAACAGACAAAACAGCGGCACCCTAGTCTTATTTCCTCAGTCTTCTGGACCTCTACCTGGTCCTTGGAAATCCTCAACAGCTTGGCTGGCCCTTGGACTCAGCAGCTCCAGCTGACCCTGCACTCAGCAGAAGTTTCAGCTGGTTCTCAGAATCAAAATCACTTCATCCAGGTTCTCAAAATAAAAATCATTCTCTCCAGCCTGGGTCTCTCTTCCTCAGCCTCCAGAACCTGGCTTCAAGAAGATTTGAAATTCCAGCTAGGGCTTCTCCTTATATACTTATTAGCTCCTCCCTGTTTTGCCCCTTCTTGTTACATCAGCAATTTCTTGTTATGTCAGTGACAGGGGTTCATACCTTTTGTTTCTTCAATAGAGGCTTAATGTGAAACTAGGTGCTAAGTACCTCTTAGCTTAGCAAAAGAAAAGGATCTTTAAATTTCCTTACTATTATATACCCTAAGTTTTCTCAATGATAAAATGGAATCATAATGGCATCTACCCTCCATGGCAGTTTTGAAGATCAAATGAAATAGTACTTTTAAAATAAATGTATTATTTATTTAAACATTCATTTGAAAAAAAAAAATAAGTTCTGAATTCTTTCCTTTCCTTCTTCTCCTCCCCTACCCATTAAGAAGTCAGGCAATGTGATATGAGTTTTATATGTGAAAACACACAAAACATTTCCATATCAACCATGTTAGGAGGAAAAAGTAAGAAACTAAAAAATTAAAAATAATTATGTTTCAAACTGCACTCAGACTTTATCAATTCTCTTTTTGGATTTGGAGATAGATTGAGAGAGAGAGAGAGAGAGAGAGAGAGAGAGAGAGATACACATACACACACATGCACGCATACACACACACATATGTATTTATTCCATTTTAAGTCTTTTGCAACTGTTACTGACAATCAGAGTAGCTAAATCTTTCACAATTGATCAATCATTGCAATATCACTATTACTGTGTACAAGGTTGTCTTGGTTCTGCTCACTTCACTTTGCATCAATTCATATAAATCTTCCCGGATTTTTGTGAAATCATCTCCCTCATCATTTCTAGCACAAAAGAATTCCATTACAATCATATACCACAATTTGTTCAGCCATTCCCCAATTGATGAGCATTCCCTCAATTTTCAATTATTTACCGTCACAAAAAAGAGCTGATATACATGCATACATACACACACAAACACATGTGTATCCATATGTACACGTGTGTGTGTGCGTGTGTGTGTGTGTGTGTGTGTGTGTGTGTACAAATAGACCCTTTTCCATTTTCTTTCACCTCCTTGTGATACAGACCTACAAGTAATATTGCTGGATTCAAGGGTCTGTATAGTTTATAGCCTTTAGGCAAAGTTCCAAATTGTTCTCTAAAATGTTTAGGCAACTTTACAACTCCACCAATACTACATTAATATTCTTATTTTTCCACACCCCCTCTAGCCTTTGTCATTTTCCTTTTCTATCATGTTAGCCAGTCTGATAGCTGTGAGGTAATATCTCAGAGTTATTTTAATTTGCATTTCTCCAATCAATAGAGATATAGAGCATTTTTATATGACTATAGGTTACATTCATTTCTTCTTCCGAAAACTGCCTGTTCATATCTTTTGACAATTTGTCGATTTGAGAATCATTTATTTTCTTATAAATTTGATTTATTTCCCTAAATATTTGAGAAATAAGGCATTATTTTTGTCAGTTTGTTCATTCTTGCCCCAAATCTTGAATCATTGTGCTTATTAAACACTAGGTTATTATGGTCATTTACTACTGTATACTGTGTACCTAATATGCTCCACTGATATGCCCCTCTATTTCGTAGCTTATACCAGATTATTTTGATGATTCTGAAATTTAGATTACTTGTCTTTTAATATAGTTTGACATCTGTTACAGCTAGTAGGTTGCTTTTCTTTAAATTCATCTTTCACTGATTACCTTGAGAGTCTTAACCTTTGTTCTTCTAGATTAATTTTATTTCCTAGCATTATAAAATAATTCTTTGATAGATTGCCATGACACTCAATAACTTTAGTTAGAATTGTTATCTTTATTATTTTGACTTGACCCCCCCCCCATGAACAATTTGCATTTCTCTAGTTTGTTAAATCTGCCTTTATTTGAGTGAAAAGTTTTGTTTTCATAATTTTGTTCATATAATACCTAGTAAGGTGTCTGAGGCCAGATTTGAACTCAGATCTACCTGAATTAATTCCCAACACCCTATCCACTATGGTACCTAGTTTGCCCTTAAATTCTTCTATTCCTTATTGGATGAGGTTGTACATTGTTCTACAAATGTGGATTGTTGGAGATAGAAAGGTGCTGGAGATAGAAAGTAGAAATAAGACCTCTGCTCCCTCTCCTTCCACTTCCAGCTGCCTTCTGTGTGATGTCTTAGCTTGTAAACTCCTTGAGGGCAGGGACAGTCATTCTTTTCCTTAATTGGATCTCCACTGCTTTGCAGGGTGCCTGGCATAGAGTGGTTGCTTAATAACTGTTCAAATTGAATTGTACCTTAACATAGGAATTTAGATATCTACAAATAACCTCACCACATTATTAACACATGCTCCATTAACACAATTAACACTTGCTAAAAGCAAGCAACAGATATGAATAATGTTATAAGAAATTTGTCAAGAGAGAGATAACTTGCTCACTTGGTTTTAAGATTTGAAGGAAGAAAAACTTTTCAATAACAATAACAACAGATATGGAGGGGAGAGGGGAAAATACGAAATTTTGGGGGGGAATGTTTGTTTCAGACATGGAGGTTTAAGTAGGCAGCAATGTGCAGATGAGAGAGGGCAGCATGAGGACAGGGCCTGATGAGCGCTCCAGGGTGACTGCCAAGTATACCATACAAGAGATTTCAGTGTGAGAAGACTGGAAAGAAAGTTGGAGAGCTCGAAATGCCTAGTTAAGAATTTATTTATTTGCCATTGATATTTGTGAAGCAAAGGACTACTTTTCTTCAAGCACTTTGCCTCAATCTGTCCTTTGCACCCCTGCCCATTATACCCCACCACATCTTACAGAATCATAGCCTCTCAATCAGAAGGAACACCAGAGGCTATGTAGCCAATCCCACACTACAACAAGATTCTTCTCTTCAATACCTCCAAGTGCTCACTCAGCCCTCTTTTAAAGGCCTCCAGGGAAGGGGACCAATCCTTCTACTCTGAGAAGGCTCTAATTGTTTAGAAGACTTTCCTTATACCCACAGATACAGACTTGGGTCAGGGATAGATTCAGAGAAGCTCACAGTCTCATTATGATCCCAGGTTCCTGTGTGATGATGATAGATGGAGAAAAGTGATTCACCATCTTCTCCATCCCACTTACTTGATACACATTCAAGGAATACTTACAATTAATTAGGTTCAATATAACATAGAACTTCCTAACTGGCAGATTTTTGTTGAAACAGGATAGATTTCTTGTGAAGGACTGTGTTCTTTGTTACTAGGGGAGTGTAAACAGAGGCTTCATGCAGGGGATTGACTTGAGGCCCTCTGAAGTCCCCCCGAATTCTAATGTTATTTTCCTCTGTTGATACAGTGCCTTCCAGATCTAAGATCCGATGTTTATATGTTTAAAATGTTTCATTTTCAAGAAAACATTGCTTTGTCTACAAATATAAGGAGTCAGTCTTCCAGATAGGAAGAAAGCCAGGGAATGATAGTGGAGTTTCAGTTTTCAGTGTGATAACAAAGAAGAAAGTGAGACGAAACAAAATATATTTCCCCTTCATATTTAAAAGCCATTCCTTTTGTTGAAGAGGTTGTGTTTATGAGAAATCAGTATCAT
Source organism: Pseudochirops corinnae (assembly GCA_028646515.1). Classification (NCBI taxonomy): domain Eukaryota; kingdom Metazoa; phylum Chordata; class Mammalia; order Diprotodontia; family Pseudocheiridae; genus Pseudochirops; species Pseudochirops corinnae. The sequence continues at coordinate 321,826,801 of CM053585.1, read as the reverse complement.
CACTTAAACTGTCACCCTGAGAAAATATTTCCACACACACAGAAAATGATGAAACCATGATTATTTTCACCTCCCAACTGGTTAGTTTCAAAAATATCTTTAAAAAAAACTATTTTAAAATTGGCATTACTTGAATGTATATCAAGTGGGTGGGACGGAGAAGGCAGTGAATCACATACTTTCTCCACCTATAATAATGGTAGAGGAACCTGTGCTGGAAAAACAAAGTTTATGCCTCAGGAAGGAGCAACTCCCTCCTTAGGAGGCAATGTGAGGAAGGTCTTCCATGCTTGTTAATTGTCTGTTAATCACTACAAATGACCACCTTTTTTTCCTTTTTTTTTGGAGGGGGGGAAGGCAGGGCAATTGGGATTAAATGACTTGCCCAAGGTCACATGGCTAATAAGTGTTAAGTGTCTGAGGCTGGATTTGAACCCAGGTCCTCCTGACTCCAGGGCCAGTGCTCTATTCACTGTGCCATCTGGCCAACCCAGGATGACCACCTTTTATCCAGGCTTGTGATGATGATGTCTTATCCTAGTTACAAGATTCTTTACCAGTACATATTTGTGTCCTATTGCTGCATCCTATTCAGTACAATGTAAATTCCTTGAAAGTTAGATTAGAGTCACTTTTTAAATAAATCTTTGTATACTCATTATCTAGCACAGGGCCTCAACATAGTAGGTACACTGGGTGTTTGTTTCTATACCGAATCAAAATGATTTAAAGCCTGTTGGCACCATGGCTACCCATTTTAACTATTAATAAATACATACTTATATAGTCTTGAGTTATATAGTCATCATATCATCTCTTTGAGAAAGACAGTAACAATTAGTTATATTCCATAAATAAGGAAAGTAAGGCTCAGAGAGGTCAGGAGGCTCACGGAAGTTTTACCTCCATAGTCACATAGAACATCTCAGAGGAAAGATTCCCATCTGGGTCTTCTGATTTCCTCATATATGTGTGTGCTGACCCTTTGCAAAGTTTTGTCACATGTATTATATCACTTCACCCTTCTGCAAATCCTCTGAGGAAGACAAGGCAGGGATTTTGATCCCCTTTTTTTGGATTATGAAAGTGCGATCCTTATAAGTGAAATGCCATGTCAAGATATAGGTCAACCAGAGAGTGGTGACCCAGATATCAAGGAGACAAGGATACTACAAATTATGACATTTGAGAGTTAGTGGAAGGTACCAGAGGCATTTTGCCAGGAGAGAGTAGAAGGCCACTTATGAGGTATGTTATAAAGGGTATTCTGTGTATTAATTGGACTAAATGACCATTGAGTTCCCTGACATCACTCTGTGCTTCTTTGAAGTCTAATGAGTGTTCTCTCTTTCTTTGTTACGCTGTCTTTCTTCCCCTCATTTCCAATTCTGTCATTCCATATGCTAATAAAAGATATGACCTAAATATTTATTCTCCTTTCCATCTTGTTCTTGGATGGATCAAACCCAAGCTCTGTGCCATGTTATAGTGATTAAATGATTTTCTAACTGCTAGGTCTTGGTAACCTTTACAATAAAGTGGCAATTTGAACACTAAGGATAGGAAAAGCAACCACTTTGCACAACTTATTCTTATATCTATTTTTTTTAGAGCACCAGGAAATCATCTTATTGACCTTGGAGGACATAATAGAACTTGGAGTCTGCATGGTATGATAGGGAGAACAATAAATTGACATGAAGTCTTAAGACGTTTTTTCAAAGCCTGACTCCAATACTAACTCATCAGGTACATCATTTAAACTCTCTAAAATTAATTTTCTTCAACTGTGAAATGAGGATAATGATCTTTGTATGCCTACTACATAAGAGTGTCAGTCATCTATTACGCGTTCATTGGGGTACTCAAGGAGGAGGAGTACCTCTGGTGTGAGGGCTTGTTGAGTCCTTCTCAGAGCTGCTCATGCACTTTTGTTGTCTACCTGGCACTCAACTCAGCTGTGACTTCAAGAAGCTGTAGCATGTGCAGCAGATACACCCCAAGGAAACCTTCCCAGTAGAGGGGCTAAACCAAGTTGAAGGTGACTGACAAACCTATTGATGAGTTAGTGGGGTGTCTATCCCAAGCATGTGAAGACTTCCTCTGATGGAATGGGCAGATGAGCATAATATGTTCCAATAGCCAGGAAGGTGACTGAAGCAGGTGCTGTGGAGCACTTAGAGCTTTTTTAGAAATTGAAGACACCAAGGTCATCCACTGCATCCCTGGCCATCACCAATCATCCTGACTTTTGTCTTACCACCAGACTTTGATGACTGTGGAAGAGAGAGTGAGATGCATGATTTGCACAACTCTGCCTCACTTGAATACAATTCACGAGCAAGTCAGGACATAACCCATGGTGATACTGGTGTTCTCCAAAAATGAAGGACAGATAGCTACAAGCTTCTACTACATGCCAGGCACTGTGCTAAGCTCTAGGGATACAAAGCAATGTCAAAAGCACTTCCCAAGGAGCTCACAATCTAACAGACTGGAGCAGAGTGAGGATCCACTGAGATAAAATACATGCTTTTTACCTGTAAAGTACACTATTCATGAAAGGGTAGCACACTGGAAAGAGTGCTAGTTCCAGAGCCAGCAGATCTTTGTTCAAATCCCATCTGTGGTGCTGTCTGTGTTCCATCCTGAGGCTTCTGTTTCCTCATCCATCAAATGAGCGGTTTAGACTGGATGGCCTCTGAAGTCCCTTCTAAGTCTCTACCTCTGCCCTGTTCAGTAGTATAAGGAGGCATTCTCCTTCGGGAGACAGGCACATTTCTCACTCTTTTATTTCTCCCTTTGTTTCCTCTTACCTTCTATATTGCCTTCTTGTTTCTACTTCTCCTTAGAACACTCTGAGTACATTCGGTCCAATGGGCCAATGGAAATGAGGATAAAGATAGAAATTATGCCTAAAAATTTCCCATAGAGGTAAAATGAAACATTAGAAAGAACTCTAGACTTGAGATTATGAGTTATATGTTCAGGTTTAAGAAACGATATTCATATACTTAGTGCTCAAATTATTTTATCTTTCTGACACTCAATTTCTAAATCCATAAAATGGGAATAATAATACTTACCTCATAGGGTTATTGTAGGGAAATGTTTTTCAAGCCTTAAAGTATTATGTACATTTTTTAATTTAATCATGAAACCACCCCCATTTCTTAAATAGGAAAAAAATCTCTAAAAACATTTTTCTCCATTTTTAAATGATTGGCTTAAGTCCTATTTCTTTCTCTGACCATTCTCCTCCACATTGAACTCTATCATCTGAGGATGTTTTCAAGGAGTTTATAGAAGATAAACTTATACCTTAATATTTTATTCAGTTACAAAAAGCCATGATTCTTATCTACCTATGCAGTAGTCTAGAGAACATTAAATAAAAAAAACAAACAAACATGATAGTAGGACAATGACTTGTCCTAGTTTCTATCTGAACCCCATTGAAAAAGATGAGAAGAAAAAGATTGAAAATAACAAGGACAGGAAAAATAATATCATGTTTGGTTTTGCCAGTGAGGTCATACCTTTAGTTTTAGTTTTCTGGCTGAACTCAAGAGAATAGGTTATGGGGGGGGGGG
>CM053585.1:321725883-321822708 GCA_028646515.1 Pseudochirops corinnae | reverse complement strand
ATTGTGCTGTATTATAATAATGCATGTTTTATTCCATAAATTAAGAGTAATTTATTTTTTTTAAAGGAGTGTTAAGGGGTCCTGAGACCAAGAATATAAGGATTACTATCCCATAGCAATCTATTCTCCTTTTGGATGGCTGTAATTGATTGTTTTTCCTTATACTAAACCACTATGACATCTCTGCAACTTCTACCAACAGATCTCAGATCTGCTCCCTGGGGCCAATGAGATCCATAGAGGTCTTTTTAGACATAACAGTCTTTCAAATGTGTGAAGACAGCTAGCATGATTCGCTTAAGTCTTTACTTTTCCAGACTGTATGTGAGATTTCCTTCAAGCAAAAGTTAAGAGTATGGTATCACCTCAAGGCCACTACTGTCCAGGTTTCTCTTCTCTGGATGTGCTCCAAATTGTTGACATCACTTTCAAAATGTTATCTTCTGAATTGAACATAGTAGCCAAGATGTATTGTGTTGCGGGCAGTCTACTAGGGAATTTTACCTCCATTCTTTGGACACAATGCCTCTCTTTGTGCAGGCTCAGACAGCATTAGCTACTTTAGCTTTCATGGCACACTCATCTTAAGTTTGTAGATCACTAAATTGACCAGATATTTTTTTTCTCTTAAGAACTGTTGTCTTGGCATACCTCATCCATCCTCTACTTCCAAGCTGATTATCAAAATCCACATGTAGCGTGTTATATTTGTTGCTATTGAATTTCAAAGCATTCTATTTCACACATTATTCAAGTCAGGCTGGATAAAGACAAAAAGATAGCAACGCATGATCTTCTATCATGAGGACCAAACTATTGCTACAGATGCAACAAAGAGTTTGTAGGGAACTAGTTAACATGAGCTTGAAGGATCAAGAGAGGCTAAATGGAAGTGCAGATATTGAAATAGGACTTTAAGAATGAAGAGAGAAATTAATAATAAAATACTACTTAATAAAATTAAAGTTTTTTATTTATACATTTATTGATTTTGAAAAAAAGAAAGTGGATCTAATTATTGTCTTGGAAAATCTCTGGCTATATCTTAGATGGTTTTGGTAGAAATCAATTTGCGTTTCTGTTCTTTACCTTTTGTAAAGATGAATATAATTAAATTACTATGTTCAAAAATATATGTCAATGATGTTGACTTTGTCAGTTATTTATTAGAATTAGTAAACAAGCAAGAAAAATGCATAAAGCCCTCTTTGTGTTTCTGTCTACACAAGATTAGATAAAATACAGATGGTCTGTTGATTCATTGAATGTGATTAATAGGGATACCCAAACCAAAAGCAATTGTTTTTGAGCCAGATATCCCTGTGGATTTTGAATTTGCCCTTTCTATTTGAATTGGGCATTTCTATTGTTTCACAAATGCAGATAATTAACTTATATTGCTTTGAATAGAGATGGTTCCTAGTTTATAGATCTCCATGTTTAGATCTCCAGGTCAACAGCCCATAGCCAATGAACATTTATTATGTACCTACTCCATACCAGGCTCAGTGCTAAATGTTAGAGTTATAAAGAAAGTAAGCAAACAAACAAAAAAAAAAAACAGTCCCTGCTCTCAAGGAGCTCCTGATCTAAAGGCGGAGATAACATGCAAACAACAATGTACAATCAAGCCATATGCAGGATAATTTTGAGATAATCAAGAGGGAAGACATTTGAATCAAGGGAGGTCAGAAAAGGTTTCCTAGAGAAGAAATCATTTTAATTGAGAATTGAAGGAAGCCAGGAAGAAGAAATGATGAGGGAGAGCATTTCAAACATGGGGGACAGTCAGTGAAAATACCCAGAGTGGGGAGATGGAGTGTCTTTTGTGAGAAATAGTGAAGAAATCAATGGACTTGGCTCCCTCAAGTTCAGTACTGGATTAAAGATTATGTGGAATGGTAAAAGATATAAGAAGACAAGATAGGATAGCTTATAGGACAATATAGGTTATAAAAGGCTTTGAATGTCAGAGGATTTTAGATTTGATCATGGTTGTATTAGAGAGTTACGGGAATTTACTGAAGAGGGGAGTGACATGGTCATATCTGTGCTTTAGCAAAATCACTTGACTACTGATGATTTACTATGGATCTACAAGCGGTGATAGAAACAACAAAAGTAGCCCATATATGTTTAGTATTGAATATCTTTCCACCTACCTTTCAATTAATCAATGAACATTTATAAAGTACCTCATATAGGCCAGACTCTGAGGATAAAAAGATAACAATCAAATGATCGCTGTCCTCAAGGGGGCTTGTATTCTATCAGGGAGACAACATGAATGTACTGTATATAAGTAAAACCCATTTTTTGGAATTCTCCCCAAAGGCCTTGAACATGGCAAGGAAAGACTTGAGGAAGAGCAAATCCCTTTTCTTATGTTCTATAAGCTCTGAGAGGATTCAAATTTTATAGGAGGCTGCACTAAGAGAGTCATTGTGTCCAAAAAAATGGGGATTGTGGATGGAAAAAAAAAAAGCCAAGTAAGGAAGAGGTGGGAATAACAACTAGGGAGCTCCAAAGATTATGCCATATGACAGATGGCTGGGAAATAGTAAAAGTAGAAGCATAATAGCATCCTAACTAGTCTTATCTGCTGAATTCGATTGTGCCAGCTCAGACCCCAAGTATAGACACTGGGTGGTGCTGGTGAGTATGACTAACTGATCTGTCAGTCATATACTCAGCCAGGAATCCATTAGGATTGCTCATACAACCCAATGGCCCTCTGTCTCCTTTTGTGGTAGGGGCTTTCTTAGTGACGGCTCACCTTTCAAGCCCCGCATGAACTTCAAGACAGAGGGTTCAATGTGTGCTAGTAATATACTTTCTCCCTCACGAAAACTATCGTCTCTTAATGCTTGGGTTCCTTGTACTCAGTAACCATAAATCTCACCCTCAGAGAAATAAATGATGTTCAATAGGAATAAACCTCAACATTTTAAACCTCTCTTCTCAGAATTCTGTCTTCCCTCACTTATCAGATTCACTGGTAGTATATGAGGAAGCAGAGATGCCATGGATTGGAGTGGCCATCTAGATTTTAATACATTAACACACGCATACTGAGAAAATAGTTAAAATTATATTGTTTATAGAAATTACAGCTTTAAAAGTGTCTTCAGTGACAAATGGGAACGAGAGTAGGGAGCAAAATCATTGAATTTCTTCCCATCAAGTTTTCCTTCAAGAAATAGGTAAAGCAAGGGAGTGGGGGTGTATTATAGGGGAGGTCTCCAGCCCCTAAGAAACACTGGGGGGGGGGGGGGAGGTAGGAGTTAAATCAAAGCAGGCACCAACAGTCCCATTCTTCCATGTCAGTGGGTCACTGGCCTGCTCTGAGATTCCATTCATGGTTTCTCAGTTCTTGCCTCTGTCACTTGGGCAATAATCATGCCAAATGTTGTTCAATTCAATCCATGATTAAGGGGGCAGGTTAGAGACTCCAGTTCTCAGTGCACACCTGGTCATTTTTCACATGTCCAGCATATACCATTCTTTGGTTCTCTCTACTTGCTTTTCAGTGCTTCTGACTTGCTTGACTTTTAAAATTTTTCTACTCACAAGCTTCCTTCAAAGTTCGGTCATTTCAGTAGTGTGTTATTTTTTGTGACCTTGATTTAGAGTTTTCTTGGCAAAGTTACTGGAATAATTTGCCATTTCCTTCTCCAGGTCATTGTACAGATGAGGAAAGTGAGGCAAATAGTGACATCCCCCCCCCCCAACTTTAAAGGGGTCTTGTGTGTTTAAAATAAAGTAGTGAGAAACACTGAAAAGCAAGTTGGAAGAGCAAAAGACTGGCCCATGGCGTATGTGAACAATGGTAGGGAATGTAGCCAGAACTGGAGTCTCTAAACTGCCCCTTAATGGTAGGTTGAACTGAGCACCTTTTGGCATCACTGTCGCCCAATGACCAAGGCAAAAATTGAGAAACCATAAACAGAATCTCAGAGCTAGTCAGTGACACATTATAATAGAAGACCGCTGATGACTATCTTATTTAAATCCCATCTCCCCACCCTAGACTTTCTTAGGGAGTGGAGATCTTACCTGTAACATACCTCACTACATTGCTTTATCGATTTCATAATAGAGAACTTGATAGGAAGAGAGCCAGCAATTATATTCCTGTCTCCCCTTTCTATTTGTGCCTGCAAAATGTGACCTCTTCTATAACTGCTATTTCCATAAAACACATGAGATAGATGAGTTAGATGGATAGTGTATATGTACACATATATACATATACACAATAGATATGTGTATACATACTAAATAAATTTTAAAAATTTGAATAAGAATATGCCAGAAGCTGGAGAAAATCAGAAAAGATCTCATGTCACACTTGAACCTAGTTTGAAGGTACCTAGGGCATCTTAGAACCAGAGGGGAGGAGGGAGTACATTCACAGCATGGGGTATCGTCAACTCAAAACCACAGAGATAAGAGATGGGATGTTATACGAGAGGTACAGCAATAATGCCAAGCTGGCCCACTGTAGAATTAATGAAGATGAGTAATGTATAATAAGACTGGAAAGGCAGGAGCTAGGGTTCAAAGGATTCAAATGCAAAATAGAGGAATCTGTATTTTCAATTGGCCATCCAAACTGTACAAAATTCATGTCCTCCTGTGTTATAAGGAAAAAAGAAAGGTAGATATAGCATAAGAGGTTTCATCCATACTGATATATGCAGACATACATATAAACACATATGTGTAAATGCATATGTTTCTATATCATATTTTATAAATGTATGCATGAACATATAAAATATGATATATTTAAGAAAACTAATGATCTGCAAGTTAAAGTGAGTTGTTGGTGGTCATGTAGCTAAAAAGCGGTAGAACCTGTATGGGGGCCTGTCTTCTTATTCTGAATCCAATATTCTTTCCATTATTACATATTAACTATTTTCCTTAAAGCCCCTAAGCGCAAATTAAACATTCTAAATTTGTCCAATCAATTCTTCAAATACCTCCTTGTCATGTTCCATGTTGATAAAATTGAGAGAATTTGAGCCTAAATTTCTAGCAGGATGTTTATTTATTATTCATCATAGAAAAATCCAACTTTATGCCCTTTAAATCTGATAGAAAAGATTTCCAGTGATAATCAGCCATTTCATTTCTCCTATATTTAATATTTTCTCTGTCTAGCAAGACAGTGACTAACTAAACTTTAGATGTTAACCTTTTTTGACAGCCTGATAAAACCTATAGACCTCTTCTTAGAATAATGTTTTTTAAATGGATAAAATAAAATACATAAAATAATAAAAGAAACAAATTATCTTGAAATGCAGTTTTTTTTAAAGTTCCTATACCCCACCAAGGTTACCAACCCCTAATTTAAGTAGAAGTCATTAATTCTTGCAATTATTTTCTATCAAAATTAAAGTAAAAACAAAAGTAAACAGGAAAGTTATCTATAATCACATCAGATCAGAGAAAAACACATACATATATACATATATACGTATATATTATATAAACACACATACATAAATACATATACACTTATATTTTACATAAACCCACACACATATATACATATACACATATATATTATATAAACACACACACATATACACATACACACACAAACATATACACATATATATACATAACGTATATTATATGTGCATCAAAGAAATAGACCAGTAGCTGAGGAAATGTTCCATCAAACACTCCCATTAGTCTATAGACTTCAAGGGAGAGATTACACATCTTCCATATTCAGCAGCATGAACCAAACTCTTACTGTACACTCTAACTTTCTTTTTTCATTAGAAGGCAGGAGGGATTGGGTTTTGTATAGACTACAGTTTAGATGGCTAATTGAAAGTAAGCAGTGGTGAGCTGTTCCCATGCTACAATATTACCAAGACAATCTTATCTGAGTTTACAGAGTTATTTCCAATTTGTAAATGTTGTATTCATTTCCAGCAGATAAAACATTTTTAAATCCCCAACCCAGGTCTGACTAGCTTGTTGTTAGAAGCACTTTCACACACACCCCTTCAACTCCCCACCCCAGTCCCCCTCTCTCGGCCTTTACAACTCCCCCTCCCCAACCTCCCCGTTTCTTCAAAGCCGTCTCCTCCTCCCCTTTCCTGTTGGGCTTGACTTTGAAAAAAAAAAAAAGAAAGAAAGAAAGAAAGAAGGTTTCACTATCCAAATCCCATCCTTGGGTAAATAAATTTAAGAGCAATCTACATTCCGATAATCCTCCACTGAGGAAACTGAGGCAGGCATTTTGTCTTCTTTGCTTAGTCTCTCTCCCCTCCTCCCCTGTCCCATCAATTTATAACTACATCCTAAGAACATCACCTTTGCCAATTTATCTCTTGCCTGAAATATAAGGAACATCTCTGTCTTTGTTTCACTATAATAATAGATGTAAATTAATGTTTTGTCATTGTTTGGTGCTGTAATCGTAGAGGCAAGTATTTGTTCCTAACAGCTATCTTGTTTTCAATTTGCAAACCATACTGTGTTTAATCCCATGAGGCAGCCTACAGCACTAGATATGAATTTTAAAAGATAATTAGCCCGACGCAGGGGATTATATCTAAGACGGGAGTGAATACTGTTGCTGGTCCAGAGGGGTCCTTCTGGGGTCCCAGGATGGTCACGGTTCTGTTCCTATTTTATTACTGGCTTTGCCTGTTGCTTTCCTCTGTGTGAAGCATCTTATTTGTTCCTGAAAATTTCAATCGTGTCAGTACTGGAAATTGAGTCGTTTCTTGTTGGTCACTGTTATTTTTTTCCTTCTTCTCTTCCCCCTCTCATACATCCAGACAAGCAAGAAAGTTTTATTTTGTTTTAGGAGCATTGTATGGCTGTATTTTTGGTAGATAATTCAGAGCAGTTGTTTTTTTTAAGCTCATGAAAATATTATATTCTGGCCTCTAAAAGAGAAGCAAAGGATTCGTGAATGTAAATTATCTATGTGCCTTCTCTATATGTATTTAGCAAAGGATTATAGAACTAAATACTGGCACACACTCCACCCCTCTCTACCCCCCACATCCCCACCCCAAGCAGGAAGTCAGTCTGAAAAAATGGGGGTAAGTTTTGTTTTGATAAAGAAATGGGTCAATTTCTTTGTTACTACTAGGGTTTTGGATATACCCTACTCGGCTGCTACATCTTTAGGATTTAAAGTAAAAGCCCAATTTGCAAATTTTAAATCTTGATCTGGAGTGGACTTTTGGCCAATTTGGGTTCACAATGACAGCCTTAGTTGTGAAAAATGGCTTTTATTCACATATAGGCAGAAAGCATGAAATCACAGGTATGAAGCCATGTCTTTTTTTTTCCTTCTCCTTGAGAGTCAAAGAATGTCATCTGATGACTCTACCTGTGGGATCATAGACAATAGAAAAACATTGCTGTGTATTGTCAAAAGCAATAATTCTAGGATCAGAGGACCTGATTTCAGATCTTGCTTTTGCAATGTACCATGACCCTTGGATATGTTATTTCCACCCATTTCATCATTGGTGTCCTAATTTGTAAAATGAGGCATTTAAACTTGACAGTCTCTAAGCTCCTTTAATGTACAGTACTAAGATATATTCCAGTTCTGATCTCTATGTCTATGATTCTAATGTTTTTCTTTGTTTTCTTTTTTCTTAAACATTCCATGTCTCTATGCTAGAGATCAGCATATTCTACTCTAACACATCCTAACAAAATAAAAGCTTTGTATTAATGGGAAGTTTTTACACACATCTGTGGGGAGTACAATAAAGATATAACTGCTAACTGTTTCAAATAACTGCTTCATTCATGTTTGGTTGTGTTTTTAAAAGCTGAGAGAAAGAGAACAAGAAATGTTTTTACCCTCTTAAGGATTCACTGTGAAGAAGCTGCAATGGAAAACGAAAGAGGACCAGGGTTTAACTTGAGATGAGATTCATGTCAGAAGAGCATCACAGGGAAGGCATGCAGTAGAGTCAGACATGACATACCTTTGTTTTGAGGAGTCTTTTAGGTGAGTCACAGGGTTGCCTTGCAGGTAAGAGTGACTTAAATAAGCTTGATTTGAGAACAGTTTGATTTATAAGGCAGCGTTAATATAGTACACAGAGGACAAACTTTGGAATTAGGAAGACAGAGGTTCAAGTCATCTCTCTGACATGTATTTGTATGATCCTGGGCAAACCATTCAACCTCCCATTGCCTCCAGGCAAAACTTTAAGTTGTATATTGTTGATCTTTATTGATGGAGTTAGTATCCACACTGAGATTTATCTACACTGATGAAATCTCAGGTTTGGACTCTGTCCCACTTCCACCAAAAAAAAAAAGTTTATTGAAAAGGGGATTTAACTTGGATGTGATTATCTTTAGTATGACACTTCCTTATATATCATATTTATAAAAAATAAAAGACTAATTGAAATATGTGTTTAATAATAAAGAACTTATATCTTTGGCTATTGCATTACTGTGTGGCTCTTCTACTTCATGACTATTTCTGTTACTTCTCCATGGAACTAAGGAGCACATCCAAAAACAGATACCATGGTAGAAACCATGGGGATAATCAAAGGCATTAATGCAAAGAATTATAGAATCTTAGATTGGGCAAAGGCCCTAAGCATTATAAAGTCCAAGCTTCCACTCAATTCAGAAATCTTCTTTACATCATAAGAAAGTAGAGTCATTGGATTTTAGAATCCAAGTATTAGAAAGGACCTCAGAGGTCATTTAGTTCAAGATAGATGTGAAGTGAGAATACAGACTATAACAACATTGACAATTGTTCACCTAGGCTCTGTCTGAAGACTTACAGTGGTAGGTATCTCACTCATTCCTTTGGGGAACAATTCTAGTGGATGGGAAAGATTGTCTTTTGATTCATGGAAATCAGAAGATCACAACATTTTGAGTTATAAGGGATCTGAGAGATCATCAAGATCAGATTCCCTTCTTTTCTTATTGATACAGCTGTGATACAGATAGGAAGAATAATTTGTGTAAGAGTTACAGTGAGTAAACAGTAGTAAGAATCTGAACCCAAATCCAGTAACCTCCTTCCTAATTATAATGAAAGCAGCCTCTTTGTAGCTTGCATAGTTTTTAGTAGGAGTTGATTGGCTAGTATATAAATTTCCATACAACCCCAAATCTCCCTTAAAGGGAAATAGCATTAGGCTCCTCCCAGGAAGCTCTATCTGGGCATCAATTTCTCTAAACATCTAGAATGGAAGACAGAGGTGTAATACCTCTGTACTGTTATGTCATCACATGCTATAGGGCAGGTAAGCAAACCTTCAAAAGTCTCTAAGCCACAAAAAGGAGATATGCTTCCTGTCACCCTCAATCCCTGACAACTTTTTACATAGTTCATGTTGAACATATAAGGAGTCCCCCCTTGCCAACAGAATATATTTAAAGGAACCCCATCTCTGTGCTGCAGAGATCAGAATACCCCTTACTTGTGTCCATATAGAACAATGGGGTTTCTTTTTTTAATGAATGAAAAGTTGTCCAAACAACTTATTTTCTAGGATGTTTTTTTTTTTTCTAAATAGCTTCTGGTTTTATTGCCCTTCCCCCTCTGCCAAAATAAATAAATAAATAAAGGTAGTATGACAGAGACTTATGTAAAACTGTCACATGATGAACAGTTGAAAGAAGTGGAGATGGCTAGCTAAGAAGAGATGAATAATGACAATAGCTCCCATTTCTATAGGGCTAAAAGGCTTACAAAGACTTCAGATGTATTTTTGCATTTGATCTTGTAAGGCAACATGGGTAAAAGACTGAGCCTTGGACTCAGAATCAGGAAGCCCTATCTCACTATCATCTTTGTCACTTAACTAGCTATGTGTCCACAGGAAGATTTGACCTCTAAATTTGTTTCCTCATTCATAACATGAGAAAAATAATGCCTGTATTACTTAACTAACAGGGTTGTCATGAGGCTCAAATACCACAATTTATGTTAAAGCAATGTGCAAACTTTAAAGTGCTATGTCATTTTCTGATGATAATAATAATAATAATAATAATAATAATAATAATAATGAAAATGTCATCTAATTATCTTTTTTGATGGGCTTGAGATCAAAGTATTCCATTTACATTCCTCTGTTACGCTATTATTCTTTTACATTTAATATGCTGTGTACTATTTCACAAGTACATAAAATGACAACTTTTTATAACTGAAAAAAAGTACAGTCATCCTTAAATATCAATAGGTTTTACCTTCTTGGTTTTGGTTATTCACAGTTTGGCCATCAATAATTAAAGAGGAATTTTTGGAGACCTGCAGTGTACTGAGCAAAATCACAGACAACATGCATAAAAATAATTTGTTGTCATGAATGGATATTGCATATTATTCATCTATGTTATCATTTACTGCCAAAAGTGATCATATATAAATTTATTCTAAACAGTTAAATTTTGTTTAAAGCTAACAATGTGCTACAGGCTACACATTCTTTGAGAATGCATCCCCTTTGTCTCTCTCCCATGCAGATTTAGACACGTGATATTCTCCCAAAGTGATCTTTGTATCTTAAGTTTTTTATAGGAGAAGAAAATCTCATGAAGTCTCTGCTATAGCTACATGGATGGCTACAAAGACTCTACATGGTATATAAGATACTGCTCTCTTGCATAGAAACTGCACGTTTTTATGGTTGGTGTGTTGTTTTGCATGTTTTGTGAGTTAAATAAATGTGATCAGAATTATTAAAAATAAAGGTTTGGGGTAAGGTCTAGAGTTATTTTGGTTTTCACATTAATGGAGGTCCTGCACCCCTGACCTCCATGAATGTTGAGAGATAACTACATTGTGGTCTTAGGTTATTTTTTGTGGTTCAATGAAAACATCTTTAAAAAACCAAAACTCTAGTATGATAGAAGATAATGGGGATCATGTGTGTGTGTCTGTGTGTGCATATGTGTTATATTTTACCTTTCTTTGTATCCCCAACACTTGGCACATAGTGCACATGTAAGAAACATTTATTGAGTTACTGATTTATTCCAACATGGATTTACCTTCTTCTAGCGCGTCTCTATATTTTGAAAGCTTTTTGTTTCATGCAGTTTGGAGATAAAATGAGTATTAGGTATGGCAAAATTTGTCAAAATATCTTAAAATTTAGAAGTCAATGCAATTTTGTCTGTAATAATGTTTTAGTTCCAAAACAATTTATTTATTTAATTCTCAAGGATATTTTGTGGATTTCATTTGTAATATGGGGATTTGTCACCTTCATTTATAAAGGAGAGTGAGTTTTCAGTATATAAATCTAAGCAACTGATATATTCTAACTTTCTTGCAACTTGCAGTCATATGTTGCAGTTTCCACAACTACACTACACAATCTGTATCAATCAATGAAGTTTAGGCTTTTTAAGCATAACCTTTCTGTAGTTTCTGGCAGAGTAGTGACCTAATCATGAATATTTATCAGAAACCCATCCATTTCTCAAAATAAATTTGCATGATCCAGTCATTTGTTCATTTTTTTTTCTAGTCTGCATAGTGTTGGTTGAATTCATATACTGCTATCACACAAGGAATGCTTATTGATTCTATTCTTAGACTTGAGCTGTTTTAAAGACAATTTCATCTGTAACTAAACTGCTTTCTCTTACATTTAAAAAATCCAGTTGTACATGTTTATAGTCAATTCTTAACACTCTTTGGGAAGTGAAATCTATTTGTTCTGAAAATATTTCCATAAATTTTTAACCTGTTTATGGTATTTTCTGAAAACATCTATCAATCTACTTCCTTTTTTTTTTTTTTTTTTTTTTTGCAAGGAAGTACTATAGGTCTGTGGAATGATAAGACATATATTTCATTAAAATTTTATTATTTTTTATTTGTCCAACTCCTAGATTCTTTTTTTGTAAATAGTATTTTTTTCCAATGCCCTGTAAAGATATTTTTTAACATTTGTTTTTATAAGATTTGAGTTCCAAATTGTTCTTTGTCCCCTCTCTCCCTCCCCAAGATGGCAAGCAATCTAATATAGATTATATATGTACAATCATGTTAAATGTATTTCCACATTAGTCACGTTATTAATTTTTGTTGTGATATAGTATGAGTGCATAATCCAATTATTCCTGTCTTTTGTCCATTTTCTCTGCCCTGCGTTTTATTCTTTTTTTTTTTTTTTTTTAACTTTAGCACCATCAGAACTGATATATTTGCATGGGGTTGGGCTTTGGTATTTCCAATTTATTCCAGTTTATCTTGCTATCCTGTGCACATAAGAAATAAAAGGAATGCTACTAGCTCAACTGTCTTTCATATAAAATGAATCATGAAGATAGTTTTTAATATATCTGGCCTGAAACTTTACTATGCTGATTCTTCTTTGATTTCTTAATGATCAGATCTCTCTAAAAAAATCATGCCAGGGGCCACTAGGTGGAGCAGTGAATAGACCACTGGCCCTAGAGTCAGGAGGTCCTGAGTTCAAATCCAACCTAGACACTTAACACAAAACCTAGCCATGTGACCTTGGGAAAGTCACAACCTCAATTGCTCACCAAAAAGCAAAAAAGAAAAAAAATCATGCTAACCCAATCAATAGTATTGCAGAATATAATACACCAGTGTTTCAACGAACCTACCAGGCTTTCATAGAAACCATAGTGGTCTTGTGGCACATGAAGTTTCCTCTGTACATCACCCTAGATAAAATTTTCTTTTTTTGCCATTCCTCTATCCACTCCAATTCATGAAAAATTTGTTGGACTTTAAAGGCTTTATATTATTATAATTTCATAAGAATCTTGCAAATACTATTACCTCTCATATCATTTATAAAGAATGCTACAAAATGCCAGATTTTTCTCATATTTCCAATTTACACATGAGAAATCCAAGACTCAGAAGGTTTCAATGATTTGCCCAGAATCACATAGCTCTTAAGTGTTCAAGGAAAGATTCAAACTTGGCCTTTCCTAACTCCCAGTATAGTACATTGGCTATTCTGCCACATTATTTCATAAGTAGACTAGGGAACTACAGTAGGGTGAGAGTTTAAGACATATAAAGATCAAATACAAGTATTCAGGTGACTGATATATAGTTCATTCTGTTAGATGCTAAGCTGTATGAAGGCATTATATTACCTATCTACCTTGGAGCATGGAATAGGGTTTTGTACAGAGTCAGTACTTTGTAAAGGTCTATTGATTTTTTTTAAGACAACGAATTACTGGAGTGGAATAGTAGAAAGTGAGGACAAAAATATGGAACCATCTGGAACATGATCTTTGAGATTGTCTATTATAATTTCCTAATTTTGGATGATGAGGAAACAGGTCTAAAGAGATTAAATGAGCTTCTCAAACTTGAAGCAAGATCATTAGAGATATACATTTTAAAGGGTATTCTATGAGCAAAGAGAAGCCATTGGAGTTTTCTTAACAAGCAAGTGAAACAAAACAATTCACACATTAGGAAGATTATTTTGATATTGCTTAAATAGATAGGTTGGAGAGGAGAGAAAAGATGAAAGAGACTAGTTAGATTACTACAAATAGTTCACTCAAGAACTGATAAGATAGACCAATGCAGTGTTATTTAAGATGGATGCACAGGAAAAGAATATGAATAATTGTTTCTTTGTTGGATGTTTTTTTTTTCCCTTCTATGCAGGAAAAAAGTGACCATTTAAAAGAAATTAGTATTTATTTTCTTTCTTCTACAGTTGGCACCATTCAATAAATAGTTGTTAACTTCAATTTTCTTAGAGCAAGGTCATTGATCTTACAGAAAAGAATGTGACATTATAACTTACTCTCAGTCTTCCAAAATTTGGTTTTGCTCTCCGTACTTTTAAAACAGGCTACAATATTATGTATGGATAAAGATGTGGATGGCTATATCTTCTGTGTATCAACGTTTTATTGAACTTAAATTCAGTTTTCGACCTTTTGAGTTTGACGTGCCAGAAGAATATCCAAATAGAGCTAGTTAGGAAGAAGATAGAAACCTAGGACTGGGCCTCAGGAATGAATGAATGCATGAATGATATAAAGTATTCATACAGTTCTTTCTTTGTGCAGTCATGGCACTGTGTTAGGTATGCAAAGAAAAGCAAGGAGCTGACTTTCTCATGGGGGAAGATGCCACATAAAGGGAACTAGAAGGTGGTAGTGCCTGGCACAGAGGAAGTGCTTAATAAAAACTCAGACACTTAACACAAAAACTAGCCGTGTGACCTTGGGTAAGTCACTTAACCCCAATTGCCCACCAAAAAGCAAAAAAGAAAAAAAATCATGCCAACCCAATCAATAGTATTGCAGAATATGATAGACCAGTGTTTCAAGGGACCTACCAGGCTTTCATAGAAACCATAATGGTCTTGTGGCACGTGAAGTTCCCTCTGTACATCACCCTGGATGAAATTGTTATTATTGTTGTTATTGTGGATGATGGTGATGATAATGATGACGATGATAATTAGGAGGAGATGATGGATCCAAGGCTGGAGAGATGTAGAAATAGATGATCTATCAATAGGTTGATAAACTATCATACTTACTTACATTTATGCATATGTAAAGTTCATTGTTAAAAAGTGAAAACTGAAGCCACAAGAATAAGTAACTGAGTAAAAAATTTAGAGAAATTAAAAAGATCAAGGACTGAAATTTGTGAAATTTAAGGAATTTAGGGAATGGAAGTAGGGATAAAGAGAAGGGAAGAAAACAAGACCATTAGATTTGGCAACATAAGTATTGTTAGTTATAGTCCAATGAACAGTTTTAGGAGGTAGAAATGTGGAAGGAAGTTGTTTGGTTTTTTTTTTCTATTTTTTTTTTTATAAGAGAGACTTGAGCATGTGTGGAGATAGTGAGGAAAAAAAGAGGTCACTGGGGAGGGATGACAGAGAGAGAGAGAGAGAGAGAAAGAGATTGCTAGGAAAGTTTCTGAATAAGATGGAAGAATAGCTAAACTAAGGAATTCTTTTAACTAGGGCAAATTCAGTTGAATGGGGGTAGGTAATGGAGCAGAGAAGACAGTCTGCCCAGGTCAACTGAGCAGCCCCTAAGAGGATGCTGGGGGAAATGGTAGGTAGATGGTAGGTAGAGGCTATGGCTATGGGATGGGATAAAGGCTGGGACTGTGTGGCCTCTTTTGGTTCAAGACTGGTAAAGAATTGAGAGACACAGGAGATGTGAGTCAGAGGATTGGAAACATGGGTTAAAACCTTAGTTTTCCTGCCAAAGTAACAGATCTGAGTGGGATGGAAAGAGATAAATGGCACAAGTGGAACAATTAGTCTTAAAAAAAAGGAGGCTACTTCTTTAAGCTTGGATGGGGAAAAGTAATGGATATACAAACATGAAAAGATTTTGAGTTGTAGAGAAATAAAGTTAATGGATCTTAGGTCCAATGACCTTAAACTTCTGAAGGAGGGATGGGAAATGAGTTGGATTTAAGAAGATCAAAGACTTAAAATGAGTATAAAGGTTGGAAGATCTCCTATACGAAGTTATGTGGGGAGTTACTCTAGGCAGTGAACAAAATGACGGTGGAGTAAGAATGGAGACCTAAATGAGTTGAGAAAACCTGAGGCTGTGGTGGACCTGGTCGACACAGCTGTATGGACTTCTCCAACGGTGTCAAGCAGACTAGTAATAGGCTCAGACAAAGCAGATTTTGGAGGTGATGTGTGACTAGGGATTGATACAGTGAATATATTGGGAAAATAAGGGAACAAAAGGCCTGGAGAACTAAGTAGGTCATCATCAAATATAAAAGGAAATTAGAAGAAAGCCAAAGGAGTAGGAGAATTAGGAGGTAATGAGGGGCCAGAGGTCATGGCATAGCTGAAGAGGCTAAGATGGGTGGGAGAAGCGAAAGTGAAGGAGGTTGTGGTCAGAGAGGTGAAAAATATAGTTAAAGGTTTCCGAGTAGAGCTGACAAACCAGAGGTCCAGAGATAACCAAGAGAACAGTTCTGAACAGACATAGATGCTTGCCATGAAAAAGTAATTGATTGGAATTCACTTTAAGCCAATGTTCATCATCATTTCATCATCCTGATGTAGTACCCAGTCCTTTTTCTTTCATGATGTAAAAAATTCTGACCTGATTAATGTACTGTATTTCCAAAGTCTAACTCAAATCTCTCCTGAATGCTCCATTCCCCTATCTGTTCATTCACCAAACTTATTCTTCATTCAAAGCTCCAAACTAGGTGCTGAGAACACCAAACATGAGATCACAACAAACATGAAATACTCACTTTCCTCAAGAAGCAGAACACTGGACCTGGCACACCCGGTTCAAATCTGACCTCACAGACTTGCCAGCTACACAGCCCTGGGCAAATCACTTGACTGGTGTATGCTTCAGTTTACTCCTTGTAAAATAGAGATAATTGATAGCACTTACTTCCCAAAGTGATAAAAATAAAAAGCATGAATTATTACTATGTTCTATTGCAGTGAAACCTGTACTTTAAAAAGTGCATATATATTCATTATATACATACACATATACCTATATTCACCCATATGTAAATACAGATACATATGTATAAATATGAAAATATGTGTATATATATATGTATATATATATATATATATACATATATGTATATGCATATGCACATACCCAGTAACTGAGGAGGGATTGTAGTAGCATCTGCAGCTATCATAATAGTCTTACTATAGAAGCTTACATTTGAGTTGAATTTTGAAGAAAGACAAGTACATTAGAACCTCGGTTTATGAATTTAATTCCTTCTGAGATTCTGTTTGTCAGGCGATTTGTTTGTATTGCAAAGAGAATATCCCCATAGGAAAAAATGTAAAGTCAAATGATGAATACCACATCCCCAAAGTATTAACATACAATTAATTATTTAATAATTTTAAGTAAGTCTTTTTTATTGTCCCTAATGCACCTGAAATTAAAAAGCACTGGTTAGTATACACTATAAACCGAAAACAAAACAAATTAACCAGCACTCTACCTTTGAGAAGAGTTGAGGCTGGCATGAAGGAGATGATAGGGAGGAGGGGGTGGGTGTAGCGGGAGGATAGACAGGGAATGGAAAGGCTCCAGGAGAGGGTTGGGGTCTGAGGACCAGGGTCAGAGGTTGAGGCTAGGACTGGGATTGGGGGAGGGGAGGGTGACCTGAGGCCTGGATGCCTTGGGGGGATTTTGCTTCTGCTGCTGCCAATCACCTCCACCTCCCGGTCAGAGTATACAGAATGCCGGCTGAGGCCACAGGATACCTGACTGCCCACTCCGCTAATGTCTCCAGCCCCCTGGTCAGTGTTTGCTGCACACACTTTCCAGCCTCTTGGCTGTAGGTGTAGGCTTGGAAGCTGACTGACTACTATCTCAAGCCTCTGAATCCAAGTAGCAAGTATGTGAAGCTGAAAGTGGGGGGCTCAGTCCACTACACCACGCTGCAGACCCTGACCAAGCAGGACACCATAATCAAAGCTATGTTCAGTGGCCACATGGAATTGCTCACAGACTGAAGGCTGGGTGCTGATTGACAGGTGTGGTCATCAGTTTGGGACAATCCTGAACTACATTCAACATGGGTCAGTGGCTCTTCCAGAGGGTCCTTAGGAGCTGGGTGATCTGTTGGGTGAGGCACGATACCAGTTGGTGCAGGGGCTAGCTGAGAATTGCCAGTTGGCTCTACAGCAAAAGAGTAAGTGAGAGGCTTTCCCCACTCTGCCTTATTCCCATGGTGACATCTCCATTAGAAGAGCAGCAGCTTCTGGCTAGTACCTCTAAGCCAGTGGTGAAGCTAACATGATGTTTGTACTTCATTTTTTTGTTCTTCTTGCAAGACAAATTTTGTGAAAAATTTTTCCTCGTCCAGAAAACCATATGTAAACCAAGCTACTCATAAACCAAGGCTCTACTGTGTTCTAAAAGCTCCAGTTGAGGGGTGGTGAGCATTTCAGGCCTAGCGTATTCAAAGGTCTCAAAGTGAGAGGTAGAATACTGTGTGTGGGCTATCATAAGCTGGCTAGTCTGTCTGGAGCACAGCATGCATTAAGGCAGCCCACACGACTACACTTCACTGGACTCCTGTCCGAAGCACTAAAGGACTCTTTTGGCAATTGATCCCGTATTTCCCTGTGATTTGATGTTTATTGCTATCTGTAATTCTCATTAGGTTATTTCATTTTTCAATTACACCATCTTCCCAATCAAATTGTTCAGGGATCATGATTAATTCATCTTTGCAGGCCCCATGGCACCTACCAGAGTATAGGCTCTTGATAAATATTGGTTGCATTCAATTTATTGGATCATCAGAAGCATCATTAACTATCTAGCTGCACAATAAGATTGAGCACAATGAAGGAGTAATATTGGTAACCTGGTATGAATGATGAACAGAAAACTGTCCTGACCACCACTAGGCCAAGGGTCTAGTCCTAGATTTGCCTGAAAACACACAACCTATTTTTCTGTTAAGCTTCATTAAGTCACATTTTCCCCAATAACTTTCGTTGGTCTAGACAGTCAACAAAACAACCAATCAAACTGTAATTTGTAGATTGTTATGATATCTGAGGTCTAAATGATGAAATAAATGATTGACTCTCAAAAGCCATTTTGAACTGATTCCAATATTCCCCTGCTTACAGCTCTAACATTCATAAAAGGCTTAGCTAAGACATTCCTAAATTATAATATAAGCCTGCTGAATTTTCCTGATGAAAAAGCTGAGTCACAGAGTCATAGATTTTTTAGGTCATAAGAATAGTGAGTAGAAGGACTGGATTTGGATCCAGAATTTCAGACACCAAATTTGTGTTCTTCTGCTAAGGCTCACTTACACTGCATTTTCTACACCCCATTTCTGTGTTCTACAGTTTCTTACATTCTAATTTCCGTGATTCCATCACTTCCAAAGACACTTAGAACCTGCAGTAGTGCTTTAGATTAAAATTGAGACAGTCAAAATGAACTAAAGGGGGCACCCCAGCAGACTGACAGTGAGAATCACAAATGGCTATGATTCCTGGTCACCCATTGCCTAGCCACATGTTGGAGAGAGACTAGGGAGCAGGAGAAAAGATGGAGGAATTTCAGAACTGTTACAAGAATGATAAAGAGATTGATTAGTGTGTCCCTGGTATCAAGGACCTTTCAATAAAGATCCATACTCAAACCCTTATTAATCACAATTTACAGAGAGTAGGGAGTAGGATGAGGGAAGATTTTATTGGGGATTTCCTGGGCAACCTTGCATGTCTTTTCTGTTCCAGTACTTGTTACTGTAAAGTCTTTTTCTGTTAGACTCCACTTTCTAATAGCCCAATTTCCTGCCTGAGTCAATGGAGAATTTTGGTTATATTTGAGTTTTACTGTTTAATCTTGTGTGTATGTGTGTGCATATATGTATTTGTATGTGTGTATGTATGTGTAGTGAGAGTTTTAAGGTTTGTAAAGTACCATATATAATATATACACATATACATATATAAAGACACACATATATACATAAACATCTATGTATATACACATGTGTTTGTGTATACTCATTGGAGTCTCACAACAGTACTGGAAAATAGCATCTCCCTCAATTTTTAGAAATGAGGGAATGGTACAGAAAAATAAGTGACTTGCCTAGGTTCACAAATTTACCTGGGGTATGATTTGAAATAATAGCTCCTAATTCCAAGTCCCACATTTGATCTACTACACTGTAGATATTTCAATTAATTAAGGTCTCTAGTCATTTAACTATCTACTAAATCAGATTCTACTTAATACTGACATAGGGATGCTTCTCATGGGGTGTCTTGAGTATAATTGGATCATTGATTAAGCTTCAGAACCTCATTGTGTCTTACGGACAGAATTGCCCACTAAGTTGTTTTTGGGTCTCATCATGGCATTCTGTAGAACATCTAGGATTTGGAAATAGAGAGGCAAGTCCTTAGATATGATTTAATCTAATCCTTTTATTTTTCACATGGGGAAACTGAGGCCCAGATGGAGGTGAAATAAAGTGACATTCCCAAATCTTATGGCTAGCATACCACAGAGTTGAGATTTGAACACAGGTCCTCTGATTTAAGATCCAGGGCTCTTTTTACCATATGAAACTGTTTGTCCTTTGAAGGAGAATAGGAAACTTGGGAAAGAAAGAACACTAAGTATGTATTTTATTTTTTAACTGCAATTATGAGAAAAAAAATTAGCATGAAAGAAAGAGAAATGAAAACAGGCCGTCAAAGACGACATCCGCTCTCATTTCAATTTCCTGGAAGCTAAGTGTGGTTGGGCAGATGGTGCTCTTTTGTTTTACTAAACTCAATGATCAGATGAAAATATGCCCTACCATATACAAGGGAGCAAGATGGGAAAGTGTCATTCTCCACGTATTCAGTACTTTCCACACTTGTAGGATTTGATCTTTTGCTTAGTTGTCATTTGGGGCTATTTGTTCTGTTTAATAGGTATCTCTTACACCCCTTCCTTATCCCAGCTGGTCTGTGTCTCTATTAATTAGTATTCAAGCTTCTGTTATAGCTACTATACTAAAATTTTCTTATTTAATTTAATAATAATAATAATAATAACAATAGCTCTGTTTAGGTATGTAGCATTTTAGAGTACCTTCCAATATATTATTGATTTGACCCTTATAACATGTCTGGGACAGAGGCAGGAAAAGCATTATTATCCCCATTTTTCAGACGAGGAATCACAGAATCTATGAGGTGAAAGGGACCTTCAGAGGCTATCTTGTCCAACCTCTACCTAAATAAGAATCCCTTCTACAACAAATAGTTGCCCAACATCTGCATGAAGTTTTCCAGAGACTGGGAAATTACCAGCTAGGCCTCAGGAAAGCATTTATTCTAACATTAGAAGACAGACTTTATTTCACCACACAGAAAATTCGAAGAACAAAGTGATGACATCCTAGTCCCAAAATAATCAATCCTTTGGTGAATTCCACCTTCCGTGTGTATTCTTTGAGACTTATATTACTACCCTGTGCCTGAATTCCAATTATCCCAAATACCATGACTCAATAAATCATTGTCACCATGATGTCAATGAACCAGTGAGGGCTCAGGGCATCCACACTCCATGAGGGAGATGTTATCCAAGTCCCAAAGCTGACTTCAGTAGGAAATATCTTCAAAGACCTCCTTTCTTCAACACTTTCAATCTTGATCAGGCACAACCATCCCCCATCCTGTTTATATCCTCCGTACTTAAAATGTGGAGTCCAGACCTGATCAAATTGCTGCAGATGGAGAATGATCATGGCAGAGGAGATGAAACTATTGCCTACTCCATCCCGGATGCTCTATCTGTCTTAGGGGCAATTAGGTGGTGCAATGGATAGTGTACCAGGCCTGGGTCAGGAAGACCTGAGGTCCAACCCATCCTCAAAGGCTTATTGGCTGTATGACCTTGGGCATGTCACGTAACCCATTTTGACTCAGTTTCTTCATCTGTAAAATGAACTGGAGAAGGAAATGGAAAGCCACTCCAATATTTTTGCCAAGAAAACCCCAAATGGGGTCACAAAGAGACAGACATAACTGAAGTGACTGAACAGCAATAGACAATATTTGTGGAGTTGATTTTTGGAATCCAGGTATGGGACTTTACATTGTGATTACTAAGTTTTGTGTTACTCAGTCAAGCTATTTGTTCTAGCTTACAGGCCGGAAGTTCCTTCCTTTTCTATTCAGAAGAAGGAAAGATGATGTGGCGCAGCAGAAAGAGTATTGGATTTGGAGTCAGAGGACCTGTTTTTAAATCCCAGCTCTGCTATGGATCAACTGTGAAACCTTGGACAAATCAGTCAGACAATTAACATTTATTAAGCACTATGCGTTGGGCACTGTGCTAAGAAATGCAGATACAAATACAGAATAAAAAAAGAAAGACAAGGACAATTCCTGTCCTCTGGGCCTTAGCTCCCTTTATTTTTGGAGATTAGATTTTGTAATCCAGTGTGTTAACTACTCCTTACAGCTTTGTTTCTTCCTCATAGTTGATAAACATGATTTATACCTCCCAAGGCATTGATAAAAATGTTGAATAGCAAAGAACCAAAGAGAGATCCCTGGGGTACATTACTAGAGACTCCTTCGAAATTAATGTCAATCAATCACCAACTCTTCTCTATGTCCTAGCAAACAACTGGTTCTAAGATTTTACTACCATCTGGCTCATATCTCTTCATTCTATAGCGTAAGAGAATTTGTCAAATAGAGTGGTTTATCTAATTTAACTGGGCTGGTCAGTTGTTGAACCAAAACTACAAACTAGGTCAAAAGGTCTTAGGGAAAGAAATTCAATAGAACTGGTGTCAGAAAAACTGGAACCTAGTTTGGACTTTTCTGCTACGTGATCTTGCACAAGTTAAAATACACTTTGAGCCTTAGTTTCCTCAATTTAAAATTAGTGTTTTGAACAAGATAATCCTTAAAGTCTTTTTCAATTCTCAAATATTGTGATTCAGATCCCTGGCTTATGGGTCATTGCTTTTCCTTAGCACAATATAGCCAATGAGATTTTTTTTTTTTTGAAAGTGGAGAAATAAGGCTATTGGGTGAATATAGGAAGGGCTATGGGTAAGAATATAACATTAGAATGTCAGTAATGTTGCTCTCTTATAGAGGCAATATTGTTGGGTAGCACAATTTATTAGAAAATTTATCCTTATGTTATCCATATGTTATAGATATGATATCATGTTATGGTGTCTATCCATATGCATACTTTAGAATATCAGGAATGTCATTCTTTTATGGAGACAGCATTGTTGGATATCACAATTTGTTAGAAAATCTGCTCTTATGTTGAGTCCAAACTTGCACCACTATAATTCCTACCCATTGTTCTCACCCCCCTTTCCCAATAGACATTATAACCTGAAATTCTTCCCCTAGGATTCTTTGCTCCGATGTGTGAGTTTTTGCCTTATCTTGCCTGGAAGGAGACCTCTCCACCATTTCCTGTCAATGTCTGCCTCATGACACAAGGAAAATCTATTTTCTTTTTTTCTTGTTCCCTGCTCATTTTAATGCATTATATTCCCCCATTTCCTCTAGTTAGAATATAAACCTCATTAGGCATATATGGTCTTGTTTTCTTGTATTTGTATACCTTATATGCTCAGTATTTAGCACAGTGCCTGATAGTGGATCCAATAAATGCTCTCCTTCTCTCTCTCTCTCTCTCTCTCTCTCTCTCTCTCTCTCTCTCCTTTTATGTACCCTCTCTCTTTCCTGTCTCTCTTCATTAGTCCTATCCTCTGAAGCTACAAAGGAGTAAGACATCTCTCTTCCAAATGTATACTCTTTAAGCACATAGTGAGAAATAACCTATCTCCCCCTCAGCATTTTCTTCTTCCACATAGACATGGCCTCCACTTTTAATTATTATTCAATAGGATGATATCGTTTCTAGACTCCTCACCAACCTACCCTTTACCACTTTAAATTAGGCCCAATTTCTTAATCCATGACAGCTCCCATCTTGTCCTGAGTACTTTCATTGTATCTATTGTAATCTCTAAGGAGACCACCTTCTTACATCTTGATAGATGACTAAATCTCAGCAAATTTAGTCCTCAATATCCATCTACAAAGCTTTTGGCATAATTGCTGTTAGAACCACCCACCCTTGATAATGTCCTCTTCAGTGCAGCTTTGGAAGAGAGAAAAGGAAAAGGGAAAAAAAAATAGCAAACCTCCACACTTCCAAAAGGAAGAAATATGTCAATTGTACCCACTCATATCATCTCTGCTTGGTGACAGGCAGGAAAACACCAGCTCACAGTGGGTCTATACTCCAGAAGGGAAACCACCCACACTCTCTCAGAAGAAAGTAGAGAAAATTGGTATTCAGAACAAGATGGGCTACGTGTAGGGTGATTGAGAGGTTTCAAGGAAGAAGTAGAATGGAATGGTCAAAGAAATTACTGTTCCTAGGACCAGAAGATTGAAGTTCAAATCTATACTCCATTGCTTAATAATTGTATGAACTTTCTCTCAAGTAATTCCAACTACTCTCTGAGCCTCCACTTCCTTTTCTGTAAAATGGGGTAATGATGTTCAAATCACTTCCCTTATAGGAAGATCAGATGGAATAATGTAAGTTAAGCACCTTGGAAACCTTAAAATGATACATGAATGAATATTATTACTGTTGTTTTTATAATTACTTTTGGATCCATGGAACAACAAAGGAGGGCAACAAAGTACACTGAACAAGAGCAGGGTACCTAGAACATGATGATGAAAATGATGAAATGTTGGAAGAGAGGGAAGAGAATAAGTGGAGGCAGCACAGGGCCTAGTGTGTGTTAGACATTTCGCTAAGCACTTCTACGAATATTATCTTATTTGATGAGGAGGATAATGATGATTGCCGTAATAGTAACTTCTTACATTTCTGGGTACAGCAATTTGACCTGTGATTTCACTGGTCTGGGGAGCTCCTCAGTAAAATTTATAATATTTGAAATCTGCCTAGCGCCTTGAGAAATTAAGAGACTTGGCCAGGCTCACACAGCTATTCTTTTTTGGAGGCAGGACTCAAACTCAGCCCTCCGTGGTTTCTTGGCTCACTCTCTATGCGCTCTGCCAAGCTGTGACATATATTTATATTTCAATAGCATGTTATTATTATAAATTTGTTCAATTTGACCCTCACTTCAACATATTGAATTAGGTAGTGAACGTGAATGTGTGAAAGTCTTAATTTTAGAGAGTGAGAAACTGAAGCTGAAAGTCACTGTCTTATTATAAGAGATTTGTTTGAAAATGTCCAAAACCCTTTGGCCTCTGACTAGTTAAGATTAAGGGCCCCTCTTGGCCCACTGGGGTGGGGAACCTGCAGTCTTGAAGCCACATATGGCCCTCTACGTCCTCAAGTATCACTGCCCATTGCTTTTCCCTTCACTCCTATTAAGTTTCATTTTGTTCATTTCATCTAGTATTCTAGTCTGCACTTCAGAGTTCTTTTTCCTCCTTGTGCAAAAGAAAAAGATAGGAGCAGAGCAATGGAAAGAGCATCCCTGGGATGCAAATATTAGAAAATCATTGTCCTTGTTGTATAAGGAACCATACTTGGGAGACAGTAAGCACAAAACTAGTCAATTGTCAGTCAGGACTTGAACTCAGGCTCTCTGTCAAATTTACTGAAATAAAACTGATTCTGCTTCCACACCCCACTTCGCTGCAATATATATATTCATGTGTGTTTGTGTGTGTGTGTGTGTGTGTGTGTGAGAGAGAGAGAGAGAGAGAGAGAGAAAGAGAAGAAGGGAGGGAGAGGAAGAGAGAGAAGAAGGGAGAGGGAGAGAGAGAGGGAGAGACAGACAGACAGACAGACACAGAGACAGACACAGGGACAGAGAGGGAGAGAGACAGAGAGACAGAGAAAGACAGAGAGAGAGACAGAGAGAGAGGCAGAGAGAGAGAGAGTAACTTAAAGCAAAGAGGAAAGATCAATTGTGACAGTTTTGCTATTTACTTAAATTGTTCCAGCACTTCCCCCAAGCAGAGTGAGCAAAAACAGGGGTAGTGAGCAAAAGAGTTGGACAAGCCGTTTATCCTAACTCAATGGTGGGGTGGCCATGGTGCTCTGGAGCCAAGGCTGTCATCCCTTCAGCTGATATCTCCATAGCTCTATGGGAGCAGTCATCATGGGGAAGCTATCCAAGAGAGAGAATGTCTCACATCTCCCTCAGTGTAGATTTTATGTGTCCATGCCTTCCCTGAAAAGTTGCCTGGAAGTACTGATGCTTGGAATACATAAGGACAAGCAGCATGATAACAGTAAAGAGCCCCAGATGTGGAGTCAAAGTACCTGAGTTCAAATTCAGACTCTGTAGAAAACTACCTGTGTGAACTTGAGCAAACTATGTTACATTTGATCCATCCCTATTCAATGCAGCTTTAAAAGATGTCTATTGATATAATGGTAGCATATATATAGATATAGATATAAATATAGATATAGGTATAGGTATATATATAGGTATATATATATATATATAGGTATATATATATATATATAGGTATATATATAGGTATATATATACCTATAGCCATATATAATGATATATGGAGATAATGATGGTTGTCTTAAATTATTTAAAGGTCTATCACTGGACAACATCAGTATATTTGGCATATTCCACCCCAGAGAAATGATCTAGGATCTATGGCTATAAGTTGTAGACAGGCATGACTTACCTATGTCCAACAAAAATGAAGAAAAAAAAGTTCTTAAGGATTGGAGCTGTCCAAAAGTATAATGAGTTGCCTCTGGAAGTTATCACTAGTGATCTACAATCAGAGACTGAATGATCATTAGACTATGTTAGAGAAGAGATTCACATTCGAATAGGTGTTAAATTACATGATCTCTGAGGTGCCATCCTACTCTACATCTTTGACTGTTAAATATCATTATCCCCATTTTATGGATGAAAAAGCTAAGCCCCAGAAAGAAGCAATAATTTTTTGAAACCTCACAGCTGATAACCTTTGAAGCATGGTTTTCAAAGTCAGGTCTCTGGCCTCCAAGCCCAGCAGTTCCCCCACTACACTGTGCTGCCTCTTGAAGTTGCACTCTCTTGCCTCTGTAGCTCAGTTCTAATTCAAGACATTCCAAAGACATAGGATGGCAAAAGACAAAGTCAAAGATGCCAGCACCAAAAACCCTGAGGCTTTCTTTTAGTTTGCAAACCTCAGAGAGACTCATCTTTCCCAGGAGCACGGCAAACAGACAGAAGAGAAAAGAAGAAAAATCAACAAAGAGTGGGGGTGGTGGTGGAGGGAAGCAGAGCTCCAAATTTCTGTTTTAGCAGCTTAGAAATAAAACTGCTGACTTGCAGATTCTACAGGTCAAATTTTGTCATCACACTTGGACCAACTGCTTTTAGAAGGGGAAAGATAGTTGCTTAAGGTACAAAAGTCCAAGTGGAAATAGGGGATATCAAATGGAGAAGATTGTCTCAAAAACCCTTGGTTTCAGTCATTCATCTATTTCTCTTTCTGTTTCTACCCCTCCCCCTATTTTTCCTTCCCAAGAATTCACGGTGAACTGTTCCCAGAGAGTCTTCAATCACTATAGAGTGGAGAGAAAGTGAGTCAGGCTCTCCAGGGATATACTTGCCCTGGGATTGATTAGTCCGACCCTTTCAGCATCAGTTTAGGAAGTGTCAGGGGCCCCGCTTGTATTCGGTCAAAGGAAAATGTCACAGTTAGAGAATGTGTATCTTCTCTTCCGTCAGATAATGAAGCCCAGGTAACCTGATCTATTTCCATTTTTGTAGTAGCTGGCAGAATTGCATAACCAAATTAGTCATTCACTTGTATTAATCAGCTCAGCTCAGGTGCCTGATAACATCAACTTCCTCTGTTTCCATAAGATATTTGTTCTGGAGCAGCTAGGAGGTGCAGTGGGTAGAGCACCAGCTCTGGAGTCTAGAGGACCTGAGTTCAAAATATGACCTTAGACACTTGCGAGTTCTGTGACCATGGACAAGTCATGGGGAGAAAAAAAAGATATATTTTATTCTGTTTTTATTCCTTTCTTAGCTCTTCAATTTATTAGATTACTCTGACCGTGCCACTCTTTACTCAAAAATCTTCTCTTATCTCTGGATTAAAATTGAAAATCATTAGCCTGATCTCCAAAGTGCTTCACATTTTTCATAAACTTTCCATTCTAGCCAAGCTGACCTAGCTTTCACCCACGCATAATGTTCCAGATCCTACCACTGTGCATTTGGGTGGGTAGTCCCCATTTCTACACTTCAACCCATTCTCATTTCTATAGCTTAGAATTCCCAGATTCTTTGAAACCCCAGCTCACACACTCACTCACACACATACCCCCTCACACACAAAAACACACACACACACACAGTCTTTCCAGATTCTTTTAATATTGTCTTCTCTTTGGAATTACTCTATCTTACTTTGTATACGCACTGTACCTACAGCATAGCTATGCTACCCAGTGGATAGAACCGTGCACCTGGAACCAAGAACACCTGAATTCAAATCCATCCTGAGCAACTTACAAGCTGTGCAAGTTGATCTTGGGTAAATCACTTGACCTCTCTGTACTTCAGTTTCTTCATCTGTAAAATGGGGATAATAAAAGTACCTGCCTCCCAGGGCTGTTGTGAGGCTAGGATATCTGCAAACCTGAAAGTGCTATAAAAACGCCAGCTACTGGCATTATCTGCATAAGCATCTACATAATACAGGTTGTTTGGTCCCTCCAGACCCCACCCGAACGTCAGCTACCAGAAATGCAAAGATGGTTTCACTGTCGTATATCCGCAACCTCTAAAATGTGCCTTACACTAGGTAAGTGTTTAATAAACGTTAGTTAATTTGAATTGTGTTTGAAACTGAATCAGTTCCAGGGTCCATTTCAGTAAAATGGAGATCGGAACACTGGCATGGCCAAACCCTCAGGCTTATTGTGAAGACCAAATGAGAAAAAGGATGTGAAATCCTTCTGTACATGTAAAGCATATGTAAATATGAACCACTGTCACTGTTGTCATTTGAGAAAACATCACAGGTAGCTCTCTTCCTCAGACTTCACTTCACATTTTCTTTACAAGTTTCTGCTGCAGTTTTTAGTTAATATTGTGTTACATGTTTGGTTGTCTTCCTAGAGCAGTGGTTCTCAACCTGTGGGTCGTGACCCCTTCGGAGGTCAAACGACCCTTTGATAGGGGTCACAGGGGTCACCTAGGACCATCGGAAAACACACATTTTTGATGGTCTTAGGAAATGAGACACTGCTCCTCTATCCATCTCCAGGTGAGTTCACCCACATGCAGATACACCCACATACAAGTATTAAAGGTTTGCAGCATTAGGAAGGTTGAGAATCACTGGGGTAGAGGCATCTTAGCTTCATAATGGACAGAACACTGGACTTCAAATTCAGCCTTAGGCTCTTACTAGTTGTGTTACCCTGGACAAGATTCTTAGCCTCTGTCTTCTTCTTCTGTAAAATGGGAATAATCATAATAGCACCTATCTCTGAGGGTTTTTGTGAGAATCAGATGAGATAATATTTGTGAAGTGCTTTGTAAGCCTTAAAGCAAGCCCTGTGTAAATGCTAGTTATTATTATGAGAGTTAGTGTGTTATTCCCCTGATAGAGTGTAAAGTCTATAAGAGAGAGTCCTTCCCCATTTCTGTCTATCAATCAATGTGATCTTTCCTTCCTTCCATCCACTGCCCCAACTCCCCATCAAACTTTCCCTGATTTCTGAAGTGCCCCCTGGTAAAAGGGGGATATCCCTGAATCAAATGTCTCATAGGATATTGCCTGAACCTCTCCCTGACACTGGTCTTGCCCTTCTTTGGATCCCACTTACCTGTGCTTTTTTGTATGTATTTTGTTTTCCCATTATTATATTATAAGATATTTGAGAACAAAATCTGTCATCTGTTTATCTGAGCATCCCAAGAACTAAGAATAGGTTCTTGTTCATGTGTCTGAACCTGTGATTTCATCGCTGTACATAGCCCCGAGTATGGAAACTCCCTCCACCTGATGAAGATCAGCAACTTCTCTGGCACTTTTCTAGTCCTACAGAGCTGCCTGAGGTTATATAACTCACCAATGGTTTCACACAGCTGGCATATATCAGAAGCTAGGCTTAGAGTCTAAGTGCAGCTCTTTGACTGAATCCAAACTTCACAGAACAAATATCTTAATAAAAGGAGTTATTCTTTGAAACTTGAATTCAGTCAAAAAGTTGCACCCAAGGACCTAGAAGGCCAGATGTGGTCTCGAGGCCTCAGGTTCCCCACTCCAGGTTTAGACCCAAAGGCTGTGATCCCAAAAGTCATCACCCATCTACTACACCATAGTCCTCTGACTGGCACATATGCTTAATAAATCCTTGCCAAATGGATGCCTGACCTTTACTTATCCTATATCTCTAGAAGGAAGAATTCTGGCTACTGAAAATTACAAGGAGGTGGATTTGACACAATATAAAGGATGGATTTCTACCAATCAGACTTGTCCTAATATAGAAAAAAAACAAAAAAACAAAAAAGCTTGTCTCAGTTGCTAATAAGTTCTCCATACTTAGAAGTACACAAACAAGGTTGCTTGTGAATACCAATAGGAAGGATAATTATATTGGGCAGGACATTAGAGTACAGTAAAACCCTCTATAATCTTTTACAATTCTGGCACTCTAAGTTTCCATGAAGATAAAGTCAAGGTGTGAGCTTTGATATCATAGTAGGTTAGGTAATATTGTTCTGTCCTATTGCCACAGAGTGTGACCCTAGTCACACTCTTGTAGAAGTACACTTTTTGTGATAAAGGAATTGAGTGAGAAAACAATCCTTTTGGCCCTTGGCAGGGAGAGAG
The DNA here is from genome assembly GCA_028646515.1 of Pseudochirops corinnae. Taxonomy (NCBI): domain Eukaryota; kingdom Metazoa; phylum Chordata; class Mammalia; order Diprotodontia; family Pseudocheiridae; genus Pseudochirops; species Pseudochirops corinnae. Next base: position 321,792,295 of record CM053585.1, on the reverse strand, counting down.
CCTCAAGTTGGGAGATGTAAGCTTTCCTCATGAGGGACTTCCCATAGTCTATCACAGACCATTCATAAAGAATAAGAAATAAACCTGAGGATGCCAGTGAATCCAAGATCATGTTGTTTGGGGCAGAAATAAATGCTCTGGTGCCTATGAGGAAATTTTAATCTTGCTGAACCCAAAATATCAGCAGATAGAGGGTGCCCTGGGACCCTCTTTTTCCATCTCCTTTTATTAAAAAAAATTCAAATAGGTCATACAGTATAGTGGAAACAGAACTGTATTAAAATGCACATGACCTAGCCCTTCTTTATTGTTAGACAGTGGTGTGACTTGGACCAATAACTTCATATCTCTGAACTTGCTCATCCTAAAATGCCTGTCAGGATTTCATTTATTTAATAGGCAGTATGGGGTATTAACAAAATCAGTCTGGCACTTTCTGTCTTTCTAGTTGTATGAATCAGTCATTTCTCTGAACTTTAGTTTTCCCATTTGTAAAAGCATGCTAATAATTTTCATACTATCTATCTTACAGGACTATTATGAGGAAAAGTATATTAACAAATTCCAAATTCTATACACTCATGAGTTCAATTGCTCATTGATTCAATATTCATTTATTTTGCACTTATTATAAGCCTGATGATTCAAAGATGAGTAAATTTGTGTCCCTGCCCTCAAAGGACTTTGAAAAAGATGAAATGTACATAACTAACACTAATATAAAATAAAATACGGAAGTAGAAGAGCAGAGGTCAATCATTCAACCTGCATTTATTAAGCGGTTGCTGATCAGTTACTATCATAAGGAAAGTATTATAGAATTTAGAGAAGGGAGAAATTATTTCCAGCTGGGGCATTGAGGAAGACATCATAGGCCTAGGGGTGTCCTAGGCCCTTCTGTGGGCCTTGAAGGATGGCCACTATTCATTGGCCAGAGAAGTGGCACTGAGACTACTGAAAAAAGAGCTGGGGCATATTTGGCAAAGAATAGCCAGCCTTATGAGGTGAGGGATTTTTTTTCCTTTTGATTTGAAAAGTAGGCTACTTTACTCCAAGTCTTGTTAGCTCTGCCTTTACCACTGGGAACTATAAGCATTAAAATAAGAAAGACAGGAGGTGAGAAAAAAAATGTAGTGAGAAAAAATGCTGGACATTCAAAGAAGTAGGCCTGAGAGTAGGCCTGCATCATCACCGCTGATCTGAGTCTTTCTGATCTGATTAATGATGGTGAGGAGTACATTTCTGTGAATATCTGAGACCAGCTATTTACCTTAGGGCTCTTAAAAAAGTGCTTCATCATCATTTTGTCTGTCTAAAGGCCTGTGAACTGGTGAGCTGCACATCCCTCAGGGTGAGCTTCTGAGTAACTAGTGGTTAGTGATGTGGTCACTGAACAGTGCTATGAAGGTCCTTGAGTTGCCGCAAATACCAGGTGGCCCTGAGGTGGTTTAACTGTCTCGGGGCTTCTGAGCTCTCAGTGGTCACAGTCACAAAGGGAAGTCAAGAACAGTGTTGCCGACACCCAGCAGAAGAGGAAATTTTGATTTGAGAACTGTGCAGTTGTCAGTGATAACAATGCAGCTGCAGAAAGGTGCTTGGTGTGGCCTTGGCCTTCTGGAGGAGGCCAGAAAAGACACATTTTCACACCTGAGCATTTCTCTGAACACCTTAGAACACAACCGTTGGACAAGAAGAGATGAGATGGCATATCTTCTCTTCTGCTGGCTCTCAGAGTCACTGGCACAGAGTACTTTGTATATTTCCTTTTTTTTTCTTTTTTTTTTCTTTTGATGTGGCATTCAAAATAACGTCTGCTAATTTCCAAAAGAACCTCAGGAAGTGCTGGGTTTGAGTTTGGGATGAAATTTCTAACTACCTCTTCTCCACCATTCTACCTTTCTATTTCTTTCTCACAATATCCATCATTTAGCCAGACAGCAAAGTTGTTAATAATAATTCGCATTTCATAGCGTTTTACATTTTGCAAGATGCTTTCTTCAAAACAACCCTATGAGGTGAATATTATGAATATTATGATCCTCATTGTATATGTGGTTTTGAGAAGTTTAAAAAAATCATGAAAACTCATATAATTACAAAGTGCTAGAGCTGAGGTTTGAAAGCAGGTGTTTACTGACTCTCGGGTCATCACTCTTTCCACAGTTTCCATTATTTCTCATTTTATGCCATAAACTAAACAAACGTTTAGCACAGTTTCTGGCACATAGTAGTTGTTACTTGTTAGTTGACTGGGTTTATTGTTAGTTGACTGACTAAAGAGGTAGTCAGGTAGAACAGTTGGACCTGACCAATATATACAAAGAAAAAAAAAATCTCTTTAATGAGACCTCTTTCAAAAACTTAGAAACTTTTTGCATATACATGCCTTTAATAGTTGTTTCATCAATGTTCTTGAAGGGAATTTGGAGATTTGAATCCCTTATAATTGCAAGATTTCATTGGGTCACTGACTCAAGGGAGTACTGCGCCATTTTAAATGATTATATGGGGTGGCTAAAAGGAAGAATGATAAAATTTGAAGGTACTCATATTAATTTTCAGTATGTCTTAAACAGAAGAAAAAATATAAATGATCAAGGGTAGTAGTTTCTATCAAAATAGCTGGTCAGCATGAAGTCAGAAACAAATCACTCATACCTCCTTATCTCTACAAAGTAAGAGATAAGTCCACTACGGTTTCCTCCCTTTCTGATCTATCACACATCTATCATTCAAAGGCCATTCTTCCACTGAATTTGATTCTTTGGCCTTAAGGCCTCTTCAAGTTTTCACATGTTTTGGTCCTATGTTGGTTTGAACCAGGTTCAAATTGAGATAGTTGAAAGCCCCATAACATGTGAATTTATAAGTGCTGAGTTCCAGTTCCATCTTTGACAGTGGGCAAGTGGTTTTCAATGCTTAACTTTCCTCATCAGCAAAATGAAAGCAATAATGTACTACCTTCCACACAGAATTATTTTCATATGACTCCCTTTCACAAAGACTTCACTTCATTTAAAATCTCCACTTTAGGATATTCTTTCGTCCACAGCTGGAATGTATTCTCTCTTCATCCATGGCTCATAGAATCATTCTTCTTTACTAACTCTATAATATACAAAACTACTTGCTATTCCTTATATATGGCACTCTATCACCCACGTTCATGCTATCTCTACATGCTGGAATTGCTTATTTCTTTCAATATGCAACTCAGATGCCAGATAAAGATGAGAAAGGAGAGATTTCCAAAAATGGAAACATTGAAATTATAGGCCAACACTCCTCTCTCAACCAAAAATCAATTCCATGCTTTATGTAGCAGGCACAGTACCTCACCTACATATAAATTCCCCAATATATATCCTTTCTGTATTTTCTACCTTTCTATTCATATATAGAAAGGATACCAGAAAATGAGCATGCTATAGCTTGTTAGAATGCATATTAAACTCAATGCATCCTAGGTGGACATTAGGACTGATGAAGTCACTTCCAAACACTACCACTATCTTTTGATAGAAATATATCCATTACTTGTGCTATGAACTTTGAATTTTGATATGATAAAGCCTGAGAAGAGGTCAAAAGAACCAAAGGCCCAGCTACAAAGGAATACTGGTGGAAAGAAATGGGGATGTTTTGCCTATAGATGAGTAGATTTAAGATTCTTTAAATACATTAAGATAAGTAGAATGTTAAAGAGGAGTTAGCATTCTGCTTGGTTCCAGATGGGAGAACTATGAAGTAGATAGACATTGAAGAGAAGAAATTTTAGGCTTAATGTAATAAAAAAAGGAAAAAATGGCTCACCATTTGAGTTGTCCCAAGGTGAAATGACTGGCCTTGAGAGGAAGTAGTTTAGCTATCATTAAAGATGCATGAGTGCAGGGTTATTGACCTTTTATTAGAGATGTAATCAAACATGTACAAATCAAAGGTGTATAAACTCTTAGACAGAATAGCCCTTATGGATTCTTTGTACCTCCAACCAACCTTAGCACTGTGTGGTGCTTATCAAAAGTTGTGTTGTAGTATTGTATTTATGGTGTTAGAAGAGATACTGGTTCAAGGACTCAGCTAGGCGAGACAGTGGATAGAACATAAAACCTGGATTCCGGAACACCTGAGTTTAAATCTGGTCTCAGATATTTATTGGCTCTGTGACCCTAGACAAATCACTTAACCACTATCAGCTGTTGTCTTTTTCATTTTTAAACTGAGCATAATAATAAAACTTTCTTCCTAGATTTTTGTGAGGATCAGATGAGATGATGTTTATGAAGTACTTTAAAAACTTAGCTACATTATTAGCTATAGGTCATGATTAGATGGCTCCGGAGCTCTCTTCTGAGATTCTATGATTCTTTGCCTTGGTCTTAACTGATTACATGAGATATTAAAAGTATATACATTATGATATCATTAAAAATAAGTAAAACATTTATAACAAGAAGCAAAATCTGGCTTTTCCTGTTTAATATGATTATATGCTTAAATACACTCTCTCTCTTTCTCTCTCTCTCTCTCTCTCTCTCTCTCTCTCTCTCTCGCTCTTGCTCTCACTCTCTCTTGCTCTCTCACTTTCTCTCTCATCTCTGTCTCTCTCTTTCTCTCTCTCTTCCCCTCTCTCCCTCCCTCTCCTCTCATCTAGAGGTCTGTTTCTCTTATACATATGTATATCTCTCTATCTGTCCTAAACTCTACATCCCTAATTCATCTATCATCTGTCTATTATATTTGTCAAATCTATTTGGCATATATACCTCTGTCTGTCTATCTATGTGCTAGGAAATAACGCTCAAAACTGATATAGATGAACTAAGGTAACTGTTTTAGCTTTTCATTCAGCAATGTGGTATGGGAACTCCTAAACTAACATGAGCTTCAAGAGCATGAATAATACTCATACAGCAGTTAGAATGAAGGAGGTACTAATTCCCATCATCTTTTGCCCTCCTGGGCCATTTCCAGGTGCCACATTTTGGAAAGACCTTGACAAGTTGGATTGTGTGCAGAGGAGAATACAGAAAAGGATGAGGGGACTAGAAATACATGATTATGAAAATTTGTAAATGGAACCTGAGGAAAGATTTAGCAAGAACATTGTGGTGCTGTTCTTGTGTCCAACACTTTGTGACCTCATTTGGGGTTTTCTTGACAAAGATTCTGGGGTGATTTGCCATTTCCTTTTCCAGTTCATTTTGCAAATGAGAAAACTAAGGCGAACATGCCCATGGTTACATTGCTAGTAAGTGTTTGAGGCCAGATTTAAACTCACAAAGATGTGTCTTCCAGACTCCAGGCTCCATCCACTGGGACATCTATGGGAACATGGTAATTGTCTTTGAATACTTAAAGGCCTGTTATGTGGAAGAAGTGACTAGTTGAACTTCAATGGCAGAATGAAAAGAAATGGGTAGAAGTGATGAAAAGGTAAATTTCAACTTAATAGTAGAGAAAAAAAAAACCTTTCTAACATTTATAGGTGTCTCAAAGGAGACTGGGCTTGTTCAGGAAATGGGGAATTTCCCATCACTTAAAATCTTCATGCAGAAACAAGATGATTACTTGTTGGTGATGCCATAGAGGGGACTCATACTTTGAATGCACAGGGGAAAGGACAGACTAAAATCTCACTAGATGATCTCTTAAATCCCCTTTATTCTTGGATGTGAGGATTCTTAATATATGCTCAAATTTTAAGAAATGACAACTAACCTTTGTAGAGTAGAAATTTACTTCAAGTTCTTAATCAAAATGGAACATTAGGAAACCTCAGTAGAGAATGAGTCTCTCTGGTATATTGCAGCTTCTTGGGTCAGCTGGATTATTTTGTGTTTAAATATCTGCCACTCCAGACTTTGTGGGCAGCTGTAGAATGCCCTCGATAGTGGCAATTTCCACTTGAGTCTATCAAGAGGGATAAAAAGCACTAGTGATCCATTGTCAGGATTCCCGGGAGACTCCGGATAATCCTGTTCACCAATTACTTGAAATTAAAGTGAGGTAATTTGACACATCTCTTGGGTGCCTGACCACAAACTACCTCTTAAGTAAACCAAGATTTGGGTAGTTTTCTTCCCCCAACATTTGATAGGGCCTCATTATCGTGGCCATGGAAAGAAAAGAAAACCAAGAGGTTATTCAGGTCCTGGGTTTGGGTTTTGTCATTAATGTCACTATTAGTTGACCTTCCCTCCCCAGTGGGTTCAAAGTAAGGGACCTAAGAGGACAATTTGGGTAACAAGACCACAGGTTCCCAGGAAATCTTAACAGATGTAACCAAGGTTCATCCAGAAGGGACAGTAAATTTGGCACTAAATACAAAAGAATAGGCTTTTTTTTTTTTTTTTTTGAAGCTGGGGTGGGAAAGAAAATTAAAGCTCCAGTTCCATTATCTTCTGATGACCTACTATTATTCTTATGATGCCATACAGATGGCTCTTTAGAGAGCAGGTAATATAGAAATGGATAGATTTCCTTCTTCAAAGGTTGTAATATATCAGAAGAAAGGTAACACCATTTAAGGGGCAGAGCTAGCTTGATGCCTGATGCAGCAGCAGCAGCAAACATTCATCAGGTATCTACTGTATGCAGGCACTAGGTGGGTGGGTGGGAGGATATGACAAAATTTAAGATTAAACCCCTCCCTTCAAGGAATCTGCAATGCAGCTCCTTAGACAGGACAAGGACCTGCAGGGGTTGCTAATTGACTCTAGGATAAAATAGAAATGGCTTGGTTTGGTATTTAAAACCCTTCCCTATCTGGTTCCAACCCACTTTTCCAGGCATATTGCCTATTACTCTCTTCATAAATGCTATGTTCCAGACAAGCTTTCCATTATACAATATTCAACCTCTGATCTTTGTGCCTTTGCAGAAGCTCTCTCCCATATCTGCAGTGTACCCTCACCACTGCTGAAAGCCTTAGATTCCTTCAAGATTCAGCTCAATGTCTCCTTCAAGAAGCCTGTACCAATCTGCACCCTGGTCCCTCGGAAATTACTTTGCACTTACTCTCTAGGGATTTTGCATCTATTTATCAATGTGCATGTTTTTATTAGCTTTCCCAGTAAAATATGAACCTCTTACATTGAGAGATTGCTTTGATCTGGTCATTCTATCATCAGAGTTTTTAGCCTATAAATACCCACCTGATGAAAATGCATTGAATGAATGAGCGCTTCCCGAACTTAGAATTACAGGTAACCCTGATGTTCCTTTCTGTGTATATGGGGTAGAAGGAACTTTGTGGGAAAATTAACATTAAAGATGGATATTTATAATAAATGAATATTATATATGTCATCTCCTTCAAAAGGGCTTTCTTGATTACCCTGGGTGTTAGTGATCCTCTTGAAAATGTTGTACATTTATATATATGCATGTATATAGGACTATTGCATGTGAACATGTTTCATCTCTTTAATGCAATGCAAGCATCATAATGGCAAAGACAGTTTCATTTTTACCTTTGTATTCTTAGCACCTTGAACAGCGCTTTGACAAATAGGAAGTGATGTTTGGTGACAGCATTACACACACACACACACACACACACACACACACACGTGTGTGCATATGCATATGTGTATGCATGCATGTATATGTACATATGTATATATATACATGTATATGTATATATGTATATGTACATATACATGCACATGTGGCTAATAATACAAGGGAATATTTATAATGTAGTTGTAAGAATCCTGAATTCAGAGTTGGAAAACCTGTGTCCAAAGCCTGGCTCTGTCTCTTATTACTCATTTGACCATTAAGTCCCTTGTTGGAAGATGATATATAATATCGGATAATCTCTATGGACTTTTTCATTTTTAATTTGATATCCTTATGTTTTGGAAAAGTGATATAAGTCAGCACCTGATACAGGAAAGGCATTAAGCACCTCAACTTTGAGTCAGTTTCTTCACCTATAAAATGGGGACAAGAACCACTTGTACTACTTACCTTAAAGGGTTGTTTAGAAGAAAGGGTTTTGTAAACCTCACAGAATTATTTACTTTAAACTAGGCAAATATTTCCTAATCCTCTAAACTATTCAAGAAACAAAATAAAGAAATGGAAACAGTCCTTGCCATCAGAGAGCTGTCATGCATAAACATAAACGAATGTAAGACAATTTGAGAAGTGAGAGGAGTCCTTTGTGTTGACATTTGAAGACATCAGAAAATCCTTGCATTAGGAGAGAATGAAGAAAGAGAATAAGAATTCATACTATGCCTACTACATGCCAGGCACTGTGATAGGGGTCCAGAATTCAATCCTCACGACTACCCTGTGAGATACATACTATTATCCCTCTTTTACAGTTAAGGAAACTGAGGCTGCATGACTTGCCCATGGTCACACAGTTAGTAAATGTATGAGCCCAGAGCTGAACTCAGGGCTTCCTGATTCCAAGCCCAGTCCTCTATCCACTGCACCATCTAGCTACAGGAGGTGATACCTGAGACCCGAAGACAGATGAGGCTTTTAAAAGGTAAGAGGTGAGAAGGAAGTATGGGGGCAGATAGAATCCTGAGTTTGGGGAACAGTGAATTGGTGAGTTTAGCTGGAATATGTTGTGTGAAATAATATAGTAATATGAAAAAATAGAGTATATGTAATGTCTGGAGGGTAGGGACAGATGGAGATGTGCTTTCAATAACAGGATATGAACTTGGCCATAACAGTGTAATAAAATGCCATTATATTCATATGCTTACCACAGAGGTCTAACCTTCACCCTCTTCTCATCTTCTTTTTCATAGATTGCTCGCACAGCCTGGATGAGATGGGAGTCAACAACTCATGGAAGACAACCAGATAGTATCATCTGGCCTGCCATTGTCCCTTATGGTTCCCTAGGCTTTACTGTCTGTCTTGCTATATACCCTAAGATATATTCATAGGACTTCTCCAGCCTCTAGACACTACTTCATGTACTTGGAATTCTGATCCGAATTCCCTCACATCAAACATTTGCTCGCTGTAAGGCCCTGGACAAGTAACAGCCTCTCTGAGTTTCAATTTCTTCATTTTTGAACAGAAGTAATAATAGAAACTACCTCCCAGGGCTGGCATGATGATCAAATAAGATAACAGATCTAAAGAATTTGCAAAACCCTGAAGGAGTCTATGGATGCTAATTGTTATTATATCCATACCGTGATCAGCTGTGCATCCTCAGTAACTCACAAGATAATAGGTGAAAAATCGTGACTGTCAGTGGTTATCTAGAAAGCAGCTTAAGAACAAGGCCTGAGGTTTTAGTAATGGAAGAGTCAGGTATTTAAATGAAGTCAATACCTTAGGAATATTACCAATAGCTAGCCCTATAATCTTCAAATCACTTGCTAGAAAATTTTAGATTAAGTTAATTCCATTAATTCCTGAATATAATTTTGAAATAGTTTTTTCTGTTCAGTTTTTTCAGGTGTATCTGACTCAACATAACCTCATTTGGGGTTTTCTTGGCAAAGATACTGGAGTAGTTTGCCATTTCCTTCAGCTCACTTTGCAAAAGAGGAAACTGAGGCAAACAGGGTTAAGTGACTTGCCAGTGTCACAGAGCTATTATCTGAAGTCAAATTTGAACTCAGGGCAATGAGTCTTCCTGACTCTAGGCCTGATGCTCTAATCTATTGCACTACCTAGATGCCCAGGTCTGATGGAGATTTAGGGTCAAAGAATTTCAGAGTTGTAAGATATCTGTTTCTTTAGGAAGAGGGACTTGAAGCATGTGAAAATGTTCCTGAAAATTGTCTGTGATAGTAGTCATTCAGCCTTGATGATGGGGTAGGAGGAAAACTGGGTTAGGAATCAGACCTACATTCCACCATTTCATCATGACTCCCACATGACTTGGGAAAGCTATTTTAATGCAATGGACCTCATATATAAAATGAAGAATTGGAGTAGAAATTGTCTAAGGCTCTTTCCATTTATAAACCTGAGGATTCTAGGATTCTATCATTCAAAGCAATTAAAATATTCTTTCATTCAAAGCAATAAATATTGATAAATATTTCTGAGTTCTTGACAATTCCCTCACCATGCTTTTCATTCTTCTCTAGACGAGCAATGTGATTGTCTTTGATGCCTTGAGCTGAGTACAAACCCCAGATGGTCAGGGCAGAAAACAAGGGTCTCTCATCTCCCAGGACACTGTACTTTCCTTAAGATCACCTAACCATAAGTGATAAAGACCCTCGAACTGGGCAGAAAGATTGAAAATTAACTCTTTGAGTAGAATTTGATAAATCACTCTTTACAATTACGAAAGATATAAAAGCATTTTAGGTTTTCTTTAGAACCCTAAAGCAGCCCCACCTTTTCACAATTCTTACATTAGTTTTGGAGACTCATTATTATTTTGTAATCATGTGATCTCCTCAGAAACTTGGCTTTCTTTTAGAAACCTTTAGTACCAAGTAACAAGCACAATTTCTTTTCCCTGAAATATGATTACACTTTCAGCCACATTCTGCATTTTCCTCTTTTTTTCCTGTTATAAGCACGTTGTCCAATCTTGAGCTGAGAAACTATAGCAGTCCATTTGACTTCACTAAGGCAGAACTAAAAGAATTTTTGAACTAAGATTAAATTGATATATCGAGAGCTTCTGTCATTGTAATATGACATTAGGAGAATAGTCAAACACCAGCTTTGACTGTAAGTGTCCTAAGAAAGTACTAGTGTGCTGTGGAGTGCTTTTTGATGTATCAAAGAAATGGTACTATCTTTCAGACGGCATTCATATTCTAACCTGCTATCATCAATGTAAAGTAATAACAGAACTAAAGGATGGTCTTTTTTATGGTCTTCAGAAATCAGCATTATGAGGGATTGCTGAGGCATGCATTAGCTCCTTGGCTTTAAATGAACCACTTTCTTGGCTCTGCAATCTGCTAATGACATTAATTATATTTTGTCCATTTTCCATTCTTTTATTTCAATCTCACTGGGTCTGCCTCCCACTGCTACTGCTATCCCCTTGCTCTTATCAAATGACTAGATCCAAGATATTTGGGCGGAATGTGCTGGGAAAATAGTCCTTTAGACCCACTATAGGGTGAAGCTCTCTGGCCAGGGAGGTTTGTGGGAAAGGCATGTGGTGAGATAGGAAGAACACTGGACTTGGCATCTGGAGACCTGGGAAAGACCATTCCCTGCTCTTCTGCTGATATGCTGTGTAGCTAAGGAGAAGTCACTTTCCCTTTTCTGGCCTCAGTTTCCCAATCTATAAAAAAGGAGAGGTTTGAAATTCTGTGGTTCTGTGAATGAAAGGAACTGGCAAACAATGAAACATATTTTACCCAAGAACTAAACTATCTAGGGGAGAGACTCATCCCTATAAGACTGACCCTCAGATAACAATACATATATATATACATATATATATGCATTTTTTTTTTTTCAGTTTCAGACCTAAGTTGCAGAGGAGCTCCTCGGTGCAGTGTCAAGGTAGCATCTAATGCTAAAGATGGCTGAGGAAAGACAATATTACTGGCGAGAGGGACCGGGAGTTCAGTTCCTCTTCCCATGTCTCTCCTTCCCTCCCCTTCCCCCTCCTCCCATGCCTTATTCCTCCAATCTTCATAGCAACATCCCTCAACCCTTTTCTCCTCCTGGATGAACAGACTGGAAGAAAGTGTGAGAGGGTGGAGTCACTTCTTTTAAAGGCAACTGAATGGGAGCTCTTTTTGGCTCGCTGGCCAATATTTTCTGGCAACCATCCCTATACACATATCCCACTTGTCTATGACCCTAAAGCACAGCCAGAATGCTTCTCTTCAGAAGTGACTCAGGGGCAGATCCATTTCTAGACCTATTCCATGGTATCACTCCCAAAGGTCCAACAGATCAGGACCCTGTGATTTAACTTCTGGTACACAGAAAATGAAGGGTACAGGGTGGACTAGACTACTGATAAGTTTTACAGGGTCCTATACACTGTACACAGGGATAGAAAATGCAGAAGATGAAAGAGGGCAGAAAGACTCTGGAGGAGCCTACATTCTAACCTGGCACACAAAATTAGTTTATGAAAATCTACTAATAAAGAATTACACATGTGACTGACAATAAAAATAGTAGAAATTCAGAGAAGGAGGACACCAGAGTAGTCACATAGTTCCTTGGCAGAGGTAAAGCTTTATTTGTATCTTAATAGAGAGACAGGTATTATACAGGATGGATGTGTGTGTGTGTGTGTGTGGTTATGCTAAATTGATTAGGATCATAGGTTCATGGGTGTATAAAGGGAAGGGACCTCATAGATCATATACTCCAATATCCTCATTTTATACATGAGGAAACTGAGGTCTAAGCAGTTTCAGTTGTTTGCACAAGGTCACGCAAATAAGCAATTAGGGATATGGGGGTGAGGAGGAGACACAAAGAGAGATAGAAGGGGAAGAGAGAGAGAAAGAGAAAGAGAGAGAGAGAGAGAGAGAGAGAGAGAGAGAGAGAGAGAGAGAGATGACAAGTATCTTAAAAATCGGGGGGTAAATCTAATGATCTTTTTTATTACTAATATCATAATACACAGAATCTGCATTATTTTCTTACAGCTAAGAGTAGTAATCTCAGGAAACAGAATATTCCAGAAACCTTGATTGAATGCACTAAAAATTCTGTTTGTGAAAGATTTCTTATATTAATTCTTCACAACAGGAACTGAAGAGAAGAATTTCCCACTACTCAGGTTATTAGACAGGTCTAGACAGTAACAAAGATCAGTGAGGGACCAAATGATCTTTGGTTTTACTTGGATTGACTTTTTGCATAGCACTGTAGAGTGGAAAGAGCACTGCCTTTGACTTCAAAGACCTTAGTTTGTATTCTAACTTCTGACTCTGCAAACCTCTTTCACGTCTTTGACCCTCAAGTTGTTTTTTGTTTATTTGTTTGTTTAATCTGTAAAATGGAGATAATCATTCTTGAACTTTTTCTCTACCAAAATCTCTGAGGAATGTGCTTGTTTCTATATAGTTTAAAAACTAGAGAAATGTGAATTGGTATAATTATGATTATTTATCTCAAACTAAAAAGATAAAGTCATATTTTTGCCATTGCTTTGGGCTTTGACATATGCATATATATAATTAGACAATGCAAAATAGCCTTTGACCCACCCTCTGTGGGTATGTGTGGGAGGTTGTATAGGCTGTCAAGTGGGGAAGGGGCTGTTACTTCGAGAAGGAAGGCCTTGATCAGAGATGAGAAGTGTAGGAGGAAGCAGGTGATCTGTGTAGATAGTTTCAGGACCTGCATTTTGTATACACAGGCATATAGTCACCTGTATAATTCAAAAGCCTCTTCTCATCCCTTAAACGTCACCTCAGTTGCTACCCAAAGGATCATTGCATTAGATTCCTTCTTTAAGCAATGTGGTGTTCCTGCAGACTTCTTTTATACAAATCCTTCCAGAAGGGGAAGTGTGCTCATTGTAAAGATGAGGAGCCTCAGGTTCAGAAAGTTCCGAATAATTCAGATCCTGGGTCATTGAGATGAAAGGAGCTTTAGTACTAATCTAGTCCAAACTTCTCATTTTTAAATGATGAAATTGAAAAACAGAAGTAGGAAATGAATTATTCAAGGTCACAAAGCTAACTAGTGGGCAATGACTTTGGTCACTACTGTCTGACTGGAGGTAATGGGGCAACTTGTCAATTGGTATCAGTCTCTGAATGTAGAAAGGGCTTCCAAAAGTGGGCAAAGTCACTAGAAGTAAAAATTCCAGAGACAATCTTAGCTAACTTCACCTTTTGCTGAGGGTCAGATCTTGATTTGTCTTATTTTACTGGACAGAAGAGTCTATTCACAATTCATAGTAATAGCTCACATTTCTAAAAGTATTTTCCTTACAAGCAACCTTCTAATACAAGTTTTCTTATTGTCATTTTACCAAAGAAGAAACTTTTGTGAAAGTATATTTTATTTATACCCATTTTCTTACCACAACTATATGCCAATTCCTCTTAGATAAGATAAAAACACTCTTTTTAAACTGATGTATAAAATAAAAACTTGTATGATAATTTTTTATATATTTAAAAGGAATAGCAAGTTGTACATGATATGCAGTTTCATGTACTACCATTTTTAAACATATTATGTTATTGAAATGCTTCTTTTATTTTATAAATTAAAAATGAAATAAATAAATGTGAAAATGCATTGGTTACTATATCTTAGTCTATTTAAATCTTACTCTTATTCTAATCTTAAACTTAATCTAGGAATAAACATTGAAAGAAATAATTTATTGCTATTAAAAATTATTTACTAAATGCCTGCTATCTGCAGGCACTGCATCCAGTAACATCTGTAGAATTCCATACTCAGAACAGCATTACTACTCTATCAAGAGGAGGGAAATATATTTCATCATTGGTCCTCTGGAACAACAATCACATTTACTCTCATTTAAGATATCTTTTCATGTCATTTCCAGTTGCATCATTTAGTTTTTGTTTACATTGTTACTGCGGGGTTTTTTGTATCATTTCGCACAAGTCTTCCCATGTTTTGCTGAATCCTTAACTTTGGTCATTTCTTATACCAAAATATTAAATAATTTGAATCTGAACTCAAGTCTTTGGTCTCCACATTCATGGCTCTTTTCTTTCTTTTACATCTCACTGCTTCTGGTGTCTTAGATTATTCAGACAACATGAATGATCATGGGTCAAAGACCTGCTGAGAATTTCAAAACCTTTCCATTGTCTCAGCATTCAAATAAGTATTAGGTTCAATCTTTTTCCTTGATCATCTTTTCCCTTAAATTCCAACGTCCCCCCATAAGCCCTATCTGTCTCCTAATTTACCTATTTTTTTCCAAGGATACTGCCATCTTTCACTCCTTGATTCTCTCTTCTCTCTCGGCCCCCAGGTTCAATCAGTTCCAAATCTACTTCCATGATATCCAGAATTTGTTGGCTTTGTTCCACTTTATTTCAGGCCCTCATAACCTTTCTAATTGACTATTGAAATGACTTACCAATGGATCTCCCTAATTCCATTCTCTCTCATCATCAAAACACTCTCTGTGGTTTCCAGCATAACCTTCCCACTATACATCATCCCACATCATTTACTTGCTCAAGAAGTTTCAGTGAATATATCCCTATTGCATCTACAATAAAATACAATTTATTCTCTTTGGTAGTTAAAAACCCTCATTGCTTAGTTCCTGTCTACCTTTCCCAAACGAATTTTGCCTTACGTTCTTCTCATTATGTATGGTGATGTCACTTCTAACATGGGACCTTTCCTAATCCCCTTAGTGGTTCATGCCCACCCCTTGTCTAAAATTACTTTCTATTCACTTATTTGAGTAGCTTGGTACATTCCTTCAGTAGAACCTTAGGTTTTCTAGGGCAGGGATTCTGTAATCTGAATCCTTATTTCAGGAATGGCAATCCTTCATTTTGATTTTTGTGTCTCAATCCCTTCCACAGTGCTTTGCTTAATTAGTACGTGAATTAATAAGATTAAGCAAGACTATGAGGTATTCACAGACATATTGTAAACAAGCAAAAATTTGGGGAGAGGGAGGCTGGTGGTAAAGACTTGTCCCTGGGATTCATAGGCTCCGTTTCATTGCTCCTAAATTTAGTGGTTTCCTGTTGTGTAGCTGTGCTCTGTTACCTGACACACTCATCTGATGTCTGAAATGGGGGGCAGGAAGCCATCAGAGTGAGTGAGGACCTTGTCTTCCACAAATATTAATGGACATTTTGTATCCACGTTAATGAGAGTGTATAATAAATGCCTCCTCTTTTTCCTGTTCATCTGCTTTTTCTGTTATTCCCTGCTGATCTAGATTCTGGGAGCAATTGGGGCAAAGGAAAATATTATCAGAAGAAAGTAAAAGATTAGAGTTCCTAGAAAGGGCTTTTTGGCACATCCCCAAGCCTTACACTATTTCTCAAGGTATGAAGATTTATTAGGTTTCAACTAGACATTAACGTCCTCCATCAAGAAAAACACCCTCCAACAAAAAGCCTCCATGTCTGATACTGTGTATACCCTAATCCTTGGACCACTTAATGCCCTAGCCCTAATTGAGCAACAGATATTTACTAGAACAATTCATTTGTCTATTGAGATCTTTAGCTCCCCATGATGACATTCTGAACGGGTCAAGAAAGGGAGAGTAGGATGGTCAAAAGAAACCTGTATAGTCAGAAAATCCAGCCTTAAGTTTCACCTTCATCACAGTTAATTAAAATAATAGCACCTCACATTTTAATAGAGCTTGAAGATTTAAAAACAAATGAAAAGAACTGTCCTCTGACTGTGGGATCTTGGGCAAGTCACTCAAACTCAATTCCATGGTCACCTGTTTAAGAACATGTGATCAAGCAGCTACTAATGGCAGCTTAAGGAGTGCTGAACTTGCAGGTGGGGATGGCTGAGCTCCAATTCTGCTTCAGATACTTCCTAGCTCTGTGACCCTGGGCAAGTCACTTCTGCTCTGTCTGCTTAGAGTTCCTCATCTATGAAATGGAGATAATAACATCTGCCCCTAGGGGAGCCCCAAGGCTGTCGTAGGGATCACGTGAGTTAATATTTATGAAGCAGTTAGCAGTGCCTCACACATAGCTTTATAAATGCTTATTCCATCTCATTTTTCTTCCCTCACTTGCAACACTATGGTCCTATGCATCTATTTGTATTCAGAAAAGCTGGTTGCAAATCCTGGCTCTAGCACTTGCTGTGGAACCTTGGGCAGCCACGTTAATTCTCTAGGACTCAGTTTGTTTCTCTATAACATAAGGCATATGACATCTCAGGTTCTTTATGCTTCTCAATCAATGATTGGACACTGATGTTGTGTGAGCATCCCGTGTGTGTGTGCTCACACGTTCATGAACATGTGTGCACTCTTGGCTCCACTACACACAGAGGTGATCAAACATTTTGTTAGTGTACTTGTTGTCAACCCATACACTGGCTGATTGGGTGGGTCACCTCAAAGAATTTCCATGGATGGGTTCTAAAGAACACCAAATTGCCTCACAATTTTCCATTTCCTTTCTTGTGTTGCAGGGTTGGACTGCCATGCTCTCCTTCTTGTTGCTGAACAGTGATGCATTACTTTCCCAGAGCTGCAGAATTCCACATTTGGCAAGCATTAGGGCCCTTTCCAACCAGATTTTATTGAAGCTGGAACCTCCCTTCCCATCTAGAGTTTCGTTCCATGTCTACATACAATCAAAGCCGGGAAAGGCAAATCCCACTGTATCTGAGGGCTGCCTGATGTCACAAACTATTTCTCAAATGTTTGCAGTTCAATAAGACCCTGAATGCATTATGCCAAGGCCCATGCCCCCTCATTTAAAAATCCATGTGGATTCTGATGGCAATTTAACCCACATGTTCCTGATTTATTTACAATTAAATCATCAAAATATTATTTTAAGAGCTGTTTGATGTCTAGGAAACCTTTTGAGGTCTTTTTAATATGATTTTAAAAGACTCTCTCCTTGAAAGCGGGAAGTTGTGATTTGCTGGGTGCAAACACTCAGTGGAAAATAGTGACTTTGTCCTGAAAACATGGAGACATCTGAAAAGACTCAAAATGGCCAATTTAGTTGTCCATAGGCCCAAAACATCCAATAGAGCCCTCCAGATTCCTAAAGTTTGTGTTTTCCTGAGAGTCCCTGGTACCTATAATGTTTATCCCTACAACTCAATTCGGTTGAATAGACCTTTGCTAAATGGCAGCTTTGTATAAAACACTCAGCAGGATGGGGGGATTCACAGCTTAATGGAGCTTATTGATTAGTATGAGGATAAGGTAGAAGCAGAAATAGCTGAGTCAGAAATTTAGCAATGAGAGGAGCCTCGGAGATCATCTAGTTCAGATCCTTGATCTGATATGTAACCTGTTATATGCAAAGCACAGAAGAAATTCCCTGCCTCCTTCTAGCTGTGCATGCTTCAGGGCTATGGAGGCATGTCACTTTGAGATTACAGAGCCTTCTCAGCTGAGCCAAAGGATCCAACATCTCTAGAACTATTGAAAAAGGAGGGACTCCACATTTCTTCTCTTGTCCAGTCCTTGAGGTGAAATCCAATAACTCTGAGACTTACAGGAATGAATGGGAAAGGACTGACCCTTCTCCATGATGGCTCCCACATGGTAGCTATTTTGGCCTACCTATGACCATGACTGTTTTTTTTTTTTCCACTTTGTGTTTCCTTTTCTGAGTGAGTGAAATGGCATAAAACTCAAGATGGACTGTCTAAGGAATCATCTTGTAAATCTGAGAGGTTAGGACAGCTTCAGTCCTTTGATTGGGGCTGAAAGTAACAAGAGGACAACCCAATGACCCCAAGTCCTTGGTCACTTGCCCAAATATGGGTATGTATGTGTGTAATATAGGTATATGTGTGTATACACACACACACACACACACACACATATATAATATACTATCAGTTGTTTAAGTCTTACTATCAATTTACACACGTGAGCCTCTTTTGTATGTAGGAAATATATACCTGCCCCATATCTGATTTTTACTGCACATTGAACATTTTTCTGCTCCTTCATTTTTAGAGGGCAACCCTAGACACAATCAACACTTAAACTGTATTATTTGTCCTCTCCTACATCCCCAAGGCATGGAGGTGGGAATTGTAACCAGCCCAAGTGTGAGAGTGGCTAGGTGGTACAGTGGATAGGGTGCCAGGCCTGGAGTCTGGAAGATTCATTTTCTTGAGTTTAAATTTGGCCTTAGACTCTTACTAGCTATGTGAACCTGGGAAAGTCACTTAAGCCTTTTTGCCTCAGTTTCCTTATCAGCAAAATGAGCTGGAGAAGGAAATGGGAAGTCACTCTAGTGTCATTGCCAAGAAAATCCCAAATTGGGTCATAAAGAATCAGATATAACTAAAAAATTACTCAACAGTGAGGGCCTGAGAAGCAGTTTTATATCTCTTTTAGGTGGCCAAACTTTTCTAGGTCTAAACCTGATGTAGATCAGGTATATAAGTCCTAAATAAAGAAACCCCTTAGGGAGAGGGTGCAAAGTCCCAGTCCTTTGGAGGTCAGCAGGGGTTCCTTAGAAATAAGGAAACTAAGGGCAAAAAAAGTGAAGTGAATTACTCAAATTCACACAAATATGTAGTGAATAGCAGAACCTGAATTTAACCCAAACCTCTCATTTCCAATCAATCCTCAATGAGCATTTATTAAGTAATATGCCAGGTATTGTGATAGGCCCTGGGAAGAAACTCGAAAAAATGAGATAGTTCTTACCAGCCAGGATGTTACATTTTTGTAACTGGGTATAACATATATGGGATAATGATATATAGGGAAAGGGAATCTGGTGTGAGGAGTTAGAGAAATTTTAAGCCAAGCCATTTGGCAATGGATCATCAAGACCTTTTAAATAGCAATTAAAATATTGTTTGATTGTTGTTCCTAGAGCAAGAACTTGAGCTAGGAAGGTTGGAGGGAGGGAAGGAAATCATAGGCATGGGGCAGAGAAGATGGCAATATACACATGTTGGGTGGGCTCCAATGTCTTTGATGAGATGTCAGGTATGATCAAGGGGCAGGTTAGATATTCAGGGTGGAGGAGAATTTTCACCCACTCACCCACCAATTAATATGTCCCAGTTCATCATAATAGCAATATGCAATAATGCCTGTTAAGCATATTAAAGAAGTATGAACAAAAAGATAAATAAAAATGTTAAGTTATGGTATCCAAGATAATTTAAGTTACTAGAAAGAGAATAAGATTCAGTCAGAAGACCTTCTTTCCAACACTGTCTCTACCTCCAACAGCTCTAATGACCTTAGATAAATCACTTCCCTTCTCTAGACCTCAGGATGGCCTTTTTACAGTGGAGATGATGATATCCGCCCTACCCATGTCATAAGACAGTAGCAAGTATCAAGTGATAGGATGGATGCTTTTGTAAACCACAAAACGTAAAACGAATGTGAGACATTACATAGCGGTAATTAAGCATATATAAAAATCTTCCTCCTGGGTTTGAAAGTATAGGCAAGAAGGGGACAGAGAAATTTCATGGCAACTAAAAAAACAAACAATCAAACAAACAAAAAAAAAAGGTTAAATGGGACTTTATAGATGGATAATTTAAGATAACCTCCTTGTTTTTTTGCAGTAGGACATGGAAGTCTAGAGAAGACAAGGAACTTTTCCAGAGCACCAGGTAGAAAGCACCAGGTAGAAAGCACCAGAGTCAGGATCTGAGCCCAGCTCTTCTCATCCTACTATACTAATATAATACTATTCCTCTTTCCAATATACTGAAGACATAAATGATCTCCCTCTGCATCTGCCTGCTTAGGCCGCTTTAATTAATCACACTGGCTCATTTATCTGCTCTTTTGCTGTTTCAAATATTCACAATTTCCTATCTGCTTTGGTTATCAGCTGCAACCTACATCTTGTCTTCTCCCTGTGGTGTCCTTTTAATTCACTGCCAAATGCTGATCCTTGGGCCAGTCCTGGAGACCTCTGCCTGCACTGTCCAGTTGGCTAGGGACTGAAAACAAATCTCTTCCCTTGCAGATTTAAATGCTCCCATATGAAGCTATGCCTACAAGCTCAACCCTGCTGTTTTTCAACTAATCATCTGCAAAATTGAAGGAGGGGTGGAAGAGGGAGGGGGGAATCAGCAGAAGAAGACTTATGGTAGGTGGGCCACAGCAGGGCAATTAAGATGATGCTGTGGAGGTAGACATCTGCTCCCAGACAGATACAGTTCCACCGATGCTATCTATAGTTACAATCCTTCCGAGAGATAAACAACATGCGAAGGCAGTGTGTGAGAGGAAGTGCCACACTGAGAAAGTGGTGCTCTGAGACCAGACTTGCAACCCCTGCGGTCTGAGACCCACCCTACAGGGGAGGAGAGGGGAAGGGAGGGCACAGGAGGGAAGGGGAGGGGGGAAGAAAGAGAATGAGACAGGCTCCCTGCACACAGGTGTCCAGAGTAACAAGAGTGAAGGCAGCAGATGGATATAGAAAGAGATGTGTGAGAGTTGACACATGAGGGGGGCAGACTTACTTATAGGGAAGAAAAAAGGGGGGCGACTAAGCTACTAACCTGAGAAAAGGAGAGAAAGAGGAGAAATTGAAATGAGAGTGGGGAGAGGGAGAAAAAGAGGAGTTACAAGAGGAAAAGAGAGGGGGAAGGGAGAGAAGAACAGAGAGGAAGGTTGAAAAAAAGGGGAGGGAGAAAATGGGCAAGAGAGGAGAAGTCAGAGAGAAACAAAGAGAAAAACAGAGATGGAGACAGAAACACCGCAAGACAGAAACAGAGGCAGAGAGAAGAGATAGGAGAGGAGAGGAAAAGGGAAAATAGGGAGGGAAAAGGGGAAAGAAGAAAAGAAGTGAAGAGACGGAAGTAGAAAAGAGACAATGAAGGGAGGAGAAAATGAGCAAGGGGGAGGTGAAGGAAGGAGAGAGACAGAGATATAAACAGAGACAGAGAGAGACAGAGACAGAGAGAAAGATACAGAGAGAGACAGAGACAGATACAGAGACAGAAAGACACAGAGACAGAGACAGAGAGAAAGAGAGAGACAGAGAGACAGAGACAGAGAAAGATAGAGAGACTATGATTGAGAGGAGGATAAATGAAAGGATATAGGAGAAATCACCTGTACAGCCCTAAGTTTCTTTACCTGTAAAATGGAGATAATACCTGCCCTATCTACCAAAAGAGATCATTCATATAAAGGAAACTGGAAAACATTAAATGAATGTGAATTATTGTTGATACTCATTATAATAATAATTACATATGACCATGATTCTATTTTTAGATTGTAAGTTTTTGGGGGGCAAGAACCATATCATATTGATCTCTGCACTATGCTGCCTGCCATCTCTACCCACTTACCCTGGCCCCAAGTACTTCCTTTCCCCAGCCGAGCCCCAGCCACACTCAATGTCGCTTTCACAAAGCAGGTGTTCAGTATACCTCTGTTGAACTGATTTTATTACAAAGATTGCTCTAGGTCCTGCCCTGTTTCTCATATTAGTTACCAGGATTCCAGCTTTCAATTCACTCACATCACCCTTCTATCCACCAGCACACACCCATGTGGGAAAGAATCAAAGACAAGTGCTTAATACTCAGGCTCATAGTTCTTAGGATCTAAATATGACAAGAAGTCTACACATCATGTAGTCCACGTGTTTGTTGACTATGAGTAAGAATGAGTTTGAAACACATTGTCAGAGAAGCTGTGCCTGAGTCTCCCTTGCAGCCCCAGAAATATCACACAGAAGCATTTCTGGTGGTGATTGTCATCTGAACTTATTGTCATAATATATTTCAATGCAAAATGATCAGTGTAAACAATAGATCCAAGCTTCTGCTTGCTTAATTCAATTCAACAACCATTTATCTAGGGCCTCCTAGGAGTTCTTCAGGGACACAGAAACCAGAAAATAAGAGAGTTTCTCCTGCCTTTGTGGCATTTACCGGCCAGGAGGAGGAGACACCGAACCAAATAGGCAGATTCTTTATGTTATCATTCAAAGAATAGTTTTTAACTGTTTTACAGACTGACGACTAGATCAATGATTTTTCAATAAGATTTTATCTCAGATCAGAGTAGTTTCTACCAAGGCAGGTCAGCAGCTTCTGTACAATTAATGGTCTTAGAGAATTGTCTCAAGACCCAAAGGGATTTAATGCCTTCTCGAGGGTCATAGTCAATAAGTGTTAGAGATCCAACCTGAATCTAGGATACCCCATTAAACTGTAAGCTACATGACAGCAGGCCTGTAGACTTCAAAAAGCTTTTCTGTATGGGGTTTATATCTATATATGTTTAACATATTAGTAATTATATCTTAGTATTATTTTGATAATAGTTTTGAACTCAAGTCGTGCCCCTCGGGAATGGAGTAGGGGAGGGTACCTGGACCACGCTTTCTGACGTACTGCTCTACAACATTTAGAAACGTGAAAAATGAAGTGAAGGCCCTCATTAGAAGGATCCTTGATGTCTAGGAGACCCAAGAAAGGGATTTCAAGGCAGTATGGGGAGGGGTACTAACACACACAGGACTAGTGATTAACAGATATGAGATCAATAGCACATATTTCTATACCATTTCAAGATTTCAAAATCATAGAGTGCAAGAGGGATAGAATGAGAAAAAGAATTCAAAGTTCCATTCTCATCATCGCCTATTTTGACTCAATTCAGTTCAATTCAACATTTCTTCAGTGTCTCTGCATCTAGTACAGGCTGTTATAAGACCGTGCCTATGTATTTGGTCCAAGCAACCGTAAGGTTCTGTGCTGATAATAATGGAAATAAGAGAGCTATGTTCTACATAGACCTGACCCTCTTCAACAAGTGTACTGTCTAAAAGGAAAGGGGGGTGGCAATGTCCATAAATAAGTGTGACAAAAGGTCAAATAAAATAAGTTCAAATAGGAAGCTAAGGAAAGGGGCTATTCAAAATGGGAGGAGAGATCCTTTCTATAGAGTATTCACGTCATTTTTATACTGAGTCATCAACTGGGATATCATACTGAGCCTTTAAAAAATTTTATCTTAGTTTAATAGGCAGTATGCTGAAGGGGAAAGGGAGCTAGACAAAGACGTCAGTTCTCATCTTGTCTGTGATGCTTCCTAGCTATGTTACTTTGGGTATACTAATAAACCTCAGTTTTCTTAACAGGCAAGTGGGGGTAATTATACTTAAGTTACCTTCCTCCTGGTGAAGAAATGCTTTGTAAAGCTTATCGTGCTATAGAAATTTTATTTGTTATCAATGGCAATTTAGTAAAGACACATTTTATAATAAAAGTCCTCAGAGACAGCATGGCCTTCTGCTAAGAAGAAATGCATGAATGAGAAACAGAAATCTTCCAAGAAGGAACTATGTTCCAGGGCAGTATGGAAAAGCCACTGTGAGACCTGAGATAACTGTGATATTTTAGCAAACAAAGATTACTTTAATTTTGTCTTTCTGGGGCAAAGATTAAGGTTCAGACTTGGTAAGAAGCAGACTCAAGACCACCTGCCTGTAGCACATCAGAGGCAGGAGAGCATAGTGAAAACTGCTCTGTTCTTGGATATTTTCATTCAATTATTACTGAATACAATTATTATCTACTCCATTTCTCTCCATCTCTTCCATCATTCCATCTTTATCATTCAGGACTCAGAAAAATGCTAAAACTAAAGCTGGCTCTATCAGGGCTATTCCTCTGATCTACTAATCAAGTAACTGCCAAAATAGAAACAGGGGAGAAGCCAAAGGGACCACAAGAGAAAGCTTCACTTTGTGAGACTTTTTTCTTTAAAAAAATTATTTATTTTTAATTTTCAACATTTATTTCGCCAAGATTTTGAGTCCAAATTGTCTTCCCATCTCTCCCCTCACCCCTACCCTG
Organism: Pseudochirops corinnae; assembly: GCA_028646515.1. Lineage (NCBI taxonomy): Eukaryota > Metazoa > Chordata > Mammalia > Diprotodontia > Pseudocheiridae > Pseudochirops > Pseudochirops corinnae. The sequence continues at coordinate 321,767,857 of CM053585.1, read as the reverse complement.
AGGTGACATGCATTGTGATTGCCCCTTCCCCCAGTCTGCCCTCACTTCTCTCACCCCCACACATACTTATTCTCTTCCCCCTTACTTTCTTATAGGGTGAAATAGATTTCTGCACCTCATTGCCTATATATATTATTTCCCAGTTGCATGTAAAAAAACATTTTTTAAAACATTTGCTTTTAAAATGTTAAGTTCAAAATTCTCCTTTTTCTACCTTCCTCATTCACCCTCATTGAGAAGGCAAGCGATTCAATATAGATAATATATGTGTAGTTATGCAAAACACTTCCATAATGGTCATATTGTGAAAGGCTAATTATATTTCCCATCATCCTATCCTGATCCCCCATTTATTCTATTTTTTCCTTTGACCCTGTCCCTTTGCAAAAGTATTTGCTTCTGACTACCCCCTCCCCCAATTTTCCCTCCCTTCTATCATCACCCCCCCCTTATTCCCTTCCCTGTTACTTTCCTGTAGGACAAGATATCCAATAGAGTGGGTATGTTATTCCCTCCTTAAGACAAATTTGATGAAAGTAAGGTTCACTCATTCCCTCTCACCTCCCTGCTCTTCCCCTCCATTGTGAAGCCTTTTCTTTTCTTTTTTATGTGTGATAATTTACCCCATTCTATCTCTCCCTTTCTTCTTCTCCCAGTATATTCCTCTCTCATCCCTTAATTTTGTATTTTAGACATCATACCTTCATATTCAACTTACCCTGTACCATCTATCTATCTGTCTGTCTATCTATCTATCTGTCTGTCTGTCTGTCTGTCTGTCTCTCTCTCTCTCTCTCTCTATCTATCTCTGTCTCTCTCTCTGTCTCTCTGTCTTCTTCCTCCAACTGCTCTAATTCTGAGAAAGCATGAAAATGTTTTTTTTTCTTGAACAATGAAAAGTCAAATGACTTACACAACGTGTCACATCTGAATGATACCATATCAACAAAATTCAACTTCATTTTCCAGGGAGGAGATTGAAGCATAGATGGAGGATGTAACTTCCTGATGTTCCATAGCTAAAAATTTGCAGAATCTCCACTTGAACCCAGATCTTATAAGAAAACATGCTGATGCTTTGTCATTATTGCTTCTTTTTCTAAATAATCATTCATTGACTATCTCTTTAAATGTAGATTCTAGAATTTGGTCAGGAATGAGTCAAGCTCAATTTCTTAGATATTGCTGGTACCACTTTCTCTTTTACTCTGTTATGAGGTAACATAGAATGCTGACCACGAGGGGTGAGTAACAAGCACACTCCCCAAGAGGAACCCCACCATCCCACCCAGATGTCAATATCCTGCACCCTAGGATCATTGACATAGAATGCTGGAGCTGGAAGAAAATTTAGAAACCATTTTACAGATAAGAAAACCAAGACCCAAAGGTGCTGAGTGACTTTATGAAGGCCACATGGCTACCTAGATACTGACAAAGCTGTGACTCAAATTCTAGCTCTTTGATTCCAAATCTCACACTCCAGCCACACATCAGATTCTATCCTATTAGAGTTCTCTTGTCCACTTCAGCTAGGCTACTCTTTTTATTCTGTTGTCTTTCTTTTGTGCTCACAATCAAGTTTTCCCAGAGTCCCCACTTCTGTTATGTGTTTATGTCTTCTACTACTGTTAGTTATTTCCATTGTACTTGATGCCTTCCTTCTCTCATTACTCTCAGTAGAGATCAGATACTTGCAAGCAGCCATCAAAGTTACACTGTAAGCGAAAAATGACCCAAAAACTCTTTCTGTTAGCCTAGTCCCTTCTTGAGTGTCAGCCTTCGTAACTTTCTAATCATTTTTAGATGTTCATTGGATAATTCTACTCGTGGAATAATTGGAATTTAGAAATACTTGGGGGGGGGGATGTTTAGCCTTTAAAGCTGTGAAGACTATATGAATGCATTCATGAAACATAGGAATGCAAGTGTGGATTCAACTGCATTTTCTCTGTACATACACTTGTGCTGTATCTGCTTTATTGACAATATTTGATCCCATAAAGTCTTTTATCCAAGAAACTTCTCCTTTCAATTCTGAAACGATCTCTCTAGAGAGTGGGACAGATGATACAATAAGTTGGAGTTGCTATTATTAAAAATTACTACTTTTTTGACACTATTACCTTCATTACCCAGTGGGAATTTAATTCTAGACATTCTCCTGGCTTGACATTCACTGGGGAAGTGATGAAACCATTCATTATTTAAAAGTTTGGAAACCACAAGAACTACTGTATCTAACCAGATTGGATTGACTTTTTAACTCTTCCATTAATAATTCATAAAACCTTGGATATGTGAATTGGTTTAGCACTAACCTGTTAACAAAATAGTATAGGATATGAATGTTAACTCATCTTCTGAGTTATTTTGCTTAACACTCTGAACCAATGGAATACATATGTTGAATGGCGTCTCGGTTTCATTTTTCAATATTTTATGACTAATGTCCCATGTTCACACAAGATACATAAAATACAGAATAAAATAAAAATTGACCTCTATTACTTGGTTAGGTATGAAATACCTTTGTTAGAAAGATACGATGCAATTTTCTATACTACACATAAGAGACAGAGCAGTGTAGTACAAAGACATTGGACTTGGGGTCAGGAGACCTATATTTAAGTCAGAGTTCTGTCACTACCTAGAGTGCTGTGTAGCTTTACGTAAGACATTTCTCCCCTCTGAGCTTCACTTTCTTCACTTGTGAAATTATTGTGTTGGAGTAGATAATCTTTCTGTTCTCTTTTGATTCTAATGAGTGTATAACTTAGTATTTAGGATTCCTCCCAAGTGAAACATTCTAGGATGTTTGAACTTAGAGTCCTTCTGGTTTTGACAATGATTAGAAGAAGCGTCATGAGCAAATCACTTTGACTCATAGTTTCCTCATCAGCAAAAATGAGTCAAATAATGTTTGTATTATCTATTTCATTTTTTTATGAAGAAAATATTTTGTAAAATAAAGTATCTGGCAAATATATTATTTTCATCATCTAATTCAATGAATTCCTGAAGTATTTATTATTTGTCATTATTTGCTAAGGTATTATATATTATTATATAATATTATGTACTATTATATAATAGTACACATTATTATTAGTATCAAAAAGATGGCAGAAATACTTTTTTCTGCAAGTTTCTTCAACCCATATTCCACTCAAAACACTACCTACCAGATATAGAATGAAAAAAAGATGGAACTATAATGTATAAAACAAAAAAATTTAAAAAACAATCAAACCAAAGCCCTCATGATAAAACATTGGAAAAATCCAACTTTCATTCTATGTTTCCTTTTCCACCAACTTCTGCAGTGCATCAGATATCATCAGTTTAAGTAATCTTGCAGCTTTATGGTAAGGATCTGTAACTGGAGGTCCATCCCTACCCACTCCCTGTGACAGTAATTGCCAGAACTCTATATCTTACCCTGCAAACAATGACTGTCATTGATTCTACCCAGCCATGCAAAGGAAAGGGAGGCTAACTAGAGATGGAGGGCAAAAAAGATTTTCTATATTCAAGGCAAAGAAGACTGGAACCCCAAATAGAACCAGTCCTCTTCCTATGCTAGTCAGCTCCAGATAGTAGACAAACTTGAGAACGTCAAGTCCACAGTGATCTCTATAGCAGTGGAAAGGCAATATATGAAACATTGCAAAGAAAAAACAGAGACAAGTACCTGGGTGTATAAGAGAAATAATGAAAGACCAAAAAGCTAAGTGAAAAAGTCTAAATTTATCTTAATAGATTATAAGCAGGTAAATAAACAGAGAAGATCATAAAGATAACAGAAACTTCAAAAAATACAATGAGCAACTATTATGTGATTAAGAAAGATAAACTACAACCCCACATCAAAGACAATCCTTGGACTCTACAATCATCATTGCAAATATTATTAGGGGAGGGGAAAAAGAAAATTATTTATAAAAAAGAGATGAGAGCATTAAATTGGGTTTCATGGGAGTAAGAGGCAGGATAGGCAAAGTAGGTAACAACCTTCTCAGATTACACTTCCCAGGCCTACATTCTGCCATAAGAAAGAGGAAACATGATGGAACCAGCAACCAGAGTACAAGGGAGAATATAGAATTAAAAATGATATAACTTGGTTTGGGAGTAGTGAGTGATTACAGTGAGAAAATTTTAGAACCAATAGAGAATTATCATGATGAGATGATGGAGTAGGACTGGCCCTCATAATTTAGGACAGAGAATAAGTTCTCCACATAACACTTTTCATTCATTCCTTCTTTTCAGGACTTGATATTTCTAATAATGATGCACAGCAGAATAAAAAGAGGAAGAATTAAGTGTGAAAATACCATAATATAAAAGAGGATGCTGTTCAGATTAGGTACTCCAGAACCAATAATATCATGAAGGATCAAAAAAGAATAAAGAAGGAACATTCAAAACCCATGAACTCAAGAAGAGACTACAGTACAAACTAGAAGAAAATTGAAATGCAGATAAAATAAAATAAAATGTCTTATGGCACAAAATGGAGATACTGAAATACGCAGTCAAAAAAAAAATTGAAGCAGCCATCAAGGAACTAACAGAAAGGGGAAATCCTAGTCTAAACTGATTTACAGTTGTATCCTATCAGTTACACAAATTATTCTCAAAATAGGATAGAAAGTATTCTACATGACTTTTTTTTTAGTCAAACATGGATGTAATACTTAAATCATAAAGGACAAAGCAGATTAAGAGAATTACAGAGCAATTTCATTGAGGAACATAAAGGCGAACATTTAAAATAAAATTCTAGAGTCAAGTCAGCAATCATTTATTAATCTCCTAATATGTTATGGGGACTTTGCTAAAAGTTGGGGATAAAAATAAAAGCAAAAAGTTTTCCCTTCACTCAAGGAGCTCATGGAAATGGGAGGAGAAAACATGGAAACAACTATATAAGATGTGTTATAGACAAGATCAATTGAATATAGTCTTGAAAGGAAGAAAGAAGTACTCAAGATGACTTGAGAGGGGCAGAGCCAAGATGGCTGAGTATAAGCAGTAACTTACTTGAGCTGCCACCCCAACCACCTCCAATACCTGTAAAAAATAACTCTAAACAAATTTTAGAGCTATGTAACTCACAAAATAATAGTGTGAAATATACCACCAACTCAACTTAGCCTGGCAATGAAAAGGAAGGGTTTATTGCACCAGGTTGGGAGCAGAGTGCAGTCCTTCATGGGACAGATTGGCTCCAAGGACTGGCCAGAGCAGACCTCAGGGGACTGGATCACTGGCAGCTGTGATTGTTTCCAGACTTCTCAACCCATAAACACCTAAGAGAAAGGAAAAGTTCAGTGGGAACACTCTGTTGGATCTAGATGAGAGAAGATTGTGATCTGGATCCTTACCACAGCTCCTGCCCTCAGGGATGCAGAGGTGACAGTAGGGCAGCTGTTTCTGGAGCTCCAGGGCCACAGATGGTGAGGGGACCAAGTGATTGATCACAGGGCAATTGCAGGAATCTCTTTGCTGGCCCTGAGGCAGGATTCTCTTGTTTTATCTTACTTGGATCTGGGTTGCAGTCTTGGGTGGTGGTCCTTGTGTGAGGAGAACTGGCATGGCAGAGTTTGTTGGAGCTGTGGAAAGGCAGTCCTCCTCACAGTTCTGAGGCAGGGGGCCTAGAAGTAGCTCTGACAAGAGCTGTGCAAAACCCCAGAAATTTAGAATATAACACTCTCCATTCTGGAAGCAGAGTTCAAATCTCCTGCATCAAAAACTTCCAAGAAAACTATGTATTGGTTGCAGGCCATGGAGAAGCTCCAAGAGGACTTTGAAAATCAAATAAGAGAAGTAGAGGAAAATTGGGAAGAAAAATGAGAGTGATGCAGGAAAAATTATGAAAAATGAGTCAACAGCTTGCTAAAGGAGATCCAAGAATTCCTGAAGAAAATAACACCTTAAAAAGTAGACTAACTCAAATGGCAAAAGGGGTCCAAAAAACCCATGAGGAGAAGAATGCCTTAAAAAGTAAGATGACCAAATGGAAAAAGAAGTCCAAAAGTTCAATGAAGAAAATAATTCCTTCAGAATTACAGACAGGAACAAATGGAAACTAAAGACTTTATGAGAAATAAAGTTATTAAAAACAGATCCAAAAGAATGAAACAATAGAAAGCAATGTAAAATGTCTCATTGGAAAAACAACTGACCTAGAAAATAGATCCAGGAGAGATAATTTTAAAATTATTGTACTACCTGAAAGCCATGATCAATAAATGACCCCAGATATCATCTTTCAAGAAATTATCAAAGAAAACTGCACTGATTTTCTCAATCCAGAGGGTGAAATAGAAATTGAAAAAATTCACTGATCACCTCTTGAAAAAGATGCCGAAAAGAAAACTCCTACAAATATTATAGCCAAATTCCAGAGTTCCCAGGTCAAGGAGAAAATATTATAAACAGCCAGGCAGAAACAATTTGAGTATTTTGGAAACACAATCAGCATTATACAGGATTTAGCAGCTTCTACATTAAGGGATTGAAGGGCTTAGAATATGATATTCTAGAAGCCCAAGGAGTTAGAATTAAGACCAAGATTCCCCTACCCAGCAAAACTGAGTATAATACTTTAGGGGGAAATATGGGTATTCAATTAAATAGAGAACTTTCAAGCATTCTTCATGAAAAGACCAGAGCTGAACAGAAAATTTGACTTTCAAATACAAGAAGCAAGAAAAGCATGAAAAGGTAATCAGGAAAGAGAACTCATAAGAAACTTATTAAAGCTTAGCCGTTTACATTGCTAAATGGAAAAATGAAATTTGTAACTCATCAAACTTTTTTCAGTATTAGGAGAGATGAAGGGAATGCATATGAGTGTACGTATATATGTATATGTGTGTATGTATTTATATATGTGTATGTGTGTGCATAGACAAAGGGCACAGGGTGAGTTGAATATGAAGGGATTATATCTAAAAATTAAGAAGTGAGAGAGGAATATATTGGGAGAAGGAGAAAGGGAGAGATAGAAACAGATAAATTATCTCACTTTAAAGAGGCAAGAAGAAGCTGTTATAATGGAAGGAAAGAACAGGGAGGTGAAAGGGAATGAGTCAACGTTACTTCCCTTGGATTTGGCCTAAGGAGGGAATAACATACACAATCTATTGGCTATCTTACCCTACAGAAAAATAGGGGGGAAGGATATAAAAGGAGGAGATGATAGAAGGTAGGACTGATTAGGGGAGGGGGTAATTAGAAGCAAACATTTTTGAAAAGGGACAGGGTCAAAGGAGAAAATAGAATAAAGGAATGATGGTATAGGGTGGAAGGAAATATAGTTAGTTTTTACAATATGACTAGTATGGAAATGTTTTGCATAACTATATATGGATAACTTATATTGAATTACTTGTGTTCTCCATGGGGATGGGTGAGGAAGGAAGAAGGGAGAGAGTCTGGACTCAAAGTTTTAAAAAGAAAAGTTTAAAAAATTGTTTCTACATGCAACTGGGGAATAAAATATACAGACAAAGGGTATAGAAATCCATCTTGCCCTATAAGAAAGTACAAAGAATGGGGGTAAGGGAGGGGTAGAGGAGGAATAGAAGGGAGGGAAGACTGGGAGAAAGTGTAATCAGTATGCTTGCCATCTTGGGGTGGTGGGTAGGGAAGAAATGGGTAGAAAAAAAAGATAATTTGAAAAGTCTTCTTCCATTACGTAGAAGTTTAGCCAAGTTTTGAAGGAAGCCAGTGAAGTCAGGAGGAAGAGGGCTTCAAATATGGGGAACACATGTACATATTCACACACATACACACATATATGTGTATATAAAGAATATGTTTTCTATTTGCATGTGTGTGTATGTATACATATAGGTATATGTATATTTGTATATATACATCTGTATACATATATACTTATTTCCCAATAGGTAGATGGTCAACAAATGATCAAAGAAAATGAAAAAAAAAATCTTGATTAAAATAACAGCAAACTATTCACAGTCAGATAAAAAAAAAACCTACTCCAAATCACTCATAGTAAGAAGAATTGAACAAAAAAGAATATCACACCCAGAAAATCAGCAGAGAGGACAATAGATGAAAGTTGTCAATGTTTCCTAGGTTGTGAAAGCATAAACACATTAATATACCTTTTGGCTCTGAATTGAACAATTTTAGAAAACAATTTGTTATTGTAATAAATAAGTGACTTATGTGTCCATATACTTAGATCCAAAGATCCTACTGATAGACATACAACCTAATGTCAAAAATATAATTAAAAAAGGAGGGAGGGGAAATTCTGTATATACCAAAATATTCATTTACCACTGTTTATTTTGTGATAGGAAAAAAAGAAAAACCCAAACCCAAATTCAATATCTCAAAGCTGAGGAATGGCAAATCAAATTTAGGTGCATGAATGTAATGGAGTATCATTTCACTCTAAGAACCTATGGCTATGAAGAATTGAGAGAATCATGAGAAGATGTATATAAACTGATACAGAATGAGATAAGCAGAATCAAGACAGCAGAATAAATATTGACCACAACAGTGTCAAAAGAAAGAAAAATTGAAGTTGTGCTGAAAGATTTCTAATGACATTAATCAAGTTTGGTCCCAGAGAAATGCTGGTAACTCTTACTTCCCCCTGCTTCATTGCAGAGGTGGATGATTTTGAATGTAGAGGATTGCAAACACTATTGGAAGTTTCTAGTATTTTTGTTTTGTTGGACTGTTTTTATTTTTCCTTTAATATTTATTATCAATCAAGGCTCATCTGTTAGTGGGAAGTGTTGTATTTGGTAATGCCATAAAACAAAAGGAAGCCTAAGGATAATATGAATGACAGCACTTCCTATGTAGTCCTCTAGGATCATATTGCTTGGAAAACAATTTTTCCACCAGGTGTATTTGAACCATGAACTTAAACTGAAAGTTCTGTTTGCATTCTGAAGTTGCAGTGGATGCAATTTCTCCCCCCTGCCAAGAGTATCTCTCTTTATTACACACATAAAAATTCCCTTAGGAGAATTGGTTACATCAGGAATATCAAAAGAATTGAAAGAACTGGAAATATTTGCGTTAGCTAATCTTCCTTCCAATGCTCTTGAAAAGCTTTTGTTCTAATTTGCTTATTTTAACTGGTGTGAGTTTGGGTTTATTATATAGCTGTCTCTGTGGCCTTCTTCTATACTATTGGCATAACAGAGAAGCCAAACTTAGAGAAACTTGTAAGATTCTTTGACTGCTGCTGCTATGGCTACTATTGCCATTAATAATTAATAGTACTTTGCTGCATCTAAAGAGTTAGGTGATCTGGGTCTTTTTAGTCTCATTTCTGACATTTACTAGTTGTATTGCAACTATCAATTCCCCTCTTACTTTCTCTGCCTCAGGCTCCCCATCTCTAAAATGGGGATATTAATATTTGTACTAGTTCACAGGATTGTGATGAGCAACGTGCTTTGCAAACCTATAAGCCTTATAGAATTAAAAATTATTTTTGAAAGTTGTAAAGTGAAAGCTAATTGTGAGATATTACAATGTCTTTGGAACACAATTATTAATTGCAGATTAGAATCCCAAAGAATGTGTTACTCTAATAATAATGCTGAACAACTGTGTGCTATGTCTTTCAATTTAATCACAAAAGTGTCAGAAGCCTTAGCATCACATGTCACCACATGCTATCACAAATTAAATGATGTTCCATGTTGTATAAAAATGTGGCCCACGGTTTTAAAAGCCCTCGAAACCTGGGTCTTAATCCCACTTCCGGATATGACTTGTTGTTTCACCCAGAGAGATTGATTTACTTTTGTTGGGCCTCCATTTCCAAACCTATAAAATGAGGGATTTGAATTAGAGGATCTTTACCTTCTTTTCTGGTTTCAACCTGTTATTCTAAGAGCCCTTCCAGCCCTGTCATTCTTAGATTTATGATAGAATTGCTTCCTCTCATTCTAGTCCAAGTTCAGGTGACTCATCCATGTAACCCTCTCCAGAATCTCAGTGAGGTTAATCCATTTGTTCATTCATCAACAATTTATTAAGCACCTTCAGTTGCAGAAAGTCTGTGCTATATGCTAAGGAATATAGTTTATTTAAGAAAATATCCTTAAAATATCTAGCCTTTATGTAGCACTTTAACCCTTGCAATATGTTTTACAAAGATTATCTAATTTAATCTTCATGGCAACTCTAAACAACAGGTGCTATTATTATCCCTATTTTACAGACCAGGAAACTGAGGCTGAGGAAAGTTAGGTTACTTGCTCTGGGTCACAGAATTGGTTTCAGAGACTGGCTTTGAACTCAGATCTATCTAATTCCAACTCGAGCATTCTAATTTTTGTGCCACCTCCCTTTCTCTTAGAAGAGAGTTCATAAAAGGTTTGGCAGTTTAATAAGACATGCAAATAACAACATTATAAAATATTGTGATTTATACCACAGTCCATTAAAGAGGTGCAGGGCAGAGTACTAGGTAAGGTCTAAAAGGGAAGATTGTTACCATCACATAGACTCAGGGAAATCTTTTAGTGGAGATGGCAGGCATTTGAGATGAACTTTAAAATTTGGAGATTTAGCAGCTAGAAAGAAGTTTTTAAACACCCCCCCCCTTTTTTTTTTTAGCTCTGACAAGTTTTATTCTATGATTTTAAAGTCCCTTCCAGCTCTAACCATCTATGTTCTATGCTGTAAATGATCTTTCAGCTCTAACTTCTGAGAGACATCTCTGTATGTCTCTCTTTCACTCTCTCCCCTCATATGCATAAACACACACATATAATATATATTTATATGTAATCATAGATATAGATGAGTTTCTCTCTATCTAGATATAGAGATAGATATCTGCATCTAAATCAGTCTCTCAATATCTATCTATCTATCTATCTATCTATCTATCTATCTATCTATCTCTCTCTCTCTCTATCTATCTATCTTTCTATCTATCTATCCTTCTAAGACTTCTTCCAGTTTTGACATTGTGCTCTATGACAACAGTTATGAGAAAATGGAAACAAGGAGGATTTATTTGCCCCCAAATAAGGCAAGTTTGTCACCTACAAATGGTGAGGGAATCACAATTGGCTCTTGTCGAATTATTTTTCAGCCTTTAGGGGTCATCACTACTTAGAGTGGATAGGTTAAAGCAAGGAGGTTCTAGCTATCCCCATGAACACAGGATTCCTGTGTTTGTTCCCAATGTAAAATGCTTAGGACAGCTGCCCAAGTTTACTTCCAAAGCTCTACCTATTTCCAACACTCCTTCAACTCTTATTAGGAATTAGACTTGTTCTACTTGGCCCCAGAGGGCAGAACTAGCAGTGATGGGTGAAACTGCAGAAAGGCAGATTTAAACTCTATGTAAGGAAATATTTTCTTACAATTAGAGCTGTCCAAAAGTGGAATGGGCTGCCTACAGAGGTAGTGATTTTCCGCCTCAAGAGAGTTCTACTGAAGCCTGGATGACCACTGGGGATGGGGCGGGGCCCGCAAGCTATAGAGATGTTCTCAATTTGGCCTGAGGTCACTTCCAATTCTGAGATTTTGATTAAGTATTAACTCTGCCCAAAGGAGACCAGTAACTTTGTGGCTATGATTGCCTTTTGTTTTATTTGGCCTGTGCCTGCTGAGTTCCCCAGACAGGTTTGATGAGACAGATGCCCTTGTGAATTGGACTCTACACCCTGAAATACCTACAGTGGCAGGAAGTTCACTGGACTTCTGGAGTAGCTCTTTTATCCCATATCTCACAATATTTTTTTTAATTGGCATTTGTCTTGGAATGTGTATTTCTACATATGTATGTTAATATATGCATATATAATGTGTGTATGACTGTGTACATGTGTGTGTTTTTCCATTGAGGATTAGACAACATAATGATCTCCTGTTTGTAATCAATTACTTTTCTGCCTTATTTTTTATATTTTCCTGCAGAATCATTTTTCAGGTACAACTGCAAGATCTTTAGAGATAATCTGGTGATTATTCCAAATTCAAACCCTCCCCCTACAAGTATTAGAAGATGAAAATTACTTAAAGTCCACTGTTGTACAACCAATCTGTACCTCTGGACTCCTGTCCTGAGGTGAAAATGCAAACAGAGGAGATATTTAGAATCATTTTGACAGTTCATAAAATTAAGTAGGGATTAGGGATTCACTTTTTTAAATAATGCCAGAGGGTGCACACAATGTTAATCATATCATCCCGCAACAGGTACAATCCAAGTGGAGCAGACCAGTCAGGAAAAGAGAGAGAGAGAAAGGATGTCGTGTTATTAAGCCTGTCACCTAAAGCTTGTGACAATCCATTTTGAAACTTTAAATTAACTGACAGTCTAATAGAGAACACATCTCTAGCTTTCTCATATCCCCTTCCCTTTCTTTCTCTAGTATCTGTTATGACCACGATATACATTTTCCCCATTGCAACCTACATGCATAGGACTAAGCTGTGAGAGAAGGAATGAGGGTATAAATATGCATGGATTACAAATAGTTTAATTTTAATTGGAAAACAGTGGGGCATTCAAATAATTTGTGCTTTTTTGAATATTGAATGGGCTCTCAAGGGCATGACTGTCAGCATTATGCTGTATAGATCAAGACACCAAGGAGAGAATGACATTCTTCATTGCAGGGGTAACAGGGCATAATGAAAAGAACAGTGGACTGTGAATCAGGGACCCAGTTTCTTGTCCCAGTTTTGCCACTAACTCAAAGTGACATTTTGAGCAAGTCACTTAACAATCAAGTGGAAAGAGCACTGGACCATTGGTCAAGAAGACTTTGGTTTAGGTCTCAGTTCCACATATTCCTGGGCAGTATGAAACAGCCAGTATTTATGTAGTTCTTAAAACACTTATACACATGATCTCATTTTAATCTTACAACAGGTAGGGAAGCAGGTGATTTTAGTATCTCCATTATATGGATGAGAAAATTGAGACAGGCATAAGTTAAAGTGACTTGCATGGTGTTACACAACTAAGAAGAGTCTGAGATTGGATTTGAACTCAAGTCTTCCTGACTCCAGGTTCAGTGATCTCTGCGTCATGACACTTAGATATCATTAGACTAAGGTATCTTAGCATCTTCACTTATAGAAAGAGGAGAGAGTAACTGTATAACTTGGCCTATAAGACATCAAGAAACTCCTAATTGTATAATCTGAGTTCTATGCTTCATAAATGCCTGGAATACTGTATTCCTTTCTAAGGTTCCTTCAAGGTCTGACATTTTGTGATTCATAAAAAACCTGTGGTTTAGAATTGGAAGGATTCTAGCCTAAGATGTTCATACAATGGCGGAGATACTGAAGCATAGATTAATTGACTTATTCAAGGTAAAAATCAACCAGGGAGAGTTAGGCTTGAAACCAAGGCATTGAAACTCTAAATCCAGTGTTCATTTTCACATGCTTGATAGACTTGGATAGCATTGGTGAAGAGAGAGAAAAATTCTCCTGTGAGTGTTAGGAAACGAGGTCCTAGGTCTTGATTTCCTATTACCTAACTGTGTGACCTTGGACAGATCATTTAAAGAATCTAACACACACTTTTTTTTCTTATCTAATGGGAGAGTTAGGGCAGAAATCACTACAACTTCTTCCAATCCTCATATTCTATTTTCTAAAGTCCCTTTCAGCTCTCTCATTCTGTCTTCTAATTTTCTTTTAGGAAACTAGTATTTGAACAGGAATCCTCTTTGTAATACTCCAAATAATTACTGATCCAGTCTTTCCTTGAAGGCCTCCAATGGAGAGACCCCACAGCTTCCCTGAGGAGCCTGTTTACCTCTGAATTTTGAAGCCCGCATTTGTCTCTGCCATTTCCATCTTTTTAAGTCATGTCCTGCCTCCAAGAAAATCAATTCTAATTCCTCTCCCTCATGAAAGTCCTTTACAAACTTGAAGATGACTTCTATTTCCCACACCCAACTCTTTTGTCCTCATTCCAGATTCTTCCTAATGATCCTCATATGGTTTGATCTTGAGGTCTCCCACCTACCCTGATGAACTTTCTCTGGATACTCTCAAGAAGTTGTTTCTTAAAATGGTGAGTCCAAGCTAAACACAATCCTCTGACCAGTGGTCTGACAAGGGAAATAGGACAATGACCTGCTTATTCCTGGAAGCTGTGTCTCTCAGTAGAGTCCAATATCACATTAGCTTGCTTGGTTTCCAAATTACACTAAATATTCAGTTTGCAGTTCTATAATACTAAATTACTAAATACTAAAATTGAACCCCTAGAGGTTTTGAGGATGAACTTCTTATAGACATACCATTCTCATTTTGTAATTAAAATTTCAATTCTGTGAATCTGAGTATCAGATTTTACATTCACCCCTGTCAAATTTCATCTTGTGGATAGTTCAGTACATACTTGGCAAGAGCTTTTGAAATACTGATTCTGTCATCTAGTGTTTTAGCTATTATGCTCTTTCAAAACACTTTATGTCATTTGTTACTACGTTCAAGCTAATAAAAAGGTTGAAACATCATAGGGTCAATAAGAAATCCTGAGGAAATTTCATTGGAGACATCTTTCCAAGGTGCCACCATTCAAACACTTAAAAGTCCAATTAACTCATGTCTTCCTGTTTTCTCCACGAGAAAGGCAAAAAAGATTTTTTGAAATATTTTTAATGAAATTGAGGTGAACTATTTCTATAACACTCTTGATAATATCTTCCAGAATTTAATTAGAAATTAAAGTCAAAGTCATTGATTGAAAGTTTATGGACTACATCATCTTTGCTATTGTTGCTCATTTTTTTAGTCATTTCTGACTCTTTATGACCCCATTTGGGATTTTCTTGGCAAAGATACTGGGATAGTTTACCATTTCCTTCTTTAGTTCATTTTACAAATGAGGAAACTGAGGCAAACAGGGTGAAGTGACCTCTCCAGGGTCATATCATTAGTAAGTGTCTGAGGCCAGATTTGAACTCAGGAAGATGAGTCTTCCTGATTCCAGTTCTGATACTTTATCCATGGTACCACCTAACCCCTATCAGTTTACCATTGGTCAATACTTTCTGACTCCTCCTGTTGTACACAAACTCTCAAAGATTCCTATCACTAGTTCAGAAATCTCATCTGCAAATTCATCCATATCTTTTCTTATTCATCAGAATCCCTCAACTTTACTATTTCTTACATTAAAAAAAAGTTTTTAAAATTAGACTGTTGATTTCATGAGTTCAGCAAGTTAGTAGTGACGAACTTCCTCTACCATTTCAGACTATCACCATCTCTACAATGTCTAGTCTTATTGAACAGACTGGGCTGCTAAAAGATTAAGTTACTTTGTACTCCTTACAAGTAGAAATTGTGTTTTCTTTGGCAGGTTCATTTGCTTTTGTTTTGTTTTATTTCATTTAGTATTTGCCTTTCTTTTTATCTCCAGGACTTGATTTAGTGCCAAATAAAGAATATGTTTGTTGACTTGACTTGACTTAATTTGTTTAGGGTCATTTAGCTAGTATGTATCAAAGGAAAGACTCGAATTCAAGTCTGTGTGACATGGAGGCTGGCTCTCTATTCACTATTATGCATTATAACATGCAACCTCTCTTATAGTCATATAGTGTTGTTATTTTCTCATGCATTTCCCAATCAGTGATGTGATAGATTATAATTATTACAAGCGAGGAAGCAGTCCATGAAAAGTAGATAGAATCTCAGGGTTGATGTCCCTGGGCTATGGAGCAGATGGGATTGCAAGTAACATGGGAATTTGAGTTTATTGCTGGCCAATAGACCTTTTTACCTAGGCAGCTAGGTCACATGTAGTTCTTTGTTTCGAGCATCATAAATGAATTTGCACTGGTGAAATAGCTTCTGACAATGTCAGAGAAATATATAAGCATGGAGTGAGGTACTTGAGCATCTGGGCTATCTCAGAACTAGTAAAAGTTCAGTAGTGGGATTATTGGGTCAAAGGTTAGAGTTACTTTGATCCCTTTTCTTGTGTAATTGATTGAATGTATAGCTCCACCAACAATGTAGCAGTGTTCTTATTTTCTCACAGCTCCTAGTACATTGATCCCTTTTTCTCATCTTTACCAATTTACAAAATGTTATTTAGTGTTTATTTAATCTAAATTGCTCAAGTTGCAGAAGACATTCTCCTGATTCGTTTTCTTAAATATAATAAGCTACCTCAAAAATTAGTGGGTTCCCCCTCCCTAGAGAACTCACTAAAAGGTTGAATCACTGCTCCTTGGGGATATTTTTAGAGGTGATTCTATGGAGATGCTTTTCTAATTGCATGGCCTCTGTGGTCCATTCCAATTTAGATATTGTGATTCTGTAATTTTGCTTCTCTGCTTTATCCAACTCTGATGTTTTGAGTCTATAGTTCTAAGGTCTCCTCTCATATCTCTAAGGCCTCTTCTAATGAAGACATGAGTCTAACTTTCCTTTCCAGCTTGGACATTTTATTTTTCCATTTCAATTGTAACATAATACTACAATCCTAAATATAAAAGAGCACTTTCTATTCTTTTGAAACAAGCAGCTGAACAATGCCTGCTGTTAGATTTGCATTTGGTTAGGGAGGGGACTAAGCTTCATTAATAATCAATGACACTTGGTAAGTATTCTTATCAAGTAAGTTATGTGCAAGATTGACTGGAATGTTAAATGTGCGCTCACCAATTATGATTTTATCACCAAAGGTCAGAACTGCTTGTCAAACGATACCTTGTAGTTTCAATACTGATAACCTTGTACATTTACTATCTAGAACATGTATTCAGGGACTTGGTTACCATTTGTCCTGTCTTGTCTCATTTTCTGAAGGACAGAAACCTTTCTTCCTGGCGAATCTCTAATATCTATTTTCTAAAGTTGAAGGAATGTGTATGTATTTCCTTCTATGTCATATTTATAAAAGAATATAAGTTTGGAAATAGAAGGGATTCTGTAAAATGTAATCTAAATCTTTCACTTGATAGAGAAGAGAATATTGACTAAGTATCCAGTAATAGAGCATCTGACCTGGATTAAAAAAGACACGAGTTCAAATCCAGCCTCAGGTACTTACTATCTGGTTCTTACATTGGATTAGTCACTTTAGCTTTATCTTGCTCAGTTTCTTCATCATCAAAATGGCAAAATGGGTAATAATAGTACCTACCTCTTGTAATTATTGTGAAGATAAAATGGGATAACCTTTGTAATGTGCTTTGCAAGACTTAAAACTCTATTCTAGTTCATTATTATTAGAAATCAGGTTGAAGAAACTGTGACCTTAGTTTCATTGCTATGATGTGCTTCTTACAGCTTCAAAAGGGAGATAAATAACAAATAATCCTTCTCCTTTCCTTCCAGAACAATAACAACAATGACAACCCACAGCTCAAGAGAGGGGAAGTGACTTGCCGACAGTCATATAGTTATATTATAGTAGAGACCAGAGACAGGTAGAATTCTTTCTACTCCACTGTTCAACAAACTTTCATTAAGTGTCACCTTCATATGAAATATTTGGGTATGTCTCCAGGAAGATACAACAATTACACAAAGTATAGTCTCTCTAATAGTAGAGCATGTAGTGCAATATATGTATGTATGTGCTTACATGCATGTGTATATATGCAGTCCACATATGATATGTAATACATATATGCACATACATATATACATATATAATTTCATTTAATATTACTTAAATATAATGACATTTATGTAGTGTTTTAGAGTTACAAAGCATTTTATACACATTAAGTTCTTTGCATCTTATATTACTCCTCTATCAGATAGTATTTTATCCCCATTTTACAGACAAAGAAACTGAGACTTAGAGAGGTTGACAAGTCCCATGTGACAAAGCTCATAATTAGTGAAAAAAGGAACTGATCCAATGTTTGTTTCTGTTTCCAGGATTCTTACTGGGGATATTTAGCCAAAAGAATGCATAAAGATAGTTTACCTTGTATACGTGAGGTACTTATGAGGGGAAACAAGAATTGGTTCTATGGGGCTTGTTTGATTGCTGTTGCTTTAATTACTATTTTATTGTTATTAATATAGTTATTCTGTGTGATTACAGTGGGCAGAACCAAAGGTCTGCTAACTAGTCTAAGAGACGGTGATTTTTGCTCTATACCAAGAAGAACTTTCCTTTTAAAAAAATTTTATTTATTTTATTTTTAATTTATGAAAAAAACCAAACATTTCCATAAAAATGTAAAAAATAATTCCTTTTAAAAATATATAATGAAGTTAACATGTAAATTTCTCCCCCCCCCCTTTTTTTTCCTTCTCTCACTCCACCCCTGCCCTAGAGGTGGCTGCCATTAGAAACAAATATGTGTGTGTGTGTGTGCGTGTGTGTGGAATCATGCCATACATACTTCTATTTCTCAGTTGTTTCTCTGGATGAAGAAAGCATTTTTTTCACTTGTCCTTTATAGTTAATTTGGTTATTTATAATAGTCAAAATGAGTTGCTCAATGTTGCTTTTAACACAATATTTCCCTTAACACAATATTGCTATCACTGTATACGTTTTTTTGGTTCTGCTCATTTTCCCTTCATTATTTTATGCAAATTTTCTCATGTTTTTTCTAAAATCATTGAGCGCATCATTTCTTACAGCATATTACTATTGCATCACAATCATATACCACAACTGTTCAGCTATTACCCAATTGATGGCCATCCCCTCAATTTCCAGTTCTTGGCCCCCATAAATACAGCTGCTATAAATATTTTAGAACATAGTGGTTCTTTTCCTACTTCCCTAACATTCTTTGAAATAGAACTACAACAATCAGAGCTATTCAAATATGGAATGGTATTCCTAATGATCTTTGATCCTAGAAGTTTTCAAACATTGTGGAACTAATTTGAGATCAACATAACTGGAGTACCTACTTCACTGGGTTGTTTTGAAGATCAAAGAAGGAAACATATTTAAAGTGATTTGTAAACTTTAAAATGTTATGTATATTTCTGTCGACCTACCTATCATCTATAATCTATCTGTGTCATCAGCAGCAGCAGCAGCAGCTTCTCTCGATCTAGCACAGTCCTATTTACGTGGGAATTGCCCCACTAATTGCTAATGTATAGAAGAGAATGGCAAAGTACTTCAGTGAACCCTTCTCCCCTCAGGTCTTCCACTAACACATCATTTTGGTAGACTTGTCCCACTCCATGATTTGGTGCTTTTGCAACACTACACCAGTTGAGGGTAATCCAGAAAGGCTCCAAATATGAGTCCAGTTATAGACTATACAGATCTGATGTCTGTCATCTGAAGACCAGACTAATTAAACTGTGATAGGATCAGCCCTGGATTGGCTACAAGGTAATGATAATTTTTTATTCTTTCTTCAGCTACAAAGATTCTCAAAACCCATCTCATTTGACAGAGGGCTCAGTATATACATTGGTGAAGGGAACGCCTGAACCATTAAATTACAAATCTTTGGAGTATTCTAAAAATAGAATTTGTGCATCCAAGGACATGAAGTGAATTTCTGTGAGAAGAGAGAACATTTAGTTAGGAACATTGTTAACACTGATGCCTCTGCTGTCTATGAATCTGTCTACTAATGAACACGGCTGCCGAATGCATAGGAAGTTCAGACCTCACTTTCTCAATTTTGTAAATATGTGTCAGTGACAACAATTAAGCAGTGAAGTAGATGACAGCCTCTCACCAGCAAACAAACAATCCCATGCATATGGTATTTTTGTTGAATCCTCGACAGTTATTGCTTTAAGCAAATAATGATTCTATGTGGTGTTGTGACTGGGAAGAATGATCAACAAACCAACCCATTGGGAAGAAGAGAATTCAGTCAGATAGTTGGTTGTTTTGTCTACACAAAAGCATGCTGTAGTGAAATCAGCAATGCCTACGACCCATGATAACTGAAGCTCTATTCCCAAAGTTGATACTGACATCTTTGCTCTTGGGCAAGACACTTTCCCTCTCTACGCCTCAGTTTCCACATCTGAAGGATAAAGAGTTAGAAATAGTCTCTAAGACCCCTTATCATGCCAACATTCTATGCCTCCATGATTCTGAGAACCTTTTTATTTCAAACATTTGACATTCTATGAGTCTATAGTCTCTTCTATCTCAGGCTGACATCCATTTCATGCTGTGTTCTAACATTCTGTTTTCTAAGATATGGTTAACAGTGCATTGTTCTATGCCTTTGACTGCTTCCTGAAAGCCTATTTACATATGCCCTTCTAGTTCTAATATCACTGAACTCTTTGAACACACATGGACCTTGCAGATGACCACATAGTTTGAACACCCATATACTGCCTTGGTCTGTTTCTTAATAAGTTTGTGTGTGTGTGTGTGTGTGTGTGTGTGTGTGTGTGTGTGGTTTAAAGTGTGTATGTCCTCTCTCCTCAAGTAGATTGAAGCTCTTATAGGGCAAGGGCTATGTTATATAGTTTCTTTGCTTGTGTCTGTGCTTTGTATTTGGTTCTCAAAAGCTATAACCTGTTACGTAACAACTTATAAAACTTGTTCATGATTAGTAAAATGAGCTACTTCTTTTAGGAGAGAGAAAGAATCTATTAATTTCTTTAATCTGGAGCCAGGGCTTTCCTTTGACACTAGAAGTCTTCAATAGGAGCTTTGATGTTAATTTTTAGGATTTTTTTTTTTTAAAGACTGATTTCTGCTTCAGGTAGAACCTGAGCTGGATGAGCTCTGATCACCCTTCCAATCATTAGACCTTCCTATAGCCACCCACTGTCTTCTAAGCCATTCTTCCTCTTTTCTTACATTCACTACTTGATTGACGGCGTTTTCTGACTCCTATCTTCATAAACAGAGACTTCAATATATTGACAATTTCCCCTGCAAAATTTTACTCTACCAGTTAATCTACTTCTTCAGCTTCTGTGAGTCACAAGGATGGCAGGTATGTGGCTTGGTGGATAGAAAGTTAGACTTAGAGTTAGGAAGATTTGTCTACAGATCTTAATAGAGATGTGATCCTGGACCAATCACTTACCTTCTTTCATTTCCTCTTCCTTCATCTATAAAATGACAAACTCAATAGCCTCAAAGATTCCTTCTACCTCTAAATTTATGATCTTAGCTCTTACCATCACCCACAAATGAAGTATACTTACCATTTGGAATACTCCTAAATTCTGTCTTTGATCATAGTCTTTTATCTTACTATGTCTCATATCTCATTCCTCTTAAACTATTCCTCATCCCTCTTAAACTATTCCTCATCCCTCATCATGAACTCCCATCAATCTATCTCTTGCTGCTATCGTCTCCCTTTCTTCCCTGGTAGCTGGTAGCTGAACTATCTTCTACTTTTGAATTCCTTTTCCTATCAATGTAAATAATATATATGTAAAGGCTTTGCAAACTTAACATCACTGAATAAATGGTGGTAGTGGTGGTGACAGTAGAAATAGTGGTAATAGTAGCAGGAGCAGCAGTAACAGTAGTGGTAACAGTAGCCCTCCTAGCTTGCCAGACTGTAGTCCAATGATAGCCTTTCATTTGCCTGTTCTGTTCCTATCTGTATGCTACCAAATATAAATGACTGGGTGCACTACGAATTTTGAATCTCAACATAACCATCACTGCTACAAAGAAATTCATTTATTCTTCCATGACTATCATACTCTTACAAGAGCTATTCTTAAACTTTCACTTTCATCTCAGGCCCTTTACACTGGCCTTTCTTCCTTCACTCCTCCTTTGGAAGATATGACATCCTGCTTTCCTAAGAAAATCAAGACAATCCTCTATAGTCTCCCTCTTCTTCCTACTCTATAATCCAAAATACCTCTTCATTGTTCCTTATTAGCAACTTCACTTGATGTGCACTTGAAGACGTACCTCTACTTTTGACTTATATTTTGTCCCTGTATTTCCACAGCATTGATGGTAACTATGAAAATGCCAGCATAGTTCTGAATCACAAAATATAATAGACTCTCCATATGGAAGACAGATACAAAACATTTATTCAGACACCAGACAGTCAAATCCCAACACCAGAAAACCAAAGCCATCATAGCAACAAAGAAATTATTAGACGTTATCACTACAGGGAACAACACTATCCCAAAGCCTTCCCTCTACTTGGGCCTTCCCACAAACATTCACCATCCTAGCTCTCTGCTTGCCTGTGTCCTCTCTCTCTCTCTCCACTCTAACTGCCCTTACCAATTTCCTCCCAGTTCTCTTTCAGCTCCTCCACTTCCTGATCCACCCATTCAGCAAGCTCCTCTCACTAGATTCATGTGACTCAGGCTTCCAAGTGACTCAAGCAGGTTATGTGGTCCTATGAATGGCTGGGAAAGATCTTCCCATTAAGCAAAAATACATGAACGATACAGTCCTTTCCCATCTTCTCTGGGAGCTTATTCCTTCAAAGCCTTGATCTCTTTGATGTGTTTCTCTTTCTCTCCTTTGCCCATCTTCTCTGTCTTCTTCCATGCTAACGTCTCTCCTACCCTTCAACTTATTCATGTGACCTGTTCTTTACCTCAGTCTATTACTCTCAATTTCTCATATCTTTTTACATCCATACTTGTAAGTGAAATCTTCAAGTCTCATTTTCTCTCTTTCCATTCCCTCCACAATACCTTTTAATTTGGATTTTGACTTTAACCGTCTATTTAAATGGCTCTTTCTAAGGTTACCTATGTATGGTCTTTTAAATCATAAATCTAGTGGCCTTTTCTTAGTCCTAATTCTGCTTGACCTGTGTAGCTTTAATGTTGTTGCCTAGTCCTTCTACTGGATGTGTTCTTTTCCATAGTTCTTCTCTCTTTTGGTCCTCTACCCATTTTTTTCTGGTCTTCTTTCTTGAACTACTAACTATCTTCTACTCACTGAAGTATCACTTTTCTTTTCTCTGCAAGGCTCTGGCTTGGGTCCTCCTGTCTGCTCTATCTACATACATAGTCTTTAGTGTGATCTTGAAAGCTCCCATTGGCCCCATTGTGATTTCTACAGAGAATATCTGTTTGTCTGCCCAATTCTCTCTCTCTCTCTCTCTCTCCCTCTCTCTCTCTCTCTCTCTCTCTCTCTCTCTCTCTCTCTCTCTCTCATCTGTTATCTATCGTCTATGTATTCTTTATGTATACACACACACACACACACACACAAAATACATATGCCCTCTTTCAAGCATGCTCATTTCCTAGAATGCATTTTTCACTTCCTTTTCTATCTTCAAGACTCTGCTCAGGTGATATTTCTTTTCTGAAGTCTTAACTGTTAGTGTGCTCTATTGATGTAAATCTTCCTTAGACATCTTTTCTAATTTCTCTTTTATTCCCTTCATTTCCTATTTTTTATTATGTTGATGATCTATCCAAATTAATATAAGTTCCTTGAAATCAGAAACTGTCTCTTTTTTCATTATTTTATCCTCAGTGCATGATTATTAAATTCTTTGATAGAATAAAGCTGCCTCCCAGATATGATTGGCCCCAATCGATGCAGCTATCTTGTCTTCTGAGGACATGATGAGTCTCATCTCCATGGAGTTTGGATTTCTCAGACTTAGTCAGTACCTAAAACCACACAGTTGGCTACACCCTAATAATCTACTGACCAGGCATTTTTACATGGAGACAAGAGGGAATTCATGAAGAGGAACTAAGTGCCACTATATCTTTGTTGCATATTCTTACTCTCTTTGGGCAAAGTAAATCTCCCTTTTTAAATTTTCAGTGATTTCCAAGTGCCTCTTTTCACATAAACTGAACTAAGAAGGTTTTGGAATTAGAATTGCACTCACAGCCAATATTCATTGAAGTGAAGATAGGTTTTGGTTCAATAGAAAGAATAAATTCCAAAATTGGAATTATCTCCACCACTAATAAAATCATAGATTTATATCTGAAATCAACCTTGAATGTACACCTTCTGGTGTACAATTCTAACCACTAAGGGGAATTATGTAGTGCAGTGGAATGAATAGTGGATTTGAAATAGGAGGACCAGAGTTCAGATCCTAGCTTTGACATTTATATCTCAGTGACCTCGGGAAAATTTCTTAAACTCTCAGAGTCTCAGTTTCCTCAACTCTATTAGTTGTTACATAAGGCCCCCTTCTAGACACAAATATGTGATCTTTTTAGTAAGGAAGATATTAGGTGGTGTAACTATCTGGTAAGTGCTAAATTTTTATGGTCTGCAGTCATATGTTACAGATTTTCCACAATTTCTTTGTATCACCATCACTATTATCACTGGTACCACCACCATCTCCCATTTATTTCATAAGTTGAGGCGTCTAAAACATTTTCCCTATCATAACTCTGTGAGAGAAAATATTTAGGGTGTGATGTCTACTAGAAGAAAGCTGAGGAGTCTAGAGGAAAGATGAGTATTATGCACATTTTAAAGAATGGGAAACTGACTCTCAGCAAGAGAGAAGTAAAGTGCTTTACCCAAGTTCACTCAGTTAATACCTATCACAGCCATGGTGGTATACTACTGACTCATCACTGGAGGTGCTTAAGCAGAAGTCAGATGTTAAATTCAGGAACATCATTAAATTGATTCCTATACTGGGTGGAGGGCTGGATTAGATGAGCTATTCTATTCCTTTTAGTTCTAAAAAAATTATAATTTGAGGTTATACAGTAATAATCTAAAAATTCACCTAAAATACAGAGCAGGGACAAGAGGAAAAATGATAAAATTATATTGTTTTCTACTTATAGACTGGTACATAAGAACTATTGTTTCTAAAAGAACTATGGAACACTCTTGATTTTCCAGCTCAAGTCTTTGAAAATCCTGCCCCCACCCCCATTCGATTTTTAATTATGCGTGAATGCTTCCCTCCTCATCTGCTGTTGTCACTAAGTGCCTGTCAAAGGCCCTTGTGTCGTATGGTGACAGATTGCAGCTCGGTCACTCATGTGACAGGAGTCAAGTTAGGATCAAAGGTTAGCTATGTCCTCTGTTCTTATTCCTCTCCCTGACTTTGTGCTAATCTCTGGTGATAAATGTAAGCTTTTAAAGTGAGATTCCTTGAGGGAGGGTATCGATTTCATTGGGGAAGGAGATGGGCTAGGGGGAGGAAGAGATAAAGGCTCAGCCTTTCCAATGTCAATGCCTTTTCCCTCTACTTTTTCTCTGAATCCTAGGCTTCTTTTCAGAGGATCATATAATTCCAAAGCTCAAAAGGCCCCTAGAAATCACATAGGTCAGATGCTTCATTTAAGAAATGGGAAAATGGAGACTCATAGTGGTTGGATAATTTGTCCAAGGTCACCAAGGTAGCAGAGCTCATATAAAAGCAGATTCTCTGACAGAAAATGTCTTGGTTTTTATATTACACCATGAGGAATCTTCATTGTTCAGTGAAAGATGTGAGATTTCATGGTTGCAGTTAACATCTACCTTAGTAGCTAGACTTTGTGGATTGTATGGCCAAAATCTAAATCATCACTTGATTCCCAATCTTTGTGTGTTGAATCTCTCTTCAATTAGCTAGCCTTGCTTTTGGACATTAGTTATAGCCTGATGTTTTGCTGTTACTTCTGGGCAAAAGCTTTCTGAACTTGTCCTCCCTTGAAATAATCACTAAGAGTCCATCCTCTCCTTGCCAAGGTGATGTGCCAGAGTAATATTTCAATGGAGCAAGAAAGATAAGGGCCTTACACTTCAAAGCAAAAGCACTTCATATTTTTCAAAGTGTTTTCATGTCTCTCAGTCCATTTGATCCCCACAATTGTCCTAACAGGTAGATAGAAGGGAGATTATTAGATTCAGTTTTTAGAACTGAGGCTCAGAGAAGGAAATAGGTATACAAGCACACAAAGAAAGTAATATATCTGGAACTGGAACCACATGTCCCTACTCCAGTGTTGTAGAAAGGGGCTTTAGAGAGCAATACTTAAAAAAAAAAAAAAAAAAAAAGGAAAACTGAGTCCCAAAGTATGGAAATGGCTTTCCCAATGTTGTTCAAGTAGTAGTATGTAATAGAGCAAGGTGTTAAACCACGTCCACTGACTCCAAATTCAGTATTCTTTTCTCCATGATGCCAAATCCAATATTGAATATTACTAAAGAGAACTCTTGCATCATTGAGATTAGCCAAGAATACACTGGAAAAACCATATTTGTGCATTCTTCCAATAAGTTTAAATTATGAGGGGGATGAGCTGAGTTATCATTTTTGGTCTGGTGAATGACATACTATGGAACACTTCCCAGTGCTTTCAAAGCTAATAAATGAAGTCCCTCCTCATCTGTCCTGACAAAAGAAGGCACCATGGATCGAAGAGACATCCTTTACTTCTTCATTCACTTCTAGTGCCTCAATACAGTTTAATTTTTAATTTATGTACTCATCTTTCTTTGATCTATCTAGATCCCTACTGGGCCATTGAGCAATTGGGAGCAGAGCTAAGCTACACTGCCAGATGGATCTCTAGGGTCTCACAGGTCTAGGTTCCTTCAGGATCAAAATGAAAAAAAAATAGGGAGGTGGTAAGATTTCCCCTTTAATTTAGTGAAAATCAGTGTTGAAATAAAGTTTTCCTATTAATTAAAGCTGTCCAAAACAGGAATGAACTTTATTCAGAGGTAATGATTTCCTCCTCTCTGAAGGCATGCAAATGGAGGTTGATGTTGTAGAAGGCAATTGAACAATAGTTCCATACAAAATAGACTCGAGGGTCCACATCCATAGAATGAGAAAATTGGATCAGGTGTTCTTGAAGTCTTTTTCCCAACTCTAAATCCCTGATCCTATGAGTAGATGACCCTGGAGATCTCTGGTGAATCTGTAATGTTTGTTCAGTAATAACACAGAGGGAGTGAATCCCAAGTCAAAATAAAATGCTCACTACTCTCCCACTTCCGATTTAACTTCAAATACTGCTAGATTACTCATTCTGAAACACTATCACATCATTCTACTTTTCAAAAGCCTCCAATGACTCCCCATTATTTATCAAATACAATCCATACTGCTTAGCATGACATTCAAGTGCTTGATGATCTAGTTCCAGTCTACATTTTATTAACTCAATCTCCCATCTCCTATAGGTTACACAAAAGTTGCACAGAGCCATTGTTGTTGCTGTTGTCATTGTTATTGCTGTTCCCATAACTTATTCTGCACATTCTCCTTTCAGTACTTCTGCTAACACTATTTCTTCTAACAGCAATATCCACCCCTTCTATTTCTGATTGAAAGCATCCTTCAAGTCCAACTCAAGTGACACTTTCTTGAAACCATCCTTGGCTACCTCCTTATACCTACAAGTAGAATGTATCTCTCTTTCTTCCAAATCCCCAATTATCTCTGATGATGTTGTACCCAAACCCAAATCCCAGGTCACTACACTCCACCTGACTTGTGGCCCACCATTAAGCCCCTCTTGTATTTCTTTGTTTGTCCCTGCTTTATGTTTTAACTTGAAACAGCTTAAGGCATGTCTGGACATATTGCTCAAGGTATTCCTTGATTCTGTCACCCCTAATCAGCATTTCATATTTTCTCCTTAAATCATTATAGTGTAGCAGGCTCATTATGGTGCAAGGATCTTATCTAGGTACCATCCTGTCTTGCCCCGCTGACCAAGCAGGGCAGCCACCCCTTTCACCCAGAACATGACCCTAGCCTGCTCTGGGAAATTCCAGTCCCCCTCATTCCATGACCCTCCACCCTGTGCCCTCCACCCAATTCTGGAAAAGATCCTCACTTCACAGGAAGGTTGCACCCCTGAGTCATGTGCCATACTCCCCTGCATCATAGATTCTAACCAATGGCTGTTCTTTGCTTCTGTACCTCATGCTTTAGCTAGCTCCCCTCCCTATTATAATTTTATGGTTTTAGCCTTTATAAACCAGATCTGTATTCCAGAAATTAACTGCCAATTTGAGTGCTGAACACTCTGGCAGTTGTGTGCTTACTTAATAAATCCACATTTAAGTTTACCTTTAACCCAGGTCTCAGCTCACTCTTATTTTCTGCACAACAATGGCAAAGATGATGTTTTGTATTACAGGTTTTTTTTTATTTGTTTTTGTAGTTATCTTATTTCCAGGTAGATTATAAGTACATTGGGGGTCAGGAACTGCTTCTAATTTATTTTTCTTTTCACCTCATGTATGACATTTTTCATTGCACATTGTTGTTTGTCCTTCTTTTTTATTTTTTTATTTTTTGCTTTTTGGAGGGGGGAAGGTAGGGCAATTGGAGTTAAGTGACTTGCCCAAGGTCACACAGTTAGTTTTTGTGTTAAGTGTCTGAGGTCAGATTTGAGCTCAGGTCCTCCTGACTTCAGGGCTGGTGCTCTATTTACTATACCACTTAGCCACCCCCTATCCTTCATTTTCAAAGAAGACCAATGACATCATAAGGTAATGTCCTGACTTGTGAGTGAATTGGGTTTAAGTGAGGCAGAGTTGCACAAAGTCATCTGCCTCACCCTGACATCCTGAGTCATCAAAGTCCAGTGGTAAGATGAAATCAGGATGATTGGTGATGACCCAAGGTGCAGCAGATGCCTTTGACATCTTCAATGTTTGACCAAGTTTTAAGTGCTCCATAGCATCTGCTTCAGTTGCATTTTTGGTCATTGGAACAAATTGTTCTCATTCACTCGTTCTACTGAAGGATGTCTTCATATGTTTGGGGTAGATGTCTCCCTAACTCATCAACAGATTTGAGGCCTGTCAGTTACCCTCAACCTGTCTTAGCACATCTTCCAAGATGGTTTAACAGGATGTGTCCAGTACATATACATACTACAGCTTCCTGGAACCACGGATGAGAGCTGGGTAAAACAGGTGGACTCCAAAGGTAGATGATCAACCCTGAGTAGAGCTCAACAAACCCTCACAAGAGAGATTGTAGTCCTCTGAACACCCTATATACTCAATTAATATGTGTTAAATAGTTGTCTTCTAGTCTGGAATTTGCATTACATAACTTCAAATTACTAGAGTGCTTCAGGTAGGTTTCAGACTAGATGACTCCTGAGACCAATTACATTTAAATAAATTAAGCAAATCTAAATAAAATTAAACTTATTTAAAGATTATTTAAAATCAGGCTGTGCTTGGAATCATGAAGACCTCAGTTCAATCTTACCTCTGAATCTTACTATGTTATTTTGGGCAAGTCATGTAACCTCTATCAGCCTCAGTTTCCTCACATATAAAGTTAGGATAATTATGGAACCTACCTTGCAAAGTTGTTATGAAAATTAAATGAGGTAATATACATATTAAGAACTTAAAAAAATGTTAAAGTACTATATAAAAGTTAGTCATTAATATTGTTAATAATAATTTAAGAAATTCTATAAACACATTATTCACCTATTATAGAGAGAGCATTGTGCTCTATCTTGGCAGAGAGACAGAGATATCCTTGCCCTTGTGGAGCTTTTAGTCCACTTTGGGGGGGTTGTGTTGGCATACAGATACACACATATAATAATTAAATGCTTTATAGATGTATAGAACACAGGTGTCAAACTGACAGAGGGTCACAAGTGGACAGCAAGTCCAACTGCATTAAAATTTAATTGGGAAATGTTTAACAAAATAAATAAAAATACGGTACCACATAAGTAATGCTAATTTGCGATTTTCTAAGTCAGACTCTTTGAGTTTGGGAGCCCTGGTACAGAGCCAAGTTTGGTGTAAGATGCGAGAAGGAAGTGAATTACCCACAGCGAGAGTTAGTAAAAACTTCCACATCTAAAATTTGGTGATTATTCTTTCAATTGTTGTGATATTAAACATGTTCCATTTTAGGAAACTGACACATTTTGGCACAATAAGAACAGAAAAAATATTGAAAAGATCTTAGGCTGATGGAATTTCATAGCTTTAGAAGTGTAAATTTTGTTACAATCATAGAACAGCAAATAACAGATAGAAAGATCTCTAATGATGATATTCCTTTGTTTTCTGAACAAGGCAAATGAGAGTTTTTAAGTTCTTCATAACTTGGTCCTTCCCTACTCTTCCAATCTTCTTACAGTTTGTAATTGTTGATCAGTTGTGTCTGCTTCTTCATCAATCTGTGGATCATGGCACACCAGTACTCTACATGGGGTTTTCTTGGCAAAGGTGGTGGAGTGGTTTGCCATTTCCTTCTCCAGAATATTAAGACAAACAGAGTTTGAATGACTTGCAACAGTCACATAGCTAGTAAATATTTGAGGACAGACTTGAAATCAGGTCTTTCTGATTCCAGGCCCAATACTCTATCCACTGAACCACCTACGTGACTTTCTTATACTTTACTCTCTTCCAAGTACTCTGTGATCCAGTAACGCTGGCCTTCCTACTGTTCATCCCTTGCAACACTCTTATCTCCTGATTCTCTGTGGGTTTGGTTGTTGTTCTTTGTTGGCTTTTTTTCTTTTCCATGGCTTTCCCCCATGCCGGGAAGGCTCTCCCACTTTACCTCTGCTTCCTGGCTTCTCTATTTTCTTTGAAATCTCAGATCAGATAATAGTTTTGTAAGGGGCTTTCCCTTTTCCTTCTCCCTGTGCCCCCTTGTCTGTGACTGTCTTCCCTCACAGATTGCCTTCCATTTAGTCTTGGCATACAGTTTTTTTCATGTTTTGTGCCCTGTTAGAATGTGGACTCCTTGATGACAGCAATGGTTTTTGTCTTTTTTTTAAGTACGATGCTTAGTACAAAATGAGCTCAAAAAATACTTGTGGTTATGATACCGGCAAACAGACAAATCTTTATTTTTTCATTCTTCTGCTTATATTTATGTCTATACTTATCTACTTCATGACTTTTGTTTCACTTATTTTAACAAACTTTTTTTTTTTATAATATATTATCCCATGTTTGATACCTTTACTCTGAACTCTATATTTCCCTGCCTGTTGGTGTCCAGAAAGATTGAGGAAATTTCTGGTGAATGAGTTGATCTAAGATCTCAGTATTTTCAGGCTTGCTCTGGGGTAGAAAAAAGGGCCAAGATTGAGGTAGGAGTCTGTCTCTCTTCATTCCTCTCCTTTGGAATACTAGAACTGGAAGGAACCTCAGAATCACAGAACACAGAATGACAGAAATTGAAGAGGCCTTAGAATCACAGAACACAGGATGTCAGAGCCAGAGATGGAAGAGACTTTGACATTATAGAATAAAATGTCAGAGCTGTAAGGGGCCTTGTATGCACAGAACATAAGAGCTATAATCTTAGAATCATGGAACACAGATGGTCAAAACTGGAAAGGATCTTAGAATATGGAAGACAGAACTTCATAGATATGGAAGAGATTTTAGAATGACAGAACCAAAGGATGCCAGAGCAATATGGAACTTGAGAGATCAAGGCCAATGACCTCATGTTTTAGGAGACCCCAGGAGGCTAAGTGATTTGCCCAAAGGTCACATAGCTAATTAGTGATAGAGATGGACCTAACAATACACATCTCTAGGTGCTTGGTCCAGAGTTCTTTCCAGTCTTTACCCCCTCAGCAGGCAGACAGGTCTCCATTCCACATAAGGATTTATAGATTAAAACTTGACATGTTGTGTCAGAAGTGGAGCAGTATTGGTCACCCCAGGGAGGTAAGACACTCGTAGTTACCTGACTTGTCTAAAAACACAGAACAATAATCAATCATTATTACCCTAAACAGCACTTGATGCTAAACTCCAGTGCCTCGTCTCTCTCCTCCTCACTATATGCTTTCACATTTGGGTCCCCATGTTCCCATTCACTGTGTCATCTTCTCCCAAGTTACCTCATGTGCGCTTCCCCCACTGCTCCCAATTTCCTATGCTCGGCTGGGCTGGGATTGAGTGGCAGTTCAGAGCCAGAAAGCAGGTGCTGTGGAAGTGAAGCGTGCCATTCAGACAGTACATTAGGTAAAGGCACAGCCCCAGGGGAACGCTAATGCTTAGCATTGCAGCAGCCCCAACTGTTCCTCCAAGAAGAGGGGAGGGCCAGTTCTGACCTGCTCTGACCAGATGTTTGGGAAATCTGCCAGATTGCAGCAAATAGAATTGCTGTTAATTTATCAAAGGTGTAATAAGTATTAATGAAGTCCCTTTCTAGAGGCTTTGTTTACAAGTGGTGATGCTAAAATCTAAGAGCAAGGAATACCAGGGCTCATTGCATGAGGAGAGACGGTGCTTCGAGGTGATGGCCCAGTAGTGTCACAGAAAGATGGGTGGACTGGAAATGGAGAAATTTGAGTTTAAGCCCTCAGCTTTGCCATCTCCAAGTTATGGGATGTGAAGAAACTCATAACACCTTTCTAAAACTCAGTTTCATCATCTGTAAAATGGGGACAATAATAATAAAAACAATAATATTAAACTGCCCTAATAAAGAATAAAAGTCAACATTAAATGAGACCATGAACCAAGAGCCCTATATAAATATATTGATGATGATGATGATGTAGAGTGACTCTTGGAAGGTATAACACAGTCTTGGGAGTCGGAGAACTTGGGTTTCAAACCTGCCATTGACACTACCTATGTGACTTTGGGCAAAGTACTTAACTTCCCTGGGTCTAAGTTTTGTTTGTAAAAATGAGGAGTCTAGACTAAATAGCCTCTGAAGTGCCTTTCAACTCTAGTTCTATGACCCTGTTATTTTATAATTATACTGTTCCTTAGGATCTATCTAGGTGTGCCCTGCTTTAAATCATAAAGTTGAATTAGATTCAAAACAAGTATATATTAAGTTTCTACTGTGGGCTAAGAATCTAAATTTCCCAAACAGATCTTTGTAATTCAATTAAAAAACAACAAAACAAATTAAGCCCCAACCACATTATTTGCAAACTACTATGCTTATAGGCTTGAAATAGAAAGATAAAAGAGGACGTAGCTCCTGCTCTTAAGAAGTTTACAATCTCATAAGAAGAAATATATTTAGTTATTTATTTTTTTATTCATTCATTCATTTACCTAATTATTTATTTTTTTACTTATTTATTTGTTTGTTTATATTTATATATGAATGTATATGCATATGCACATATATACATGTATATGTGTATGTATGTATGTATGTGTGTATATATATATATATATATATATATGCACACAACTAAGTACAAGACAAGTCATAATGCTGTAAGTACAAAGGAGATGTTCAGCCAATAAAAATTTATTAAGGGCCTACAATGTGCCAGGTCCTTTGCTAAGTTATAGGGAAACAAAGAAATGTTAAAAACAACAAGAACAACATTTCTCTGCTCGTAAGGAGTTCACTGTCTAATAGGGTAGATAAAGTGTAAACAACTATGTACAAACAAGCTATATAATAAAATGAATTAAAAATAATCAACAGAGAGAGGGCATTTGGGTTAATGGGGATTAGAAAAGACTTCCTGTAGAAAGCAGAATTTAGGTGGGACTTGAAGGAAGGCAGGAGTCAGAAAGGAAGTAGAAAAGAATTCTAGATAAGAGTTTTAGTGGGTGAAAAATGCTTGAAGTTGGAAGATGGAGTGTCTTTTGGGAGGAATAGCAAATTCCAGCATCACTGAATCACAGAGAATATAGCAGGTTGTTGGGAGCAAGCAGTTTTAACTTCAAGAAAACTGGAAGAGTAGGTGGGGACAAGATATTAGAAGAGATTCAGAAAAGAGATTGCTTTCAGTTGGGGAGTGAGAGAATCAGAAAATATTTAATGGAGGAGGTAGTGTCCAAATTAGCACTTGCAAGGCAGGACAGATTTCAGCAAGGTGCCTGGTCCATGTTAGAGAGGTGGAAATGGAGGCCAAGTAGTATTAGAACCCTGATCGTGAGAATGGCTATGGTTGCGCTAGAGAGCACAGAAATCCAATTCATCCCTGCATTAGTGCCAATAATTAGATAACTAGACATCTGACTCCTTTAAAAGATTAATATTAACTGCCACCATTTACTTGTTTTTCTCCAGAAGATAGTTTTGCATTAAAATAGCATTGTAAACTCCATTTTGCCTTCCATCCACCATTCATAAGCTTAAGTTTCAAGTTCTTGCAAATTCTGATTTGGGGAAAGTCACAAGACTATTCTCTCTTTCAGCTTTCACAGTCACAAGACTACCTCCCCCACCCTTCACTTAAATACATCCCAATTCTCTCCACCAGTGAGAAACCAGGTATCTTAATCCTTATATCCTATTTTTTCCTACTCCCTTCAATTATATAATAATTTTAGGAACCAATATTCAAGACCTTTTTGCTGACCAAAAGCCTTGGACTACATTTGTTTCCACAAATGTATGCTTTGATAAACAAATCTTTGTCTGGATGTAACTCAGTACCTTTATTCCATTGTAACAATAGGGTCCAGTGAGGAGACTGACCAAGTTGTGGGAAAATATTCACATTAGATAACAATAAGTTTACACTTTTCATATCTCCATAGAATTCTTTCCTTTATTAAGAAAAAACAAAAACAAAAGTCATCTCCAAATTCTTTTAAATGGAAATTAGAGCTGTAACCAGGAATGATGGCACAGGAACAAATTCAATTGATCTCAGAGTGTTTAAGGTATGGTCATGGTCACATGTGGTTAAAGTGGACTGACCACAGTGGCCAGGAAAGGTGAAGAGTTTGAAGAACTTGGAGTCTAGCGATTTCAAAGAGACAAATTTGGAGAAGACAACTGTGAAGCTACTACAAACTTAAGTGAGAGAATAGTTAGAGACCCAGAGGTTCATAGATGAGGTTCGTAGTAACATGGAGGCAGATATTTGAGACTATCAGCTAGTTTCTTATCACCTCTTATGTGGACTTTCTCAATAGACTCTTTTAATTAATATAATAGATTTTTGGATATAATCTTGTATTTATATCATCTCAATTTCTGAGTGCATCTTTTTGCCTCCCCACTGGAAGAGGGCTGCCTTTTTGGTCAAGATTAAAAAAAAGAAAAAGAAAAATATGAAGAGAGGAAAAAAATCCACAAAATGGGCTAATATGCTGAAAAAAATCTGATAATATATAAAATATTCCACATTTATAGACCACATATCCTTTCACTTACAAAGGAATAGGAATGAATATGAAGAACAGTTTGTCAACAATAAAGGAGATTTCCAGAAGGCATAGAGGAAAGGGAAGGAAAGGACATTCAGAGCTAGAGAAGCTTACTGTGTGACAAGGACAGTGTTTAGAGAGACAGAGGACACAGTTTATTGAATTTCCTGTTGATTTCCCTCTCTGATTCTAGGTGGATCTGGAGTTTTCCTTGTGGCATGTTTCCCTAGACCAGGCAACATGTCTGGAGCAATCTTCTCCCATGAGGAGGCAGACCCTGTGAGATGGAGTTGATGACCTTATATAATAGCCAGCGGGATAGTAGCCCAGAGGATTGAAGAAGTCATCTAGTTAGCAGCCAATTGAATGGGGGTAGGGTAGATGATGGTGAGGAAGTGCTTTCCCTATATGTTTGGCCTAGGGCAAAGCCCCAGCTGTCCTGTGCTATTCATGCTTCAGATAAAAGTTTTCCTGTATAGGAATTGGCAACATTTTATAAGTAACATGGGATTATAGGATAATAGATATAAAGCAGAAAGGGACATCAGAGACTAGCCAATCATCTTTATTATCTTCCTTTATTTACTGTTTTGGGAGAATGGATGTGGGCAACCAACCCCACACCCATTTCCAGTCAAGTTTTTAAAAGTACTTTTTAGAAATATTATACACACACACACACACACACACACACACACACATATATAAAAAATGTTTTGCCCAATTGTAGGTGAAGACAATTTTTAACATACATTTTTTTGAAAAATGAATTCCAAATTTTCTCCCTCCTCTATCCCTGAGATGGTAAGCAATTAGATGTAAGTTATACATGTTCAATCATGTAAAACACATTACCAAATTAGTCATATTGAGAAGGAAGACAGAGACTCAAAAGGAAAAAAAAAACATGAAAATAAACATAGAAAGTGAAAAACAGCATGCTCTGGCATTCAGACTTTATCAGTTCCTTCTCTAGGGCTAGATGGTATTTTTCATCGTGAGTTCTTTGGAATTGTGTTGGATTGTTGTACTGCTGAGAATAACTAAGTTATTTACAATTGATTATCATTAGTATTGCTGTTACATTATACAATGTTCCCCTGGTTCTGCTCACTTCACTTTGCATCAGTTCATATGAGCCTTTCCAGGTTTTTCTGAACTGATTATTCTCATCATATCTTATAGCACAGTTGTATTCCATTACAATTTTATATTGTAACTTGTTCAGCCATTCCCCAGTAGCCCCTCAATTTCCAGTTCTTTGCCATCAGAAAAAGAGATGCTAAAAA
The DNA here is from genome assembly GCA_028646515.1 of Pseudochirops corinnae. Taxonomy (NCBI): domain Eukaryota; kingdom Metazoa; phylum Chordata; class Mammalia; order Diprotodontia; family Pseudocheiridae; genus Pseudochirops; species Pseudochirops corinnae. Next base: position 321,731,587 of record CM053585.1, on the reverse strand, counting down.
TATTTTTGTACAAATAGGTCTTTTTTCTTTAAAAAAAAAAAATCTCTCGGATATTTCTGGACCAAAGGGTAGGCAGTTTTATAGCCCTTTGGAATAGTTCCAAGTTGCTCTCCAGAATGGTTGGATCATTTTACAAGTCTACTAATAGAACATTAGTTTTGCCATTTCCCATCTCCCCTCCAACCATTAAATATGTTCTTTTTCTGTTATATTAACCAATCTAATAAGTGTGAGGTGGTACCTCTGACATTTTTTTTTCTTTTTTTAATTGGAATTTTTCTTAATAGTGATTTAGAGCATTTTTTATTTGACTATGGAGAACTTTGGTTTTTTTTCACCTGAAAACTCCCTGTTCACATCCTTTGACCATTTGTCAGTTGTGGAATGACTTGTATTATGAATTTGAATCAATTTTTTATATATTTGAGATATGAGGCCTCTATCAGAAAAACTTGCTGTAAAAATTGTTTCCTAGCTTTCTGGTTTCCTTGGAAACTTGGTTGCATTTGTAAAGTACATTTTGAAAGTATAAATGTTCCTGGTAGAAGAGGAGGAAGGCTCAAATTTTAACAACTAAGAACCTCTCCATCATCTGGTAACACCTTAGCAGGGACTGGGATCATAGGACTTAGAGGAAAAGGGAAACTTGGAGAGCATCTAGTCTAAGTCCTTCATTTTAAAAATAAAAAAACTAAGGCTCAAAAAAGGAAAGTGATTTTATCAAACTTAGCCAGGGTGTAAGTAGCTAACAAGGAGGAGGAGAACCAGGAGAGAGCAGTGTCACAAAAACTTAGAAGGTATCAAGAAGAACAAATGATTGAAAGTATCAAGGCCTACAGAAAAGGCAAGAAGTATAAGTACTGAGAAAAGCTCATTAGATAAGACAATTAAGAGATCACTGATCACTTTGGAGAGAACAGTTTCAGTTAAATGGGGTTAGTAGCCAGACTGCAGAAAGTTAAATAGTGAGTGAGAGAAACAGAGGCTCTCTCTAGTAGTTTAGCCATAAGATACCTACATTGGGTATCATGCCCTTGCCTGAGGATGCTCTGCCTAAAAGAAAGTACATTTTAAAGATTGAAACCTAACAGTTATCTTGGGATTTACTGACTAGATTTCTTCTGTAAAGAAGATGCCTTAAATCCAATTCACTCTGCCTCTTATTGATTAGCCAACAGTGGGTCCCTGCCCAAGCGCCACTTAATGGTAAATTTTTGTGTCCTGATGGTTCAGAGTGAATGCAAATGGAAGTTGTATCTCCTTGGGCCAGCAACCCTGTGAGTCTTCCTCTCTTAGTTTTTTTTTTTTTTTTTTGATTATTAAATGGACCATCGCTTGACTCATTTTTTTGTTTGTTTTCAACCATTTATTTGCTGTGTTACAAGAGGTAATTAGTCTAAAAGACCAAAGCCCATGTAATCATCTGATTCCTCCAGTTCCTCTTTCTTTTAACTTTCTTTCTTCTCTTCAGCAGGGGCAGCACAGGCAGCAGGGTACTACCCCATGTAGGAGCAGCACCCAGCTGCCAGAGTAGCTTCTACACATTTCAGATGAGACTTCTAATATCAGTGTTGGCCAGGATTTTTGCAAATAGACCAGGCCAGAAAGGTTCAACATTTACACTTGCTGCTTTATTAAATGAGGGTATTGATTTTATCCTCCGTGACCACGATGTTATTGTCATGCAGGATTAGGACAGAGTAGATGCAGGAGAGCTGCCTGGGCTGGTGCTAGCCACTGACTGAAGTGAGCCTCAGCCTCAGCCTCACCCCAATGCCACCTTAGCTTCCCAGGAAGGACCAAGAGAGCACCTAACGGGCAAATGATGTGGGATGGCACCACTCTTGACTCACTTCTTAAACAGGCCTAATTACTGCATGGGCATTGCCTCAGTCAAAGTGAGAACTGGGAAAGATCTTAGTTTAAAAAGCTTGAGGTCTCTTGCTACATTCTGGGCCATCTCCAATGATCCTGATCTGTGTCTTGCTAGTGGACCCAGATGGCTCTAGAGGAGAAAGTGATGCTGGTGACTTTGCACAGCCTCTCCCACTCCAATCCAATTCAATTGCAAGTCATGGCATCATCTTCTGAATATCATGATCCTCTTGAAGAACAAAGGACAAACCAGAGCCACAGCAACAAAAGGGAGAAGACATATAGAATGAGTTCAGCTGGCCGGGATGGATGTATCCAGTGAGGCATTTTTAAAGATGAGAGAGATATAAGAATGTTTGCAGGCAGTAAGAAAGTAGCCAGTAGATGGGGGGATATGGAATATAAGTGAGATAGTAGGGAAGATAGAGGGGATAATCTGGAGAACATGGGATGGAAAGGGTTCACTTATACACATGGAGGAGTTTGGTTTTTGGAGGACACCCTTTCCCTGTGAGACGGGGTGAAGGAGAAGGTAGAACGGGAGGTATAAGTGATGTGAGAAGAGGGAAAGGGAAGAAGATGGATCTCACAGGGAATGACTTCAGAATTTTTCAATAAAATATGAGATAATGATTCTGCAAGAACAGGGGGAGAAAAAGGAGGAGAGGTTTGAGAAGAGACAAAAAGGTTAGAAAAAGCTGCTGTGGGTGTGTGGCATAGGAAGTCAGTTAGGAAGTATAAAACAGTTGCCTTGCCTCAATGAGGGTCTAGATGAGATTATGTAACATAAATTTGTATTAGATCCAGTTAGAATAGTTTTATGCTTTTCCGCAGTAGTATGTGAGCAGTAGTGAAGTTAACGGATGGGTAAAGGTTTAGTAGGGATATATTTGAGAGGATAAAAGGTCAAGACACTCAGAAGAGAATCACTTGGTTCACCAAGGGGTCCAGAAAAGGAAGAAAAAAAAAGTATGGACAACACAAGGGTGATGGTCTGGCAAAGAACTAAGAAGAGTAGAGGGATTGAAAGTGATGGTTTAGAAAAAAAGATTTGTAGTTGCAAGATAGAAGGAGAGCAGAATGATAACTGATTATGATCAGATAATGGGATTTCAAAATGCAAATACATAGAAATGGAGCTGTTGTGGGCTGACAGCAAGAAAAAAGAGAATTACAATCTCTGAATACGGTTATGGTGGAGAGAGGAGAATGTTATAGGAAATCAATAAATTGAGGAACCAGAAGTTTAGGGTGTTTGTGAGAGTATATGTCTGTTGAAGTCCCTCAGTATGAGGGTTAGGGAGGAGAGAAAGACTGTGAACCAGGCACTGGTTGAGGAAGGAAAGAAAGTAGTCCAGAGACTGGTAGACAGCTGCCATCAGAATCCTGATTGGGTGATAAATGTGGTTTGGAAGAATCTCCAAGGAGAAGAGGTTACTAAGGGATGGTTGGTAGAGGGAGAGCCTAGAAATGGCAATGCAGAACAAGAAGTTTTCCAACTCCCTACCATGACCAGTAAGTCAGGATAACCAGTACAAGTGAAGCCAGGGAAGCTGTATAATCAGAAAAGAGCCAGGTCTCAGTGAGCCAAAAAATAAAATAAAATAATGGAGTGAGAAAGATAAAGATTTAAGATTAAAGTGAGTTGGCTACCAATAGAACATGCATGCCAAATAGCACAGAAGGGTGAGTACCTTTAGAGTGGGAAATACCATGCAAAGAAGGTGGCTAGAGGAAAGTTGAGCTGTGGAGCTTGAGAATAAAGGAGTAGTCAGTTAGGGAAAGAGTACGGTTATCTACTCGTTATTCAGAATTTTGAGGATGGGGAGAATATAATGCGATAGAAGTATGTTAACAATTGAGGAATGATTTCAAGTAGGTTATCATTGTCCCTTGGAGTCTGGTCTCCAAGTGGAATTGTCCCAGGGTGTCAGGCAGCTGTGTGTAGCTGGAAATCTGGAGATGGAGGAAGGGAAGGAAATACAGAGATGAGGAAGTTGTTCTGGAGCTTTGAATACCTGGAGCATTTATCTGAAACATAATTAATGTTGAGCAAGCTAGGAAGGCTCCCTCCTTTCGAAGAAGACAGTGTTTTCTTCACCAAAGACTATATGCTCCTTGAGGACAATAATGGTGTCATCTAAATTTTGTATCTTCCTCAGTATACATTACTTTGCACACAGAAAGCACTTAATAAATGTGTCCTATGTTGTATTGTGTCATGTCACAACATAGCATAGCATAGCAAAATATCATAGCAAATAATTTATTATATAATGGCTCCCTGAGTATGGCAGAGGTCAATTCTCAAAAGGAAATGGGAGCTTTATATCTTCTCCAGCTTCCATCACATAGCTCTATTCTGCACACAGTAGGCAACTAAAGAATGTTTGCTGAACCTTATTTTGTTGAATAATGATAATATAAATAACAAAGAAATTAATATAAAAACATTATTCCAGAAGGAACCTAGAAAATACCCGGGAGTTATTTGAAGGAGGGTGGCAAGAACCTTAGAAGTATCTATTAATTTACAGAAAATTAATACTTCAATCCTTTGAAAGATCATAAGCTACGTATCTACCTGCCACCCATTCCCTTAGGAAGGAGTCTTAATGAGATGCTATGCACTTAAAAAAAATCATTGACTATTGGTCACAAACCTAGTGATTGATGTCTCTGCCCTTGTCTAGGCAGCTCATTGGGATGAAAGACACATACACTATAACTAGACCCCATACTTGAAACTTTTCTCTTTTGCTTGCTCTCTAAATGTAAATCAGGTCAAAAGGCGATGTAGGATTGTTTCTAAATGTCCCAGTGAGTGAACCAGGGCCTCAGATGACAGAACTTCTGAAGAACCACATGGTAATGTTGCCCCAACTTAGTCCCCTCTATATCAGGCCACATTTTTTTTCATCAAGTTTAACTTATTGGAAAGGATAAAAATTGTGGTCCTTTTAGACTAATATTGTGTGTGAAATATTCACTTATGAAACCTGAAAGAATATGAACCTAGCCAACTACGAGGGAGGTTTGGGGCAGGGGATAGTGTGGCAGGGGAAGGTGTTGTCAAAATTCGTACTGAAAACTGGGGCCCATTTTCTTTCTGGGAGGCCCATACACAGTGCCAAGAACTATAAGCTGCTTGTGATGTTAGCTCCTAACCAAGAAAAAGCAAAGAGCTTCACATGGGTCCTAACTCAAAGTGAAACACTAGGCAGGATGAAGTCACAGAAATCGAAATCAAAAAGAAAAATTAAATTGAAAAGGTTTGATAGGTGCTAACTCTACTCTCCAAACCACTGATTTTCCCACAGATACCCTGGACTCTGTGAGGCTGAGTTCTGTGCACTTGCAACAACGGACCCAAGAATTACTTCCTGGACATTGTTTCTGCTTGAGCGTCTGTCTCTTCAATATAGAATAATAGAACTGTAAGATGTGCAACTGAAAGAGATTTTTGAGGCCACCTTGTCCAATCCCTCATTTTACTTATAAGGAATAGAATCTCGGAGTAGTATTAAGACTCTATTCCATTTCCTCTTACTCCAAATTTTCTTTTACTACATCACATTGCTCCATTTATCACAGAGGTCAATGGATGTGACATCAAGTAGTTCTGGGCAGGAATCTGAAATAAGTTTTCACATTTCATCATCAACATACTTTTAGAACTTATGGCATCTGGGATCAAGATACCAAGAGACCAATATCTGATGGATAGATAAACTTCTTAAACCATAGCAGATACACAAGCATACCTCTCATAGTAGGATTTCTTTTCTTTTCTTTTTTTTTTGCTTTTTGGAGGGCAATTGGAGTTAAG
>CM053585.1:321703814-321725383 GCA_028646515.1 Pseudochirops corinnae | reverse complement strand
CTTCCCCTCCCTTCCCTTTTTTTCCTCCCCTTCCTCCCCTTCCCTCCCTCCCTTCCTTCCTTTCTTTCTTTCCTTTTTAAAAATTGATCATAGCTAATAGAAAAATTTGTTTTGCATGGCTATACATGATTGTAATGGGTTTTGTTTTTCTTCTCAATAGGTGAAAGAGTGAAGAGGAGGGAGAGAATTTGGAACTGAAAAAAAAATAAAATCAGATACATATCAATACTAATAATAAAATAAATTTTAAAAACACCTATTTAGGAGGTATGGTGTGCTCCTCTTCTGCCTTACCTTACCTTGTCCCTCTCAGATACAGGTATTCTAAAAATTAAAACAAAGCAAACCGAGTTATATTTCCATCAGTATTCTTCCTAAAATGTGATTCCAAGAACTATATATGACATTCTATCGCATTTGACCTATGACAGAAAATAGTAGGATTCTGATTTCAAAATCAGCTTCCAGTAGGCCTGCATTTAAAAACAAACAAGCAAACAAACAAACAAACAAACAAGACCACCTAAGACTCCCAGGCACTTGGACACAATTCTCTAGTTCTTCTTCCCTTCTTAGATTGGACCAAAGTTGTCCCCTGGCCAGTAATGGATCTTTTCCAGGTTATGCTACATCTCATTTGGTCCTCTAGTTCATCCCTATTAGCCACAGATTCTTGTTGAATTGCATATAGAATTCAAGTGGCATTTCTGAGGAAGAGAGCATAGATTCTACATCTTGCCCAGAATAACTCAATGACTACTTTACTGCCTGTAGCTGTACAGTTTATTTATAATTATAGCCACAGTCTGCCTGTACTTTAAATGCAAAGAGGGACTTTAACTGTCAAGTTATTATATTACTCAAGAGTTTAATTAATAACACACTAATTGTAGAAGCCAACATCAAGAGTCACATCATATTGTTTCTATTACATGTTGAAAGTATTTGAAGTGATTTAGTAATTTAAAAAAATAAAAAAAAAATAACTTTGAAATAGAATCCTATCTTCTCATAGGGAAAGAAAGTCTTCCATGATTTTCTCATTTCCCGAGTTGTAGAATTTCCCCCTGGGTTCTATGCTGAAGAAGTATTAAAGGATAGTTTAAAATACAGTCAGACCAAAACATAGTTAAATATTGTTTAGATATGAAATCACCTGCCAGAATGCTGCATGAACACTCCTAAAATACATCACTAGATTGTTGGAGCTATAAGAGCCCAAGCCTTATAAAACATAGTGACAGAACAAAAAGGAGCTTTGTATAGATAAATCTAATGTAGACCTTCTTTTTGGTAGAAATAAACTGAGACCTAGAGATGTAAAGTGATGCATCAGGTCACACAGCTGTTGATGGTTGAACTTGAACCCAAATCTTTACAGAGTCCAGTGCTCTAGACCTCTATTAGTATATATAGCAATTGCATTATCTCCTGTCATCAATGCCTTGTGAAGAAAGAATTTATTACGATGATCTCATTGTCTTCAGCCTTATAAATATTCAACAAATTTTCTTTGCATTTCAGAATGTGCATATAAGGAAAACCAATGCATGCATTGGTGACAATAAAAATTAATAAATTATGAAAACCTGATCGCCATGAAAAATCAGTGATAAAAAATGATAATTATATCTTATTAGCCACTTGAGTGAAATAGAAAGCAAGGTTAAGTTTTAAAGATTAGGAATATGATTAAAAATTGATAAAAATGATAACTTACAAAAATGAAAAGTAATAACATTGTAAAACTGAAAAACCACTAATACAATTTAATGTACTGTGATATAATATTATGTGGAGCAACTAATGTGATATGAACCATTTCAAGTACTAAAAAAAAAAAAGAATTACCTATAGGCTTGAATTAATAGATACATTTTATGGCACATTTTAACTATAACCGAAAATCAGATTCATAAAATGCAAAAGAATAAAAGGGCCTGAGAAAGCCTCTAATTTCCTCATTTCCTACACAGATAACTATATAAATTATAACTCGTGTTATGGCAGCAAAGTGACACTTAGATAGAGCCCTGACTCTGGAGTCAGGAAGATCTGAGTTCCAATCCAGCCTTAGATACTTCACTAGCTGTATGTCCTTGGGCAAATCATTCTATTTGCCTCAGTTTCTTCATCTGTAAAAAGTGGATAATCTCAGCATTTTTGTGAGGATCAAATGATATGATATATGTAAAGCATTAGACATCTTCCCTTTCACACAGTAGGTGGTATGCAAATGGTAGCTATTAATGTTATTTCTCCTAAAAGCAAGGCCCCAGAGAAAAGAAATGACCTAGATACAACCACACAGAGAACTGGAATCTGACCCTGTTTCCTCACTCCCAGTCCAGTCCTTTTTCTACTCGACACTCAATAGTGCCTGTTTCCAAAAGGGCACATACGAATTGTTTCCATTACCAGGTGTAGAGAGGGCATCATTCACCACTTTCTAAGCCGCAGATGCACAGTTTGTAAACTAATGAGGTGCAAATTCACATAATCAGTGATTGCAGAAGAGGTCTTGTTTGGCGAACTGCGATGCAAAGATGGCTGGAAAAGCAGTTATGGAAGGAAATAATATGGAATAAAATAGAATGGAGAAATTTCAATCGACTCTCTTAGCTGCTGTAATTTATGAGACTATGGGTAGTGATCTGTTTGATAAGCAATTCAGCTATAACACTGTGAAAAAAGTAGAGTTGATATTGCTCATTACCAAAGGTCAGTAGGGTTTATTTACCCCACACCAATTTCTACTTATGCATTCATGTTCTAAAATATTCCACTTCTAAAATGCAGTGCAGACTGTTTTGAAAACCATTTCCCACCATGGATCTTTGAATGGAAAGGAAAACTGATACAAGTCTCTTGGGTGAAATTTGAAACTTATCCCATTTGAAGTACATCCAATAGGATTTATGTTGGAAACAACAAAGATAGTCAAATTGTTTCCTCTTTTAAATGGGAATGTTAGTGTTCGGAAGGACATCAACTTGATAAAGCCCCAAGGACTGAAGCCTTTTATCCACAGAACTGATATAGTCTCAGGCAACAAAGCATCAATATCTGGTTCTCTAGTAATTCTCTCCACACGTCAATTCCCTTCCAAAGTGCACAGCTCTGCGTTTCACTCTGGGATGAGCAGTATGGGTGGCAAAATTACAAAGATTCAGCATTGGGATTTAGACCATGATAAAATATGGCAGCTTTCGGAGGTTTCCAGCTCTGAGAATCATGAAATCTTAGATTTGAAAAGGATTTCAGAGGAGACCTAGTTTAATACATCCTTGAAAAGGAATAATAATCACAATCATGTTAACTCATGCTTGTATAACACTTTAAGGTTTACAAAGCATTTTCCTTACGACATAACTCTAAGGAAAAACAATGTAAACATTACTATACCCTGTGTACAGATGGATACAGTGAGACTTAAGTTAAATGTCTTACACTCTGTCATACAGTCAGCCAACCAGAAACACAATATGAACCCATATCTCTAGGTTCAGAGCTATCTCCCCAAAACTGAAGGCCTTGGCAAGTTTAATTGTATCCTTCCACAAGTAAGTAAATTTGGGTCGTACATCTAGTAAGTGTAGGAACTGGAATCAGACCAGGTATTCTAAATCCAGAGTTCTTTGCGTAACACAATGATTCAGATTACAAGAAGTAGACATTCATCATTACCTGTAAAACGTCCAATATTAGATACCTTCCTACTTCCAGAGTCAGTCCATTGCACATTTCTACTCTCTAATCCCTGCCTCATGTATACTGTGATCCAGTGGAAATGGCCTTCTTGTTGGCCCTTAAAGAAGACATTCCATATCTCTCCCTGGGCATTTTCACTAGCTCTTCCACATGTCTGAAACTCTTCCCTTCCTTATCTCCATCTCCAGACTTCCTTTAAGTCTCAGTTAAAAATCTCACCTTCTACAAGAAACCTTTCCTGATCCTCCATCATTCTAATGTGTTCCCTTTGCTGTTTATCTCCAGTTTATCCTCCATATAACTTGGCCCCATTAGACTTCAAGCTCATTGAGAACGTGGCTGTTTTTTGACTTTCTTCGTATCCCCAGCACAATGCCTGACATTTAATAGGCAATTAAAAATGCTTAACAACTTGACTAATTATTAGAATGTTTTTATTACATCGAGGAAAAATCTGCCTTTCAGCAGTATCTTTCAATTGCTCTTACTTCTGCCTCTTGATCTAAGTAAAAGTAGTGTAAACACATTTCTTTGTGACCAGTCAGGAAATGTTTGAAGGCAGTGACTAGGTCCTTCTCAGTTTTCTCTTCAGGGGAAATATCCAGATTTTTTTTTTCCCCAAATACCTTTAGTAAGGAGCAATATCTAGTCCTTCTGTAATTTAGTCTCCTTCTTCTAGCTTTTCTTGAGCTTGTCAATACACTTTTTAAAATGTGTACCCCAAATAGAACATAATACTACCAGACTATAGTCAGAATATCGCCTCTCTCCTTTAGGATCTTGTGCTACTGAGAACACTGCCCTATGTTCCAATATGCTGTTTTGGAAGCAATAGCATACTATTTGTTCATAATAAGTTTATAATATAATCCCAATGGATTTTTCATTCCTCACCCCTCTTCTACTTCTACTACTACAACTACATGATGATTATCATAGCAATATGATAAACTGATGTAGAATCATGCCCCCAAAACTCAAAGAAGGGAAAGTTATTTAAATGTCTGTGGGAAGGGAAATCCATGACTGCACATTTCAAAATGGGGCAGGTAATGAAAGATTACAACAGAGTCAAAACCCAGGGGTGAAAATGAACTCAAGGAAGAAGATCTGTGACTTGCATCTTTTGAAGTAAGGGTTAAAGATCAAGCACTCATTAGAAATTATAGCAGTGAAAAAGTCTGAGGTAATGGATCACCTAGACTCAATTGTCTGCAAACATTGGCTACTATGGGAAGCTAAGGTAGTCATCAGTGCCCAGGACCTCTGGCAATATTCTTTAGAACAGTGGTTCTCAACTTTCCTAATGCTCTGACCCTTTAATACTCATATGTGGATGTATCTGCATGTTGGTGGACTCGCCTGGAGACGGATAGAGGAGCTGTGTCTCGGTTCCTAAGACCATCGGAAATATATGTTTTCTGATGGTCTTAGGTGATCCCTGTGACCCCTCTGAAAGGGTCATTTAACCCTCAAAGGGGTCGTGGCCCACAAGTTGAAAACCACTGCTTTAGAACAATGGTTTTTAATCTAGTTTCCATGAACTTATAAAAAAAATTTGATATCTGTATTTCAACATGTCTAAATTCCTTATTTTATGGAGCTAAAAACATTCTGAGATGAAGATCAAAAGTTTCACCAGACTGCCAAAAAGGTCCCAGGACATTAAAACAACAACAAACAAATAATGGTTAAGAAGCTTTGCTTTCAAAGGATACAAAGATGTTTGAGAAGCATTCATTGCCCTGCCCTGACACAGTCTGCAGTATCTGACAAGAAAATTTTAAGAAGTTAAATAATAAAAGATGTGAATTAAACTTCAACAACAGAAAGCAGAGAAGAAAACGTTACTTTAAAAAGTAGTTGTGAATTGACTGGAGACTGACTAAATAAGACAAATAGAAGGAAGAAGCTAAGGATATAAAAAATGCAGAGAAATCCAGGGAAAATATGTATTGATGAAAATGAAGCACTAAACAGAATGAGTAAATCTCTTTAAATACAGCAGCCATGAGAATGAAAAGAACAGGAGTAACAAAGGAGTCAAAACAGAAGACCAAAAAGTGATAATGATCAATCTGCCCACTCCCCCGCCCAAAAAAAGAGGGATATAAGAAAATACTCTTCACAGGTGGCGGCCTATGGGTGTAGAACATCACATATTGTCAGACTTTCGTGTGCTGGCTAATTTTGAATGGACAACTTTGTTTGTTTGCTTTTTCATATTTTAAAAAATTCTTTATTTTAGAGGTTTGTCCTCTGGGTGAGGAGATACCCAGGGAAGCATAGACGTAAAACAAAACTAGCAAAATAATAATATTGCGGCTCAGTGGATAGAGCTCCGGGCCTGGAATCAGGGAGACCTGAGTTCAAATTTGGTCTCTAAAACTTACTAACCATGGGCCACCAGACAAGCAACTTAAGCTCAGTTTACCTTAATCTACTGGAGAAAGAAATGACAAAGATGTCAAAATGTGTAATCCACAGGGTAATGAAGAGCCAGGTGTGAAGGAATGACTCAACAACAACAAAAACATACTTCATACTTGTTTTATAAAGTTAAAATTATGGACAATCTGTGCTATAGGAATTCAAAGAAAGCTTCCTGCAGGAGATAGGCCATGAGCTGGACTTTGATAGATGGATTGGGATTTCTAGGGCTGGAAAGGAGGAATGGAAGTATTTTGGGTGGGGAGACAGGCACAGGATCCTTATTTGTATTATCGACAGAGGGACATATTAAGCTATTAAGCTCTTTGAGGATAAGCTGTGTGTTCCAATGATATTCTTCCCACCTGTTCTATTTTTTTGTAATCTCCTTCCTCCAGTCTGTGGGGATCTCTTACCTACTCTTGACCACCATATTAAAGGAAGGATACTGGTAAGCTGGAGAGCATCTGCATGAAGGTGATTAAAATTTTGACTGAAACTAGACATCTCGTACAAGGACCTAAAAGTCCTGTCTGGGAATAAGGTGCAAAAAGTAGTAAATATTAGTAAAAGGTAGTAAAAAAAAATAGAAAAATTTTCAAGCAATTGTACCAAAGAGCAATACACTTAATCAAGTTCCCCATTAATGGAGAATCACAGATGAAGTTGAAAGGAGGTCATGCAATCCAAACTTCTCATTTCATAAATGAGAAAACTGAGGCCCACCCAGAGAAGAGAAGCAATTTGACCAAGGTCATAAATCCAGTGGCAGAACAAGGACTGGAATTTAGATCTTCTGACTTCATATCCAATGCTCTTCCTAACTAGAACAATGTGGCCTTTTAATGATAATTGTGAATATTAAGATTAAGGTCTTTAATTTGTGGATGAAATGCACAAAACCTTTGTACTGTGAGTTTTGGGGGAAGAGAATCTCTTCTTAAATAGTAGCCCCAGATGTCAAAGAAATGTAGCCACCAGGGTTGTGCAAATAAAACTTTCAGTCTGATTCCATCTCAAAGGAAAGTTTTTTGTTACCTTAGCCATCTCTGAGGTGCCCTCTCAGGTTTTGTTATTCTATGATTTTAAATGTTGGGACTACCATTTTTTTGGCCTAGGATGGCAAAACCTATAGTTGGTTTTCTCTAGGGAGTATGTTGTACAGTGATGGAGTATGGCTCCTAAAGTCAGATAAAAGTTATCACCCTGAGTTTAAGTCCAGCCTTAGACACTTACCAGTTGTGTGACCCTGGGCAAGTCACTTCACCCTGTTTGCCTCAGGTTGCTCATCTGTAAAATGAGCTGGAGAAGGAAATGGCAAGCCACTCCAGTATCTTTGCCAAGGAAACCCCAAATGGGGTCATGAAGAGTGGAACACTACTGAGGTGATAGAATAATAACAAAAAGGAGGAAGGATATAAGGAATTTCTTGCAAAATCAAGGCCTTCTTGTTGCTCATCCCTCACAAATGTTCTCCTGCATAGTTCTTCAAATTTCATTGCCCATGGAGCTTCTGATTAGTGATGGTTAACTGCTTGTTAACCCAGTACTTCCCTTCATCTCCAATTTCTTTATGTACTCTGACTTTGACTCACCTACTAGGAGAGCTAGTAGCTGGTGGAAAATATCTTTTGTCATCAGAATATTTAAGTGGAAAACAATTGTTTTGTTGTGGGATCCTTTACAGTACTGAATAATTTCCAAAAGATTATCCAGCCCTACATCTTCTTCCTCTTATTCAACCCTAGGCCCACCTTATTTTTAATCTACAATTATTACCAACGATATTTATAATAGTGAGATAATTTCATGGACTTCCAAACAAACTTAATATTATCATCTGAGTAATAAGCATTCTTATCCACTTGTTTTTCTTTTATAAATTTCTAATTGGTTCTCATTTCAATGACTATGAATAATTAAATCAACAAGTATTACAAATAAATAAGCATTTATTAGCATCTTGTAGCGCTAATGCAATATTTACAGCACCCATGATCATTGTAAATATTTCTGCATGGTATTCAATCATAAAATATGACAGATTCTCTATATAGAAGAGAGAAGCAAAACATTTATTGAGACACCAGAAAACCAAATCCCAACACCAGGAAACCGAATCCATCATAGCGACGTAGAAGTTAACACACCACAATACAGCAGAGCGCCACACCATCCTTTAGCCTTCCCACAAACTAATATTTGACCAATAATTACTCACAAGTCTATCTATCTCCCTCAGAAACAAAATCTCCTCCCAACTTTCTAGCATGCTCTGACTCCCAGCTTCCTGGGGGCTCTGCTCCACCCTTCAGCAAACTCCTCCCACCACAGGCTTCATATATTACATTCAGCCTATTACTGGGCAGAGTATATTTTCAAAGCAGGAAAGGTCTTCAAATTCCCTTAGGCTTATTAAGGGGCAGGGAAGCTCTTCAATTGCCCATTACCATTACACACCTGTTATGTACTAAGGACTGGAAGCTAAGGAGTAATTTATAGCCATATTTACTGATTTGCATAAAATCTTGATAAGAATGGTCTATTTGGGCATTGAGGGTATCCTTGATGAAAGCATTGATGAAAGAAATTGGCAGACTTTTGTAGTTAATCACCACAAGACAACATGTTCATTGTCACATAACAGACTCAAAGCTAAGAAAATATAAAATCCTACTGTTTATTGGTAGCAGTCAATATCTTTTCTCCAAAAATGTATTATATAAACATGTTCATATCAATGCTGCATTCAAGACATGGGATTTAAAAAATATATATTCTTTTTATTATTAATTTGACAAATGTCAATAAACAAAAATATTTCAATTTATCTACTTTTTTTTTCTCTTTTTGTAGAGGGGAAGGTAAGGCAATTGGGGTTAAGTGACTTGCCCAAGTCACAGCTAGCTTGTGTGTTAAGTGTCTGAAATTGGATTTGAACTCAGGTTCTCCTGACTCCAGGGCCAGTGCTCTATTCACTACACCATCTAGACACCCCTTATCCACATTCTTTATCGCTTTGCAGTTTAGCTTCTGATCTCAACATTCACTTGAAACTGCTCTCTTTCTCAGTTTCCTAATGAGCTCTCAATTGCTGACTATGGAAGTCTTTGTTCACTGCTCATGCTTCTTGACTTATATGCTGCTGCTTTTGACACTGCTGACCATTGTCTTTTCTCCTAGATGTTCTCTCCTTTCTGGGTTTTTGTGACAGCACTCTATTCTGTTTGTCCTGCCCATCTTACCACTCCTGCACAATCTCTTTCACTGGCTCATCACCTATGTTTTGCTTTCCTAAATTCATGTTCCCTGAGGTTCTGTTCTAGGCTCTCTTCACTTCCCTCATTAATTCACTTCTCTCTTTTGATAACTTGATTAGCTTTCATAGGTGTGTGGGGGAGGAATCTATCTATCTATCTATCTATCTATCTATCTATCTATCTATCAATGTATATATACACACATATCTACACACACATATCTATGCATGTATGTGTGTATCTATGTATATATGTAACTTCGTATGCATAAATGTACATAAGCATATGTATGCATGTGTATATGTACATATACATACTCATACACATGCACGTATGCATGCAATGTAATAAAATATACACATGTATATATAAATACATATATTCACACACATATGCATGTATACATATATGTATATGTGTGCATGTTACACACACACATACATATATATTATGTGTATGTGTATTCAAACTTGTCTATTTCTTTCAAAGGCACCAGGTTCCCAGGCTCCATAGCATCTTCTGAATCTGAGTTGTCTCTACTCATATAGTTAGGACTTCAGTTCCAGTTCTTATTCCTTATTGCCTATATTATTTCTAAAGCATCCTGACTGGTCTCACAACCTCAAATCTCTCTCATTCTAGTCCATCCTATAAATTAATGGAGAAATAATTTTCCTTAAGCTCAGATCTAACTGTGCCACTCTCCTTATCAATCAATTCCAGGGACAGCATATTGCCCCAGCAGGAAGGGGGTGGGGAGGATAATAAACTCCTGTGTTTAGCTTTTAAAACCCTTCACAACATGGCTCCAATCTATCTCCCCAGCCTCATTAGCCATCGTTCCCATTCCCATACTCTAATTCAGCAAAATGGATCTTCTCTCTGTTTCTTACACATATCTTCCCCTGCCCTGTCTCAATCCCTTTGCTCTGCCTGTTATCCATTTCCTTCCTCCTCACCTCTGCCTCATTGAATTTCTCTTTTCCTTCAAGACGCAGTTTCAGGACCCCCTTCAACATTAAGTTTTTCCAAACTGTTTCTGTTCTCTCTGCCTATCTTGTATTTAAATTATTTTTTGTATTTACTAAATTTATATTATTCAACAGCATACTTGTTATCTTCTTCATTAGAATGAGTTCTTTGAAAGTAGGAATTATTTCATTGTTTGTACTTAGATCCCCAGTGTCCAGTACATTGTCTGATACATAGTAGATCCCTCATCAG
Organism: Pseudochirops corinnae; assembly: GCA_028646515.1. Classification (NCBI taxonomy): domain Eukaryota; kingdom Metazoa; phylum Chordata; class Mammalia; order Diprotodontia; family Pseudocheiridae; genus Pseudochirops; species Pseudochirops corinnae. Next base: position 321,714,758 of record CM053585.1, on the reverse strand, counting down.
TGTTTGCTGTTTGGTTGATTGGAACCTCACATTAACTCTGTGAGGTATGATGTGAAACTACCTATCCTCATTTTATAGATGAACCAAATCAGATACGGATATATATTAATTTGTCAGGCATTATACAACTTGTTAGTAGTTAGCTGTAGAGCTCATCTTCAAATTCCTGTTTCTGACTCTAAATCTAGTGTTCTCACAACCCATGATACTGAATTCCATTTCCTCTATGATAATTTCCCTGGCTTCCCAACCTTGCAGTGACCTCCCCTATATTTGAATTCTGATGGCAGTTATTTTTTAAAATGCAAGTTGAACTTGAAATATCTTATGTCTTCTACAAAAGTCCTCCTCCTATTTATTGCCACAGCTTAGAAGTAATGCTAAGTTTTTCATGACCAAGCCAAAAATACTGTTAGGTTATAACATACTGGAAAGACTTCAGGTTTTCTCTTGATAAAAGAATGTTTCTTTGTATGAGAACCAACCAAAGTAAGTATGGAAGATACTTCCATATTCCACAAATAACTACCACTAGGTGACAAATACTTTGGCCATGGTAAACCAAAAATGTATAAAAATATAGTATGACCTTCAGTCCTAAATTTCTCCAGGATACTAAGACCAGACCTGAAAAGGACCTCTGAAGCCATTTATTCTAACTCCTAGATTTTACAGATGAGTAAACTGAGGTTCAGGAAAATTAAGTGACTTATCCACTGTCATATAGGTAGTAATCATAATTAAGGAGATTTTAACACAGATCCTGTGATTCAGAAGCCAATGTTCTTTCTGGATATTTCATACTGACTTCAGAGTGGCTGGAAATGAGAAAAAAAGATGCCCAGAACGAAATAAACTTTAGACTATCTATGAATCCTATTTTAACTGTTAGAATTGTAAATGCAGTGCATTGGCCATGGTCCTGGAAGAAATTACCAAGAGCAATAATGACATTCTCACTATAAATGAAACCAGAAAACAAAAGGAAATTATAGCTAATTGGACAGATGGCTCACAGGTTTTCCTTAGAGAGGCAAATGAAGGAGTTAACAGAGTTGATATCATTAAGCCCCCAAAGGCTATATGAAACATCATTTGAGGAACTCTTCAATCAACCAACAAGAAAAGTAAATCCCTCTATGCACCAAGTCTTGGGCTACATTCTGGGAATACAAGTACCAAAGTGAGGATGCTTGCCCTTGAGCAGCTTAAATTTTACTAAAGTGAGACAGCATATGCACAGATAAGCAATGGCTGTATACAAAATGATAGAAACATATTCACACACATATACATATATAAATATTCATACATATATGCTTAGTGCAGGGGCCTGGGAAATATTAGATGCTTAGTAATTCTTTATTGATTAATTAATGGCGAGTAATTAACTCTAGGAATTGGGAAAGATCTTCTTGAAAGGAGTAGCTTTGGACACACGTAGTCATAATGCTTTCAGTACTATGATCTTAAGTTCATCATTTGGGTTAAAAACAAAAACAACTGTTTTTTTTTTTTTAACACATAGTTTACAATAAATGTAAAAAACCACCATGAAAGTAATTATAATTTACTAACCAACATCTATCACAGAGGATAAAGTTTCAAATTAAGTAACAAGCAGCACTTTTTGAATCCTTACAGTGTGTTTGACAGTGTACTAACCAGTGGGAATACACATAAGAGCAGAAAGACACCCTTTCCTCAAAGAGTTTATATTCTAACAGGGGAAGGCAACACATAAAAATAAACTGAGAAGAAGGGGGTGGGGTGGGGTATGAGGGGGAGGAGGAAATTGAGAAATGGAAGAGATGAAGGCACCTTAGCTTGGAAAAATGTTGGGAACGTTGGAAGAATCAGGAGTGCCCCTGGAGAGAAATGAAGATATCCACCTTTAAATGGAGGATCTGGGAGGAAACAGTCAATCAGAGGGAGAGGATATAGGGAAGTAGGTTACTTCCAAAGTGTCAAGTCTAATGGTAGCATAAGCTTCCAGAGTGATGAGGCTTTTTGGCACAAGAAAGCTGAAAAAGTGAAGAATATAGCCTAGAAATAGAGAATTATATGAGGAACTAGATAAGAATATCCATATTTGCATATTACAATGATTTCAAAGGTAGGCATAGGGAAAGATAATGAAAACGGTCAATTAGTCATTGCACAAATATCTGAAGGTTTATCATAGAGAAGTATTTTATTTGGAGCATAAATTCCAGGTTGTTTTTTTTTTTTGTTGTTGTTGTTGTTTATTTTGTTTGTTTGTTTTAGTCTTCTAGAATGACTTCCAATTCAGTTTAAGCAAAATATTGCAAAATATCCATAAGGATTAGCCTACTTTAGAATCAAGGGGCTCATTACTAGAATTCTTACTGCTGGGTCCTAACTTCTTTGGCCATGGCAACCCATGTTTCTATGATACTATGAGAAATTTAATATGTTTACATATTCTTGTGTCTCTTGTCAGCATGGGGAAATACTTAAAAACAATTTAAGGTAAGCTAGAGAAAGAAAAAATGAGGTGACTTTTACCTCCCTTCCAAAAATAAATAATATGAAAGTACCTATGCATTTCAGAAAGCTTTAGGTGCTTAGTAATTTTGTAATTGAAAAAGGAAGACAAAAAGGAACCCTTTAAAATGTTCAAAGTCTGAAAAATAACAACTAAAGGAGATCTACACCTTTAAAAACCCACAGTATTGCAGTTCTTATAGGAAGGCACAACTTTTAATGAAAACTTTAAGGATTTATGATTCCATATTTGTGATTACCAATGCAAAACATAGTCCTTTTATCTTAAAAGAAGATTTTCCAACTGTAGGAGAAGATATGACGATTACCTGTGGTCAAAAATGAATATAGGAGCAAAAAAAAAGTGAATAAATAAAGTAGGAACAAGAAACCAGAAAGCAAACAGTTGAACAAACAAGCAAATAAGTACTCTGGTGTTCAGTATAATATAATAAAAAAAATAGTATAGTTTTGGTTTGGTTTGGTTTTGTAATCAAAGTTATATAGGAGCAGGTCATGGCTCTGTTGCTTACTACCTGTGTGACCTTGGGCAAATTACATAAATTTAACAACTTCAGCTTCCATATTTGCAGAATAAATTTCCTTTCTAGATCTAAATCTTATAACCAACCTTATGATAATGAGCATCTCTAAATCTTGTCATGCTGGTCCTCTGATCACTAGTATATTGAAGTTAATTTGTGTCACGGTAGTGAAAGCCATCCCAACTTGTTAGAAACTACCAGAGCTTATGCTTCTTCGGTATTTCTTGGAGAGTCAAAGATCATTTGCAATGTGACTCAATGGAGAAAAACTTAATTGACTCCATGAATACTTTTGAACTGATAGTAGTAATCTGTTTCCCAAACACCAGTGGAAGGATTCAATGTTGAAGACATTGGAAAACTGGTCTTTATTGTGTCATTTTGTCCCTTGACTTCTTTTTAGCTCAGGTGACTTATTTCTAAAATCAAATTAGACTGAGTTCCTTTCTGGCTTTAATATACTACATTCTATGGTCTATTCCAGATCTGACATTCTCAGTTATATGATTCTTAGTCTCCTAGTGGATTTATTATAAAGGTAGTTAGCATCTTGTCATTTCACACAGAAATTTTTATTTGATTTTTCCCTGTGTAATGTTAAAATTCTATTCTTTTATATCACTAGATATGTGATGCTCCTAGCATCCTGAATTAATTTTGGTTGAAAACACAATGAAGAAATACTTGGTGTTTCATTAGGTATTTCAATTTCATACCCTTTAAGTAGAGATATTAGTAAATCTGAGATGTTATATTTAACACATTTTTAAAGATTAGAAGGTATTTTACCTTTCTAGGTTTTTGCTGCATTTAAAATACTGAGAAAATTCCATAGTAGAAAAGATACTTGAATATTTCAAAGTCATGTGCTTGTGATTCTATATGTTCTAAATTGATGATACAAAAACTAAGGGTCATAGTTTACTAATTTTCTCCAAGTATGTTGCCATCTTATATATAAGAATTTATCAAATTATAGATTGGTATTAAAATTTCATTGTATATTCCATTTATGAGGAAAAATACATAGTAACTTAGCAATCAACCAATAATCACTAATTCAATACTTTTTATCTGTTAGTCACAGTGCTAATAAATGGTGATACAAAAAGGAGATCAGAACAGTCCCTGCTCTTAAAGAATTCATATCCTATGAAAAGGTGAATAAAATATAAAAATATTCATATATAGTCATCTGTGTGCACATTTACATTTAGGTATGTATTTATATATGTGTATCTAGATATAGATATTGGATAAAAGGGAATGGATTGGGATGTGGACGAGAGCAAAAGTTGACTCTTGAAGTGAGTCTTGAAGGAAACATAGACTTCCAAGAGATGGAGATGAGAAGTGAGGGAGCTTTAGGCATGAATCCTACCATTGCAAAGGCACAACCACAAGAGATAAGAGTATTGTATATGACAAACAGAAAAACAAAACAAAACAAATAAATTTGGCTGAACTAAGTGAAGTAATATATAATAAGATTAGCAAGTAGACAGGGGCCAGGTTTTGAAAAGCTTTAAATGCCAAATAAAGGTAGTATATTTGATAGTATAGGTAATAGGAAGTCATCAGAGCTTATAGAGTAAGAAGGATATTATGGTAAGGTCTGTGCATCAGGCCAAAATAGAGGCATCTAGGCAGTGCAGTGGATATATGGCTAAGTCTAGAATCAGGAAGACTCTTCTTCCTGAGTTCAAATGTGGCCTTAGACTCTAACTAGCTGTGTAACCCTGGCCAAGTCATTTAAACTTATTTACCTCAGTTTCCTTATCTATAATATAAGCAGAAGTAGGAAATGGCAAACTACCCAGTATCTTTGCCAAGAAAATCCCAAATGGGGGTCACAAAGAGTCAGACATGCCTGAAAAAGACTGAAGAACAACAATAAGTGTTTTAGGAAAATTCCTTTGGCAACTATGTGAATTATGGTTTGGGATGGGGAGAGACTTGAGGGAGGGCATATAATTAGAGGGCAATTGTAATAGTTCAAGTCAGAGGGGCTAAGGACTTTAACTGTCATGGGGATTGAAGAGATACATTTGACAAGATTTGTCAACCAATTAAATATATAGGATTAATAGGAGTGAAAAAATTGAGGCTGTTATTGAGATTATGAATCTGAGTGACTGAAAACAGAGTGGTGCCATCAGTACTAAAAATCATGTAAAAGTGTGGCTGGTTTGGAGGGTAGTATAATGAGCTCGGTTTGGGACTTGTTCTGTTTGAGATAGCTACATGATGTCCAATTCAAAATGTTTCACAGGTAGTTAATACTGTGGTTATAGAATTCATGAAAGAAAATAGAGGTTTTACAGATTTTAGAGTCAACTATATAGAGATAATTAAATCAATAAGAGCAGATAATGTCACCAAGTGGGAGAACTTAAAGAAAAAGGAGAAGCAGGTCTAGGTACTTAGAGTTTTAAGTGCTCATCCCTGTAATATAAAGTAGGAAAGAAGGAGAAAGGAAGAGTGGTTCTCCCTTAACTCCATCCATCCAACTATTTTGGCTATAAACATTAATGGAATGCATGCCTCAACCTGATTGCTCCTCTTCCTACATTGGTTAGGAATAGATCTGTTGTTACTTACTATTTTATCTTGAAAGGAGTTTTGTCTTATCACTTATAGGACAATTCATTGTTCAGAATGCTCTACCTCCCCAGCAGGTGTCTTTTCTTCTTCTCTCTCCCACGACCTATATGTTTCCTATGTTGTTCATCTTCTCCAGTTAGAATGTAAGCTTCTTAAAAGTAGGGATCATTTGGTTTGGTATTGTTTGTTGGTGTGCCTGTGTGTGCATCTTTGTATCCTTAGTGCTTAACACAGTGCCTGACACCACATATTAGGTACTTGGTGAATGTTCTATCTATTCATCTCTCTCTCTCCCTCCCTCCCTCCCTCCATCTCTCTCTGTCTCTGTCTCTATCTCTCTCTGTCTCTGTCTCTCTGTCTCTGTCTCTCTGTCTCTCTCTCCCTCTGCCTCTGTCTCTCTCTCTCTCTCTCTCTCTCTCTCTCTCAATAAATAGATAGATATCTATATCTATATCTATCTATCTGCCTATTCTCCTGAGAGAGGGGGTATTGTTGAACTAGCATTAGATCTGTTGTACCTCACTGGTTTAGGGAAATTATTTTTTCTTAGGTTCAAGACAATTTCCTGCTTATTAATCCCTAAAGAGGTAGAGGTACCACAACTTTTATATCTGAAACAGCTAATGACTTCCCATCAAATATTAGTTAAACAGAAGATCGTCACAAATAGTGAATAGTGAATGAACAAGTAGATAACAGACAGAAATCAGAGAATTTATATAGATTAGAATATGCCAAGGTATACACCAAGTGAATAAGCTGTGGTACAAGGGTTAGATATCTCAGCTCAACTGAAAAAGAGACATCTTTATTTCATCCAAGTGGAAATTTTCCTGGGTCTTTAGGAGGGCTAACATTTCTACATGTCTGTCTTCCAAAGTGTGTGCTCTCTCTAAGCAGGCAGGCAGAAGGTCTCTTCTCTCCAAAACTTTTGTACCAATTCTGACCCTCACATTGGCACTCAACGACATGTTATCATTTTCCCCACCAATGAAAAAGTCTTATGTAAATGTTCCAGATTTAAATATATAAGAAAAGACTCAATGGTAGGGGCTAAGGAGAAGGATACATTGTGATATTTAAATGATGTAAAAGTAAAAGGTCAATTAAAAAGCTATTTTAAAACAAAAAAAACCTTCATGATACAAAACAATGATATATAAAATAGCAAATAGATGTAGGTTGAGCAGGTACTGTTTTATTTTTTGTTCTTTACTTGCCTTTTCTTTGTTTCTCTAGCACCTAACATAATGTTTTATACATAGTAAGCTCTTAAAAATCCTTCTCAATAGAGCGATCTTAGGTTGCCTTGTGGGTGGACATGATGCCTGGATTTTAGATGGATATGTATTAACTTTTGAAGCACAAATTCACATCCAGGCAGTGAAGATAGAAAGACTAAAGAAATGGGATTCATGATGGAAATGTGAGGAAGGTATCTTTATTATATCCACTTTGTAATTGAGGAAACTAAGACATAGAGATTAAATGACTTCATAAGGGTGACACTGTCTAACTGAGTAAATGTTCTATCCATCTCTCTCTTGCTCTCTCTTTCTCGGACTAAGGTTACATTTGAACTCAGGTCTTCTTTACTCTAGGCCCAGTACTCTCTCCACTATTTCACTTAGCTGCCTCAATAGTATCAACAGTCCTGGAAAAGTGCCAACATCCAGAGTGATTCACCAGTTTCAGCAATATATCAGTTTTCTAGTTCACAAGTTTTCTAAGACCATGACTGGTTAGGTGAGATGGGAAGGTTCCTCTTTATTTCCTTGCTTTAGGATTCTGAAAGCTGTTATATATAGAAATGAACTGAAAAACACAAAAACAGAAACAAAAACTTCTTCATTTGGATTGAGTTCAATCTTATCACAATTTCAGAAATGAAAATAAGAGATATCTTCCCAATAGTTTCAAAGAATAAGAAAAAATAGCAAAATTGCAATAAATTGAATAAACAACAACAACAAAAAAACAATTAATACCCTAAAAAAATCTTTAGCTAGGAAGCATATTTTTCAATTGCCAAGGGAAATGTCCTTGAGGTATGCTCTTTGGAACAGAACAACAGAGCTTTGGCTCAAAAGACTATAAGAGTTTTGTTTAGAATTTGACATGTAAACGCTGACCTAGATGGAGGAGACCTTAACCATTAATCAAATATTAGGAAGAAAAGCCCTCAACTTATTAATATAGTTATGAATAGATGTGTATACTTGTCAGCATTCAATTGTGAACAATTTCCTTTTATTTACATATGCTGAAGAAGATAGACACATGGAGTTACAAATGTGTATTGTGGGAGGGAAAGAGTATCCCATAGACTCTGAGAATGTACTGAGCTACCCTGGATGCTCCTTGTCTATGAAGAGACTTAGATGGGGGTACGTTTGGGAGGAGTTTGGGACTGACAGTGCATGCAGCCAATGAAACTAATTCTGTATTACTTTGTAAAGTAATTAATAATAATAATAATAATAATAATAATAATAATATTTATATACAATTGCAAGTTTACAAAGAACTTTACAGATATTACCTCATTTTATTTTCACAAGAATTTTGAAAGACTCTTGTTATCATCAGCCATGTACAGAGAGAGCTGATGTGCCCTGGGTTATATTGCTTATAAGTGTGTGAGGTCAGATTTGAAATAAGATCTTCCTCATTCCAGGCCCAGCATTCTATCCATTGCTCCACTTACCTATACTTCCTTCCTTCCTTTTTCATTATTCTTTTAATTACATTTCTTACATTTATTTTTCTCTAAGTGTGGAGACAGCTAATTTTATCAAAGCCTTTCTCTCTGCCATCTTGCCCAATATTGTCTCCTTCTGCCTTAAAAACCAAGATGAGTAGCCTGGTGCCTTTAAAAAATCCTTATAGAAAAGGACTCACTTTCCAACCTATCCAGTGTTAGTCACCAATGCCATCATCATTTATGCCCAACTTAAAAAATTATTAACTTCTGATTTTAAATATGTAGTTAGTAGTATTCCTTCCTCTCACACATGCCTCCCACCCAGATCACTTCAGACATATGGGACACTTAACTGGCACCAAACTATATGGAACAATGATTTCTTCAGAATTTCAAACATCTGTGATTATATCCACATAGGGTTTTTACCTCACTAACAAATGCCACAACCTCTCTACCCTTTGCAAATGTTCTATGTGAGTTGGGGTAGTGATATTCAATCATTTTCAGTCATGCCTGACTCTTTTTCTGAAATAAATTTTCACATTTCATCATCAACATACTTTTAGAACTTATAGCATCTGGGATCAAGATACCAAGAGACCAATATCTGATCAATAGATAATCTTCTTAAACCATAGCAGATACACAAGCATACCTCTCATAGTAGGTATGAGTAAAGTTTTTTAGAGTTTTTAGAGTTTTCTTGGCCATGATACTGGAGTAGTTTGCCTCTTCTTTCTGTAGGGCATTTTATAGATGAGGAAACTGATGTAAACTGTGTTAAGTGATTTGTCAAGGGTCACACTGATAGTAAGTGTCTGAGACTAGATTTGAACTCAGGTCCTCCAGACTCCAAAACCAGCAGTCTATCCACTGCACAACTTACCTGCCCTTTCATGATTAACTGCAGCTGGAAAAAAAATATTGCCCAGTAATCAATCCTTTGATGACATAAGTAGGCTGTTCCTTGGACAGGAGCATTGGAACTCAAACTTTGACACTTTTCAGCTTAGTAGGATTCTCCAGAGATAGATTTTGCTGACATAGGCTGTTAGGGGCCAGCATTCTCTCCATACCATGTCAGATCTTATCTTCTCTTCAGACAAGTAGACATCAGAGAAGAAAAACAGTGGAGAACAATTAACGTGCCTCAATACTTCCAGGTTACCTTATCTCACATTTCTGTGTTTTCTCCTCCTTCACAGTTGCAGATCATTACTCCCTTATAATCTATTATATGGTTTTTGAGCATTTTTAAGCCTGAGAAATTATTACCTTGTGGCCATCAAAGTGCTGATAATCCGTTCTGGACTTAGCTAGGCTGATCTATGGACAAAAGACTCATAGTATATTACTGGTCAGTACTTGAAGACTTTTCAGCTTGACAGGGTCTGCTGTAGCTTGTGCTTTGAAAACAAGACTTTGGAAACTCAAAATGACCTCTACCTCAATGAGGCCTCAAAATAGAAGCTGAAATTCATTCCAGTTCTAGATCTATGATGTTGTACCTTGAATTAATAAAATCAATATGTTGAGAGACAGTATAGGACAGTGGGGAGCTGGCTGGTTATGAAGTCAGGAAGACCTGGATTAAGGTCAGGTGTCTGACATATACTGGCTATGTGACCCTTCAGGGCCTCCAGAAAACTTTCTAAGTCACCCATTTGCATTGAAGAGGAAATTGCCACACTGACAGTTCCAAACACTGAAGAAGTCACAGGTCTGGATCAAAATATATGTATTTTATTTGATGCTAATTATCATATTACTATATAGCATATTATACTTATGTTAAAATAATGTTCCTATAATTATTTTAAAATGAAAAGCAAAAATCATACCACAGGAAACAAAATTCATTTTTCAGCTTCCGTCCCTATCTACCTGTCCCACCCCCTCCAAAAAAATAATCCAGCCTGGTTCCTAATTTGACCTGAAGCCACATCTTTTGAAACAAATTATTTGAGTAAAAAGCATTATGAAATGGTACCATTCAATTATTTGACCATATTTTTCTACACAGTCAAAAGCATCCTGGGGAGGGGAGTCTGACCACAACATTTTCATTTCTCAAGCAGAATTCAGATTTGTTTCTTGACGCTCAGTAAGCTGACTCTCATAATCATGAATAAAGAGCTTGGAAAAATGCCTGAGAAATGCCGAGTACCTGATCTCTACAAACTCCAGTACTTTAAAAATGAAAATGGAAGTGAGTGTCTGCATTTTGAACACATTTGGCTGCGTGTGTGTGTGTGCACACGTGTGTTTTTTAAGGGGTTAGAGAAATTGGCAGGCTGCCCTGAGCCTTTTAAGCAGGTTTCAATGAGCAAAACAGAAGAGAGAGGAGTGGGGTGTGGAGTGGGAATGTAGGAAGATGTGCACATATAGATTCTAAATGTTTCTAGAATAATAATGGACATCTAGGTTTGAAAAGAAATTTATATATATATATATATATATATATATATATATATATATATATATATATATCAGTCTAGTTGGGTTTTTTTCAACCTCATCATTGGTGTCTACTCTGAAGCTGGTATGAGGGTAAGGCATGTTTAAAGAAATCCTCCTGGT
>CM053585.1:321654480-321701980 GCA_028646515.1 Pseudochirops corinnae | reverse complement strand
AGATGAGTAGTGGGTTTTTGAAGAGAATACAAAGTTGCATTTTTTTTAAAGAAATGTGAAACAAAGGACAATAAAACAGTGCCTGATGAAATAAATACATTTTGTGAGCTCCCAATGGATTGTGGAACAACAACAACAAGAAAGAAAATTCTGAAGTTGTTCAAATGAAAAATGAAATTCATAAAAAATAAAGTAATAATGCCTGGAATTTAAAACTCTGAGTTCTCAATATGGATTTTTAAAAACTTATTATGAGATTAGAATATAAAATAAATCTACAAAGGTTATTTCTTTAAAGAAATAAAGATAGAGTTAAAAGTGTAAAATCTAGAAGTATTATAGCGGAGCAAAATCTGGCAGAAACAAAGAAAAGAGCAAAAAAGCTAAAAGACAACAATCTAAAGTGACTGCTCTTAAAGGTAGGATTCATGGAAACAACTGAATGATTATAGGTCTCACAGAAGAACATGATAAATTTTTAAAACCCTGAATACCATAGTGTAGGAAATAATGTTTTTGAAACCTTGTTAATCTTTGCCACACAATATTAATCAAACAAATCTACAGACTGCCTCCAGGAAAAAAAAAAAGAAAACTTTACTTTAAACCCCAATGTATGCAGTAATTAAATTGAACACTTTCAAATTTTATAAGCAACCAGGAGAAAGACCTTGTAATACAAAGGGAAAAAAAAAACTGAATAATACAAGATGTTTTGTAGCGACAAGAAATCATAGTAAAGAATGGAATAGTTTATCCTAAAAAACACAGGAACCCCAGCTACAAACCAAAATGATATACCTTACAAACTTGAGTCTAATAATCAATGGGGAAAAAATGATTGAAACACAAGGGGGAGTAAAATATTTAACTTGATAATACCTTAATGAAACCCAAGAAAAGTAAATTAATTACACCATGTACAAAGCTTCAAAACAAAAGAAAAGAAAAACAACTGACTAAGGAGGTTAGAGAAAAAAAGAATCATCAAGGAAAAAAGGGCACACATGTGTAAAGATATAAGAAGACTTTAAAGAAGCAGGTAAAGATCGAGAAACAAAATTGAAACTTATTATAGATTAAATCCCATGACTTTCCTATAGGTAAATCAGTAAGAGTAGAAAATTACATAAATGAGAGGAAAAGAGGAAGTATAGATCAGAAAGGAGTAGATGATGCATCCCTATGAAGTTCATAGGAGAGGTGATTCCTACAGTATTTTTTCGAGTATGGGGGCTGCAGCAGAATGAGAGAGGATGAAGAAAAGAGGGATAAAATCTGGGGCCTAGTGGGAAGATTTCACCCCAGCACGGTTGGGGATGGGGACAGGGTAAAGAAGACTACTTATGAGGAAAGGGGTAGGTACCTGCAGTACAAGATAAGAATTACATAGTATATTTAATCTGAAGACATGTAGTGCCTTTGAAAGTTACCTTCTTTGAGAGAGTGTTTTGGTTCTGTCAGCATATCCTGTCCCAAGAAAGTGTAACTTTGTCACACAAAATGGGGGACAGGTAGGGAAGAGGGGGAAGATATACCCAGAAACTAGAGGGCATGGTCTTTGTGAATAAAACTGATCTTAAGGATGATAGAAAGTTGGACTGGGTCACATGAGATGAAACTCAGTCATTTCTACCACTTAGCTTTCCCTCTGTCTAATGTACCTAGAGCTGACTTAAAAATAAGACTATCATTGTCAAAACATCTATAGCAGCAGTTCTCAACCTGTGGGTCATGACCCCTTTGGGAGTAGAAAGACTCTTTCACAGGGGTCACAGGGTTTGCCTAAGACCATGGGAAAACACATATTTCCAATGGTCTTAGTAACCGAGACACCATTCCTTTATCCATCTCCAGGTGGGTCCACCCACATACAGATGTGCCCACATAGGAGTATTAAAGGGTTGCAGCATTAGGAAGGTTGAGAACCACTGATCTACAGTGTGTTTTTTCTATACAGAAAATTTCTGAGGGAGGGCAGAGTCAAGATGGCAGCTTAGAAGCAAAAAACTCCGTGGCTCCCCCCATAACCACCTCAAATACTTATAAAATATGACTCTAAAAAAAGTTTAGAGCTACAGAACTCACAAAGTGACAGAGAGAAACAAATCTTCTGCTGAATGCAGCCCACTAGGTAGACAGGAAGAGTTCATCTCAGCATGAGCTGGAAGCTAAGCCCAGCCCCACATGAGCCTGCAGTTTTAGCACGAGGGTGGCATGGACCAGCTATGGCTGTAATATTTGGGAGAGCAGATCACCAGCAGCTTTGGTGGTTTTCGATAATTATCAGCCCATAATGCCAAAAACAAAGAAAAAGATCAGTGGAACTCTGCTAAATCTTGGGGGGATGGAGTGCGGTCTGGCCTCTGCTCCCAAAGTGAGAAATGGTGGAGGAGCAGCAGCCCTGCAGCCACCTCCATGTGGTTGCTTCACAGCTCCCAGTGTCCTGCAGATCATAGAGGAACCAAGTGACCATTCAGAGGCTAAGTGCTCTTGCCTTAATCTCAAAAGCTCACTGAAGAGAATCAGTCCTTCAGAATTAGATTGGAGTAAATGGAAAATAATGACTTTATGAGAAATCAGGGTATTATTAAACAAATCCAAACAAATGAAAAAAAAATAGAAGGCAATGTGAAATATCTCATTGGAAAAATGACTGACCTGGAAAATAGATCAAAGAGAAACAATTTAAAAATTATTGGACTTCCTGAGAGCCATGACCAAAAAAAGAAACTAGAAATCATCCTTCAAGAACTTCTCAAGGAAAATCCCTCTGATATTTTAGAACCAGAGGGCAAAATAGAAATTGAAAGAATTTACCCTCCACCTCTTCAAAAAAATCCCCAAAAGAAAACTCCTAGGAATATTATAGTCCGGTTTCAGAGTCCCCAGACCAAGAAGAAAATATTACAAGCAGCCAAGAAGAAATAATTTAAATATTGTGGAAACACAATCAGGATAACACAGGATCTAGCAGCTTTTACAGTAAGGGATCAAAGGGCTTGGAATATGATACACATTTTCAAATATTTTCTGAAAATGCTCCAATAACTAAATAACTATTTTCTTCCTATAGTGTTTCCCCTTGAAATATGTGTCATCAGTTTGAGGTTAGTGGGAGAGAAGAGGATGAACACGTCTTCTATTCCTCTGCTTTCACGACAAAGTGGGTCTCGGGAAAGCCCATTTTTGGGCTTTCAACACCCTCTCCTGTCATTTCTCCATTCCTTGCCACCAACAAAATCCCAGTTTGGACTCTTAAATGCCTTTGTCTTTATGAAACTCACCCTGCAGATAATTTTCCTCTTTGGAGTCCAGGTAAAGCGTCCTCACTACCTTTACTCTACCACTCCTCCACCTCTAGCCAAAGGACCAGTTCCACGCTGTTGGTGGCGTGGTTAGAAACCAATGCCACCAGTTGAAAAGTTAATTTATGGATTGCCTCTAGAAATAAAACACAAGTTTTATTGGAAGTTTAAGGATAAATAAAAACAGCTGGAGAGAAAATGCCATTAAACTACTGTGATGAGGGCCATGATGTTCTACTTAAATATCATAAATGCATACATACATACATATAATATACACACATACACACATATGTATATATTATGTGTATATATATGAGTGTATGGGTTGCGTATATACACATGTACAATGTACAAATATATCTAAAGATATATTCTCATATATGTTATACATATTCATATAATATGCATGTGTATGTATATTCTTCTAAAAAGCCTAAATCTACTACATAGAAGTCTCTAAGTATTTCATGTGGTATAAAAGAAAAGATGAAAAAGGAATTTGCTTAAAATTATGTTTTGAAAACTCAGCTCATGGGAGATGAAAGAAAGTACATTTTGATTTTTCCCCATTTGGGACCTTTTTCCACCTCGTCCCATTCCCAACTTCCACTAACATTTCATCCTCCTTAACTCTTTAATGTAGCCATGGTGATCATTAATCAACATCCTCTTGACATGATGAAAAAGAACATTTCTCTTCTTGGGTGTTTAGTAATTATTGAAATGGCCTAAGAGTCTCTGGTGATACATAAGTCTTTTATGCAGAATGTACTTTAATATTTAATACTATCAGAAAAATATATGTACATGTTTAATCTAGAAAACATTCCAACATATTGATCAAATGTTATTACAGCATAAAATAATGACAATAATAATGGTCACGGTTGTTATTTAGTGATTTCAGTTGTGTCTATCTCTTCATGACCTGATTTGTTTTGTTTTGTTTGCAAACTTCCTAGAATGGTTTGTCATTTCCTTCTCCAAGTCACCTTACAGATGAAGAAATTGAAACAAATAGAGTTAAGTGACTTGTCCAGGGTCACACAACTAATAAGTTTCTGAAGTCATATTTAAACTCAGGAAAAGGAGCCTTCCTGACTCCAAACCCTGCAATCTATCCATTATGCCACCTAGCTGACCTAGTAATGGTCACTACAGCTTGCATTTCTATAGTGTTTTATTTTTCTCAAAAGGTATTCTTTTTTTATTATTAATTGATTTGTTTATTTATTTTTAGTTTACAAGATTCAGTTGCACAATCTCTTGAGTTTCCAATTTTCTCCCCTCCCTCGCATGACGGCATGCAATCAAGTATAGGATCTGCAAATACTTTCACATTGTACATTATTCTGGTTGCAAAGAGGGGTTTTAACAAATGAAGTGGACAATGGGAAAGAAGAAACAAAACCAAACATGGAAAAGAATGAGAACATGTAGTTTGCTTCAGTCACAATTTAAACTCTGTTCTTTCTACATCTTCCTCTGAATGTAGACATCTCCTTCCATCCTAAGACTTTTAGAGATGTCTTATAATTGTGCGTTGCTGAGAAGAGTCCAGCTTATCAAAGTTGGTCATCACACATAAGATGTGTCTGTGATTGTGTGCAAATTTTTCTGGTTCTGCTCTTCTCACTTAGCATCAGTTTGTATAAGCCTCTCCAGGTAAATATGAAGTCCATCTCCTTCCCATTTCTTATAGCACAATAGTATTCCATTACATTCATATGCCACAACTTATTTAGCCATTCCCCAATTGATGGGCATCCCCTTAATTTCCAGTTTTTTGTTACCACAAAGAGAGCTGCAATAAACATTTTTGTTCATATGGATCTTCCTCCCACTTCTATGATCTCTTTGGGATATAACCCCAGAAGTGGTATTACTGGGTTTTAGGGTATGCAATTATTTATAACCCTTTGGGCATAGCTCTGGATTGCTCTCCAGAATGGTTGAATCAGTTCACAACTCCACCAACAATACATTAATGTTTCAAGTTTTCCACATCCTCTCCAGCATTTGTCATTTTCCTGTTTTGTCATCTTAGCCAATTTGACTAGTGAGATGTGGTACCTCAAAGTTATTTCAATTTGCATTTCTTGAATCAATAGTGATTTAGAGCACTTTTTAATATGCTTAGAAATAGATTTAATTTTTACCTATGAAAAATTGTCTGCTCTTATCTTTTGATCATTAATCAATTGGGGAATGACTTGTATTATTATAGATTTGACTCAATTCCCTGTATATTTTAGAAATGAGGCCTTTATCAGAGACACTGGTTGTAAAAATATTTTCCCAATTTCCCACTTCCCTCTTAATCTTGGTTACTTTGGCTTTGTTTTTACAGAAATTTTTCAATTTAATGTAATCAAGAGCATTCATTTTGCATTTTATAATGCTCTTTAACTCTTCCTTGGTCTTAAAGTCTTCCCTACTCCATAAATCTGACTCCATAAAACTATTTCTATTCTTTAAAACAACCTTGGAATGAAAGCAGGATGAATATTATTATCTCAGTTTTAGGATAAGAAACCTGAGGTTCAGGGAGGGGATATGCCGTATCTGTGATAATGCCAATAGCGAAGGGCAGAGGCAGAACTTGATCCCTGGCTTTCTGTCTATGAGTCAAACATTCTTATCACTAATCTTTATTTCACTCTGTAGGGAGGCAGATATCTTTGAGGAGATGAAGTCCAGAAGTTGAAATTCAGGAGCAATTTTCAGCAACCACTACTGAGATCAATTGAACAATGGATTCCTAGCAGAGATAATTTGGTCATTTCACTAAGTGGCAAAGTATAATGGAAAAAGCACTGGCTTTGGAGTCAGATGAGTGGCTTCAAATCTCACACCACATGATTACAACTTGTGTGACTTTAGACAAGTCACTCAGCCTCTCTGGGCTTCAATTTTTTCATCTTTAAGATAATAAAATTAGACTAGACAGCCTTTGAATTCCTTTCCACCTCTTAAATTGAGCTCCTATGACCAGAAGTCACCAAAAGAACAGAAAAGCAAAACTCCTAGCTGAGGATATTTATACCTAAATTCTAAGTCAGCATAACTTGACCAGTACAACTAATGCTGAATTCCCAAATCTTAATGAGATAGAGCCTTTATAACACCAAGCATCACATAAAAAAGTATGGTGGAAATGGCATTCAATCTGTACTCAGGAGATTTAGATTTGAGACTTTATTCTACCACTAGTTATCTGTGTGATCATGGCCAAACCTCTTCTGTCTGCATGTCGTTTTCTAGCCCTTAGAAGAGTGCCTGGAACATTGTTGTTGCTTAATACAGACTTGTTGACTTGAGTTTGTAAAATGAGAGCAATAATAATTCCACTGTCTGCATCCTGGGATAGTTAGGAAAAAAGCACTCCATAAATTATAACTAAAAATACTTCTTTCTCACTCTCAGAACCAGTTATCAAATACTGATCAAGTCCCCGGAAGAGAAACCCCTGTGGTATGACAGCTACAAAAGATAGTTTGTTATCTCATGTCAGTTTTTCAAGGATCTCTGTTTTCCCTAGCAAGGGAACTACCTTCATTAATGCTAATCACAACCTCTTAGCTCATAATCTTTAATAATGACTGTGCTCCCAAAATGAATTACCCTGTGACCAACATGATGATACGTCTCTCCAGACTTAGACAACATAAGTACATTTCTTCACTGAACCCATATTCTTGATATTTTCATTTAATAGAACCTGTCAATGATCCTTTATATAAGGAGTATCATACCCAAATAGAAACAAGGACCACTGAAACATACACAAGAACTCCTGCAGGGCTCACTTTCATTTTGTTGTTTACTCTTCAGTTTTGAAGAGGGTCAATGACATCACAAGGTAATGTCTTGACTTATATGTGAATTAGATTTAAATGAGGCAGACTTACACAAAATCATCAGCCTCACTTTCTCTTCCGGAGTCATCAAAGTCCAGTAGCAAGAAAAAGTCAGGATGTCTGGCAATGGTCCAGGGTGCAGGGGATGCCCTTGCTATCTTCAACATCGGACCAAGGTGCAAGCACTGCATAGCACCTGCTTCAGTCGTCTTCACAGTCTTTGAAAGACATTATTCTTATGCACCCATTATGCCAGAGGAAGTCTTCTCATGCTTGGGGCAGAGATCCTCCTAATTCTCTGATGGGTTTGAGTTCTGTCAGATACCCTCAAACTTGTATGTTCAGCAAGGACAAGAACCTCTGGTGTGAGGGCTGCTCATCCAGCTTTGGCCCACCTGATTCACCCATCTGTCACCTGTGACTCCAAGAAGCTGTAGCTTGTGCAGTGGCCACACCCTGAAAAAATTGTCTCAGCGGATAGACTAAACTATGTTGCAGGTGACATATTGACTTAGAAAACAACATATCTCTGTTGTATTATATTTTTACTCATTTTGTTAAGTATTTCTCAAATATATATTTAACCTGGTTTAGGCCCATAAAAGTGTTGTATGCCTGGTTGAATGATACAGGTGGGTATTTGACACCTTTGTTTTAGATGATGTGCCTTTTCCAAAACATACTGACAATGTGGTCCTTTTGTTGTTGTTCTTCATTTGTTGCAGTCATGTCTGACTTGAGGCTTGAACTCAGTCTTCTCACTCC
The DNA here is from genome assembly GCA_028646515.1 of Pseudochirops corinnae. NCBI lineage: Eukaryota > Metazoa > Chordata > Mammalia > Diprotodontia > Pseudocheiridae > Pseudochirops > Pseudochirops corinnae. The sequence continues at coordinate 321,694,044 of CM053585.1, read as the reverse complement.
ATTTCTAATACTCTTACCATCACACTACACTGAATTTCAATGGGATTCATTAATCTTTTAACAAAATGGGGTTTTCTTGGAAAAGATACTGAAATGATTTACTGTCTCCTCCTCCAGTTCGTTTTATAACTAAGGAAACTGAGGAAAACAGGGTTAAGTGACTTGCCCAAGGTCACAAGAGGCTGGATTTGAACTCAGGTCTTCCTTACTCCAGGTTCAACTCTCTATCTACTATGCCATCTAGCAACCCTAATTGCAAGGTACAAAGCTGGTACCAATTGCTTATCTGGCAACCATATCTAAAATGACAGTGACAGAATGGGATGCACTGAAAAGATTAATGAATCCCATTGAAATTCAGTGTAGTGTGATGGTAAGAGTATTAGAAATGGAGTGAGAAGACTGAGTTCAAGCCTCAAATCTATAATTTACTAACTGTGGGGCTTTTGACAAGGCACTCTCCCTTTCTGGGCATCAGTTTTTGTTTGCATTTGTTTTCCATCTGTACAATAACTGGGCCAGACTAGACTAGCTCTAAGTCCCCCTTCATACTCAACCATAGTATTACTGCTGTAACTTGTGAAGATCTTATCACATGACTAACACATTCCGTCACATTTGTGGGACTAAGGATATGCTAGCTCTGGTATATCAGCCTGATTGAAATCTTTGGTTATGCCTTCTCATTCTGTAGTGATAAAATGCATTTAACAGAAAGGTAAGACATATATCCTTTGGATCAATGGTTCTCAAACTTTTGGGTCTCAGGGCCTCTTTTACTGCTGTTGTTCAGTTGTTTCAGTCATGCTTGCCTCTTCATGACCCCATTTGAAGTTTTCTTGGCAAAGATACTAGAATTGTGTGCCATTTTTTTTTTCTCCACAGAACCTCTTTAGACTCAACAATTAATGAGTACCCCCCCCCCGCCAAAGCTCTTGTTTATATAAGTTATATCAATCAGTATTCACTATATTTGAAATTAAAACATCTTGGTACTTTTATGAAAATAAAAATAATCGAGGAGAACTCTGGGGGTCTGTGGAACACACTTTGAGAATCCTGCCTTAGATGAATGTCACTAGTATTCATTGGTATAGATTGGTATTGAAGATTATTAATTCCTGATGTATATCCAATGAATAGGTTTCTATTCATATGACATTATGCTGTGAGAGAGATTAACTACTAATACTGGATTTGGGCTGTGTTTATGCTCCAGCGTTTCAGTGAGTAGCTGTCCTTTAGCAAACAGAATTTTGTGAAATCCAGGTTTGGCCACTATGTTAAGGGATAAACTGGGGATGTAGGAGTTAGGACATGAACATCACCCAATAATTAAAAGGAATGTGCAAGAGACAATACCAAGGTGTCTTTAGCACCAGAATGACCACAGTATTTCTCCTGAGACCAGTCAGAGCACCTTTGTGGTTGTTTCTAAGAATGCCCACAAAGTCATCTGGACATTATCTAGATCATGGTATTGCTCATGGTGGTATCCAGTCCTATCTCAACATCACTCTTCCATATGAGTTCTACAAATCATGAAGTTTTTCAGGGTGTAAATTAATATTGGACAGCCAATTCTTATTTTTTCTTTTTGTTTTTCCCAAGTGTTGATATCACTGGGCCATATTTACCTCTACTGGGTATCATACCAATCCACCTCTCCCATCTAACCAACAAACTCACCTATCCTGTCCCTTCAAGGTTTCTGCTTTTCACCAACAACACCACATGGAAAGTCAAATATCAGAAAGGAAGTCACGCCTCCACTCAGCCTAACTCTCCTAGACTCTCTGTCCTTTTGCCCCCTCGCTTCAGCCATGGTCTCTCTACAACCCTCTTCTATGACTAGGCAACCCCCTCTTCACCTTACATCTCTCCCTTTCATATTTCTTCCATCTTCTGGTGCTCACTAAAACCTGACCTTCTAAAACACCACTCTCTTAGTATCTTTGCAAAGACTGGATGCTTCTTTTCTCATGTCACTGGCACATAGCATCAGAAGGATTGATTGACACACTCCTTATTTTATGCAGTCTTTTTAAAATAATTTCTCAACAATTACTAGCACTCTTTTAAAGATAATCCCATCATGTCAACATTCTTGTTACTATCATCTAAGCCCTAGATTCTAGAGAATACCTTGTCATTCATTCCTCCCTATTAACTAGAGTACCCAAATTTTTACCCCAACCCCTGCCTACTTCAAACAATCTCCTTTCCATATCTTCAGCCTCTTTAGCTTCCATGGCCCTGGCTCAGTCTACCTCAACTATACATTCTATCCTTCCCCACCAATGAGTAAATTAATTTGTTCTAGGTGCTAGAATTCCTAATTGTGTTTCTGTAGGTCTGAGTAACGATATTGACAGTGAGGCTGAAGCTATGGGAGTTTTTCATGTGCAGTTATCCCAGTAGATAAAGTGTTCTGTGAAGAGTCTTGTTTTTTCTACTTATTAAAGAACTATCCTAGATAGAAAGTAGTCAGGAGCAGTTAGGGCACTGAATCCAGACTTCATAGATTTACAGAATATTAGGTTCAATCTTTACCTAAATAAGAGTCCCTTCTACAGCACAGCTGGAAAGTCATCATCTAGCTTGTGCTCCAATGAAGTGAAAACCCCTATCTGCAAAGGCAGCCCTACCACTTTAAAATAATTTTAATTGCTAGAAAAATTTTCCTTATACCAAGTCTAAAATAACCTTTTAGTAGCTTCTACTTTTTCCTCCTAATTCTGCCCTTTGGGGTCAACACAAATTTTGTGTGTGTGGAGGGGGGGGGGTCTGTGTGTGTGGAGGAGAGGGTCTCTCTATCTCACATATGCTAGAAGTGCAGCATGAGACCAATCTCTCTGTTGATTGGCACAGAAATTTTGACCTCCTACATTTTTCTAACCTGAATCAGATCACCCCTCCTTAGGCATCCTGGTGGCTCTTCATTCCCTGGAGGATCACCAGGGAGGTGTAAGACTTACTACATATCTCTGCAGCCTTCAACCTGCCGCTCAGAACTCTGGAACTCAAACTCTACCTCTCTAGAAGCCATGACTACAGGACAACACAATTGGCCAAGCATAATGATTTTAATGCCTCTTCCACATGACAGCCCTACATAGACTTGAATAAACTTATCATTGTCCCCCCACCCTACTGCGTATGCAAGTCTTCTCTACAATAAACATAATTTCCTTAAATGATCCTCGTATGAACTGAACTTGAGGCCCTTTGCTATCTTGATGGCTCTCTGTTGAATAATTCTTTCCAGTTTATCAATTGAACTCATTGCCCAGAGCTCAGCATAATCCTAGAGCTATGGTCTAAGACTTCAGCAAAGGACACTGGGCTGTCATCTCCCCAGTCTTGGAGGGTTAGTTAATTAATGCTTCTGAAAAATATTTGCTGAAGTGTTTCCTTCTGTCCCAATTAAAATAACAATGACAGCAAAAACAATAAGCGCTAACATGGATATATTTTATTTTGTTGTTTAAAAAGTGAATTGACTCATAGAATTTAGAACTGGGAGGAAGGGACCTATTACAGATAAGGAATTTTAATTTTATAGATAAGGAAATTGAGTCCCATAGCAATCATTTAATATGACTTAACCAAGATTATATGGCTGTTAAGTTACAGAGCTAGGATGAGCCTAAGGTTCTCTAATTACAAGTACAGAGGTAATGTGATTGGAGAAAGCTGTACTTGACAGTATTCACATAAACAAACTTACCAACTATTTTTTTTAATAGCAAAAAAGCTACTAACTTAGCTAACAACTCATAGATTGGGCTTGCACACCACGAAAATAAAGAGAATGTAAGCGATTCAGACAAAGAGGAAGATAATGATGACATTTCAAGAATTTGAAAATTTAAAAAATTTAGAAAGTGGGTAGAATAAAGAGTGGGGGGAAATGGAGTGGGGGAAATCTCAGCAAATATCTCTTTAGGGTCTGATAGTTATATGGGAAATTAACACAAATACATAAAACCAAGGACCATTCCTCAAAGGATATAGTGGTCAGCAAATAAAAACAAAGTAGTTCTCAAAAGAAAATTTGGAAACCAAGAATAAACATTTGAAGAAATTTTTGAAACCACCAACAGTAAGGTAACTACAAATCAAACAAATCTAACATTTTCATTTACACCCAGAAAAATGACAAAGATGACCAAAAATACAACCAGTCATTGCTGGAGGAGCTTCAGAAAGATAGGCACCATTAACCATTCTAGAAAGCAATTCAGAATTGTGCTAAAAAGTGACTAAAATGTCCATATTCTGACTCATCTTTTTTATAATGGACAACTATCTTCATAGTAAAGGGGGAAGGATATATCAGGACATGAAAACAATATAAAATTAATGGTCTAAATAATTTGATAAAGTACATTAGAGAACCTTGGAGGAACATCCACATATTACACATTAGGCTCTCTTGATGTGCTTAAAATACATACATATATATATATATATATATATATATATAATATATATATATATATATATATTATATATATATATATATATATATATATATATATTTTTTTTTTTTTTTTCCCCTTTAACAATTGAGAAAAGAAAAATAGAAAGTACAGAACCTTGTGATTCTTGTTTGGTGGGTGAGGGTAATGTTGTAACACTTTCATGGAAAGAAAGTTGCTCTTGCATCCTGTTTTATATTGCCAGCATGAATTGTGTCTGGGACCTTACTTGATCCTCCTCAAAACCTTGGGGGGCAGGTATTTCCAGTATTATTATTCCCATTTCAAAGATGAGGAAAGGGAAATGGAGGGGAAGGGCATATTTTGCCTACCCTGAAATACTGAGTATCAAACGAAGGAGTCTTACTTGCTTCAGTTGACTCTCTGGTGCAGTAGAACAAACGTGAGATTTGGAGTTAGAGGAGCTGGGTGTGAGTTCCTGCTTCCTATAGGACCTCGAACAAGGCACCTAATTTCTCTGAGCATCTTCCTCTGCCTCTGGAGAAAGAAGATGTTGATAAGGTGATCTCTCATTCTCAGATTTAAATACTGTGACTGCACGTAGGGCTCATTCGCTTCTGTTGGGCTGCTTCTCTCCTTTTAAATAACCTGATATGGAACACCAATTACCCAGACAGGTGTCTTAGCCAGGCAGGCCTCTGGACGGGACCAGCTCTCAAAGTACTCTAAACCTTGTTAGTCTGCCAATAAATAAAATATTACAGAATCTCCCCATAAAAGACAGAGAGTGAAAGGCAACAGAAAAAGGACTCTTCAGACTAGCCGGGCTTGCTTCAGGGGTGAAAAGGTAAATCCGATGGGATTGCTTGTGTTTTTCCAGCCCTCTAAGTTCTAACAGTGGAAGTGCTGGCAGTACAACCCACGTGAGGCCACAAAGCTGCAGTCAGGATTCCGAGTTTCTGATGACTGTCAGGGAAGGTGCTTTTATGAGGCAAACAGACTGAAGCCTAGATAACTCTAGATGCAGCAAATAAGGCCAAATCTGCCTAAAGATGGGCCTCAATTTGCCAACATTTGCTGGCATGCTGAATCCTGCTCTGAGTGTCTCACTCACTGTTAGAAATGGATTTGCAATTGAAACATGATAAATGCATTATTAATGCCACAAGCTATTCTGGTAATAATATATGTTTATTTTATTGCAATCTGAAGTTTTTTTCATGAAGGGAAAGAAAGAAAAAAGAAAGGAAAGAAGGAAGGAAGGAAGGAAGGGAGAAAGGGAAGGAAGGAGGAAGAGGGAAGGAAGCAAGGAAGGAAGAGAAAGAGAGGAGAGAGGAAAGGAGAAAGAAAAAAGAAGAAAAGAAAGAAATTGAAAGAAAGAGCAGGAAAGAAGGAGGGGAAGGAAGAGGGAAAGAGGGAGAAAGGAAGGGAAAGAAAAGTAAGAAAAAAGGAAAAGAAAGGGAGAGGGAAAAGAGAAAGGGAAAAAAAAGAAAGTTTTTCTTTTTTTTTCTTTTTTTTTTTTTAATGTGTTTGCCTTCACGGCTTCAGAGTTCTTGCTAATTCCATCTGTCCACAACAGAGCCATCAGAACGGAGAGAAAAAGCATTTCCATATGTGCAAATTAGCATCTAGCCTCTCTTAATCTGTGCAGTGGTCCTCTGAAGTAGATGGCAAACATGCCTGCCAAACCCACTAATGGCATTCAAATAAAGGACTTTATTGGCTTGAACTGCCCTGATTTTTTTTCTCCCTCCTTCAACTTCAAGTATGTCCCCAACCCCCTCTGCTTCCTCCATCTCCTCCCCCCTGTCATTTTCCTCTTGCTCCGATTGTGTCCATTTGCACTTCTTCCAGTAAACAAAAGACATGAACAGTATCACTTTCTGAATGCAATTCCCCTTCCTTCCCGACCCACACATTTCTCTCTTAATGAAAACCGTACCTTAGGTATGGCCATGTGGTCACCCTAAACATTAGCTCCTCCTGTGACTAACTTGTCTTTCCCAAGATACTCCTTTCTGGATACGAAACTGTTGCTCGTATGATCTGAGCTATTCCATAGGAGGCTAGTGTGTTTGGAATGCGGTCCAAATATTAAGTGACTACAATGGTTGGTTGGTTCCTTTATGATTTTTAAAAATCTTGTTGCTACTATTATGGATGCATAAAATGTTAGGAGTGGAATGAATTGATATTTTTAGAACTGGAAGTCAAACTTAGAGATCTAGTTGAATATCTTTATCTGACAATTGAGGAAATTAAGCCTTAGAAGAAGAGATAACAGGTCCAAGGTTGTACAACAAATTAGTGTTAGGGATAAATCTCAAGCCGACATCTGATTTTTTAATCCAGGGCTCTAGTTGATAAAACTTGCTTTTGGTTCTTCCTGGTTTTCGTACATAGATCACTATATTCAGTGTCAGAAGAACTGAATTACAATATTGGTTTGGCCACCAATTGGATGTGTGAGCTTGGATAATTTATCTTGCATCTTTGAACCTCAGTTTCCCCATCTACAAAATGGGATAATAACATTGTCAGTGCCTACCTCATAAACTTCTGGAGAGGAAAGTTCTTTGTAATTTTTATAGTGTTTCCTCATTCTCATGTAAGTAAATTCTCATTTCTCACGCTTACAGAAATATCAGAAGCCACTGATAACAGACTCATAAATTTGGTCATGGCCACCTTCAGAGAGATAGGGGAAGTATGTTTGGAGCGGGTTGCTGCTGGAAGAGAAACTCTGTAGAAAGAGCCTTTGATTCTCCTGACCAGTCTTTTCTCCCCTCCATCTCAACACACCTTTTTGTTTTGTTAGTAGTAGGACACTTCATGGCACCAAAACAACAATCGGAAGAATACTTTAGTAGGTAGTTAGTTGGCAGATTAGATAGAACACTGGGACTGGAATCAGGAAGACCTGAGTTCAAATACAACCTCAGAGACTTACTAGATGTACGACCCTAGACAAGTCACTTAACCTGTTTCCATTTTCTTAACTATAAAAGGAGGACAATAGCACTGACCTCCCAGAGTTATGAGAATGAAATTAGATAATTTTTGTGAAGTGCTTGGGACAGTGCCCAGCATATAGCAGGAGCTCAATGTTTCTCTCTTTTCTTCTACACCCCTTTTTCTGATTCATAGTCTTACAGATAGAGGGCTGGAAAGGAACTTAGGTTATCATCCAAACCCCTCATTTTGTAGGTGAGGAAATTGAAGTTCAGTGATTTACTGAAGGTCATATAAACAGTAAGTGGTAGGGCAGGTATTTCAATCCAAGCCCTCTAACTCCAAGTGTTGGGCTCTTTCCACTGTACCATGAAGTGCTTGTGGAATTGACTGTCTAATCTATAGAATCATAGAGTACTAGAGCCTCCACTCTCCACCCTCATGTGTCACCCTGTCATAGAGGTGACATTGAGTTCTTGAATACTATACCAATGGAATGCTGGTTATTATGGGTCCTTCCAAATTGCCTGGCCTTTGGGTATGGGCCCAGTGATTGAATGCACATTTGTCTTCTGAAGAACAACTTAAAATAGTACAGAGAATCTTGGCAAATGAAAATTGTTCAGAGGGTAGTGACTTTGGGAGGGGCATGGCAAATCTAATGACAGAGACCCTCTGGTGTAGAAAGAAAGAGGGAAACTGCCCTGTTCCTGTAGGGCATTGTACTTCTGCTGATGAAATCATGATACCTTGAAATAGAAAAGTTAAAGTTAGTAGGGATCATATGCTTCAATACAATACCAAGCCGGGACAGACCTCCAATAAAACAATATGTCTGAGCTTGAAGGGGCCTTAGAGATGATCTATTCAAATCTTTCATCTTAGAGATGAGGAAATCAAGGCTCAGAGATAAGTGACCTACCTAAATTCACCTGACTTATCAATGACAAACAGGTCTCAAACCCAATTTTCTTGATTCCCAGACTACTGCCCTTTCTGTTATCCTGCCCCTCCACTCCCCTCTACTCCCTTTCCTCTCCCCGTGACCAGCTTGAACTGGGCAAAGCCACATAAGTAAATTCACATACCAAATCAGCCACTCTTTGGGCTGAAGAATGTCTGCATTCAATTTCTGTGCCTCTGTCCTATTAGTCTCTGTGGGCCAGCAGTTCTTCTCCTGGTCTAACCCAGGAAACAGTACCTGATGGTTCTGCAAACTCAGCTCTTGCTGAAAATACCCTGGTTGCTAATCCTGACTTGACTGGTGGGTGCCAGCAATGAAACCACAGTCTCTTGAGTGTAGCAGACTCCATATGCTAGCCCCCTAGTCTGCTAAGTCACCACGCCAGCCTAAATTTGAAACATTTCTAAAGTGTTATACAATGTTGTAATAATGTTTTTACAAAACAAAGGCTGAGTTACTGGAAGCCATATTCAACCAATCAGCATCTCATTGAAAGAGGAGTCCTGATGGTACCATTGATGACACAGAGAGTATTAAAATCCCAGGGAAGGCTGAACTGGAGAACATCTGCTTTTTTTAGGGGGGTGGGGTGGGAAGGAAAGGACCGGGACGAGGGAAGGCTTGATATTTTCCAAAGTACTGATTACCAAAGAAATCAAAGTGAGTATTTGCTTGGTCTCTTGAGTCAAAGCAGTGAATCAAGGAAAACTCCAAATAAGGCCAGTTCACACTAGAAATGGGATTCTGACAAATAATAGAAGCTAATACTTCTATCTCACTATAAGGTTACTTTCCTCCCAATCACTCTGTGACGTTCAGTAGTATAAGCAGTTTTCAGCCTGTTTTGCATGTGAGGAAATTTATTGTGAATCCCTCTTCTTCCTTACACACAACACTAGATATTTAGAGCTGAGAACCAGAGTAACAGTCAAGCCCAACTCCCACTTTTAGCTGAGGAATCTGAGGCCCGAAAAGTGAAGGGATTTTCCCAACATCACATAAGGAATGAAGGTCTGAACCGACATTCGAACCTGGATCTTGCTGACTTTACCAAGTACAATGATCTTGTCACTACACCCCAGGCCCCCTCACATTGAGGAGAAGAGGGGAGTAGCCCTTCCTCAGGCTTCTGTAGCTCGCAATAGAGTTTCCACAAAACCCCCTCTGAAGCAGGAAATATAAGAATCTTTAGAATGTTTTCAATGAGCCCCAATTTTATTGATTTGCATATTCCTTCTGTCCCCACAGATCATAAAGCAGAAAGTCTTCATGAATCTCTGTAGTTATATGTTTGTATGAGTATGTATATATATGTGTCTATTATATATATGTATATTATATGTATACACACACACCTATATATATATATATATATATATATATATATATATATATATAATATATGAAACTTAGTTCCATGGTTCAAAGAATCAAATCAGAGTAACTAAAACAATTTTCATTTCTATTGTACTTTACAATTTATAATGCTCCCCCACTATCCAGCATGAGTTTAGGTAGCGTCTATATTATTATCAAAAAGCAGAACAACATGGATCTGATTTCATCATTATACAGGGAGATTTCTCCACACAAACATGTCAGTACCAGCCTGAAAAACATAATCTTAAAGAATTGCCCGGAGAGTTGAAAATAACTTGCCTAGCTCCAAACAGCCAGGATGTGTTAGAGGTCGAATTTGAACTGCTATCTTCCTGATTCTGAAATCAGCTCTCTGTGCTAAGATTGGTGAGGATTGGAGTTCTGAGAGGTAGAAATGGTTTCATCAGAGTCACAGAGATAGAACTCAAACTGAGGGCTTTTAAATTAGGTTGTTCTACTTTCCTAGGGAAGTATCAGTGATATTCCTTAATTTGACTTTTTATAAACGTACTTGTTTTAAAATGAGAGACATTCAATAGATGGAGTGCTAGACTAAGAACAAGAGAGACCTGAATTCAAAGGTTACCAGTGATCTCTTAATTGTCAATCTAATGGTCTTTTCTCAATCCTGGTTCTTCTTGATAACTAAATAGCCTTTGAAAATGTCAATGATCCTAATCTTGACACTCTCTTCTCACTAGATTTTCATGATACTTACTCTCTCCTGATATCTGAGCACACTTCCAAAGTTCCTTATGCTAGATCTTCATCTAGGTCATACTCACTAACCATAAATGACCCCCAAGGCTCTGTCCTCACCCCTTTTTTTCTTCTTTTATACTATTTTTATTGGTGATCACATGAATTTCCATGGATTCAATGATCATTTCTATGCTGATGATGCCCAGATCTATTTGAAAACACATAAGCTCTCTCTTGACCTCCAGATTTGAATCTTCAATTGAGTATTGAACATTTCCAAATGGATGGCCCATAGGCATTTTGAATTAAATATGTCTCAAACCAAGCCCATTATCTTTCCCTCAAGCTCTAATTTTCTTGCCCCTCTTTCTTAGTTTTTCTGTTGTTATTGAGAGCACCACCATCCTTTCAATGCTCCAGACTCAACCAATGGGCTATCTTTGACACCTCTTTCTTTCTCCAAGTCCACTATTGCTATAAACTCTACTTTCATAGTATCTCTTGTGTCTGCCCTCTTCTCTCCAATACTGCCACCACTCTGGTATAGGCCCTCACCATTTCACACCTGAACTCTTGCAACACCCTTCTCCCTGTCTCAACTCCAATTCAGCTCTCCCCACCTCACTAAGTTGTCAGATTGATCCTAAAGTACAGTTCTTATACTATCAATTCTCGATTAAATAAATTCAAGGGCCCTCTAAAACCTTTGAATTCAAATATAAAATATTCTGTTTGAAATTCAAAACCTTTCATAACATGCTCCCTAACTTTTCAGTCTTCTAACACATTGCTCCCTAAAAGTACTCTGTGATGCAAGGACGCCACCTCTTTACTGTTTCTCCCATAACTTGGTCTATCCTTATGCCCCAATTTTCTCCCCTCTAAACTATCTCTCTTTCTCTCTCTGACTTCTTTCAAATCCCAGCTAAAATCCCACCTTCTGAAATCAGCCTTTTCACATCTCCCTTAGTACTAATCGCTTCATAATCTCCAGTTTATCTTATATATAGCTTGTTTGTGCAAAGTTGTTCATATGTTTCTCCCCTTTTGGATTAGGTGCTCTTTGGAACCTAGGACTGGGCATTTTTTCTTGTTTCTTTGGTTTTCCATTTCTTTGTATCTCCAGCACTTAGCCTAATACCTGGCACTCAAGTAAACACTAAATAAATGCTTTCTAAGTGACTGTAAACTAGTTGCTTGGCTGTAAGCACATTACTTAACCTGAAGTCTCAAAAAGCTCTCTAAGACTATGAGTTATAGACTTGCCTTTGAGGGAGGGATTTGTCACATTGATGAAATTACAAAAGCTCGATGTGTTGATGACATATTTTTAGCACCAGGAAATTCCATTCTTCAAGTACCATAGTTAATTAATTTGAGATAACTCAAATTGCATATTTTATAAAGAAGACCCAAGGCTTAAAGTTTCTGATGGATAGCAATTATGACAGTGAGGATAGTGATTGAGATGACATTTTAAAACATCACTCAGGGCACAAAAAAACATTTTTAAACTAAACTAAAGCTTATTTTGTCTCAGGTCACATAGCCAACCTGGTAATAGATACTCAATGAGGAACTAAAATATTTGTATACCATTCCCTCACATTCCTCATTCTCTTACTTTTTGAATTGTTTAAAAAACACTCACAGGAATCACAACATAAGGCCATCTGTGAACTTTCTGTAACTTTTCCACTTTAGGATCTCAGGAGCTGGGCTTAAATGATTTACTTAACTCTAAAACTCTAAAGAATATAAAGGAGGAAGAAAAACCTAGGGTCTATATGAATACAGTTACAAACATTTTTCACAAAAATAAAGCCAGATCCAAACAAATGAAGAAATATTAATTGCTCATGGATAGGTTGAGTCAAAATAATAAAAATAATGATGTTACCTAAGTTAATTTCCTTATTTATTGCCACACCAATAAGACTATCAAATAATCATTTTGTAAAGCTAGAAAAAGTAATAAAAATTGATCAGGGAGAAAAAATAACCAAGAATATCAAGAGATTCAATGAAAAATATTAAGGAAGGCCTTCTAGCAGTCCTAAATTTCAAATTATATCATAAAACACTCATTACATATAATTTGGTACTAGCTAACAAGTGGCAGATCAGTGTAATAGATTAGGTATATAGTACACAGTAGTAAATGACCATGGTAATCTTGGGGTTGATATGCACAAAGATCCAAGCTTTTGGGGTAAGAACTAATCATTTGACCAAAATTGCTGGGAAAACTGGAAAACAGTTTGGCAGAAAATCAGCATAAACCAATATCTTATACAATATACCAAGGAAAGGTCAAAAAACAAATGGTTTAGACCTGAAAGGTGACCTCATAAATAAAGTAGAGGAGTCTGAGAAAAAATACCTGTCATATCTATGCATAAGAGAAGAGTTTTTTATCAAAAAAGAGTGGGGAATACAGAAAATAAAATGGAAAACTTTGGTTATATGAAATATAAAAGCTTTTAAAGCACAAACAAAATTAACGTAGCCAAAATTAGAAGGAAATCAAGACACTTGGGAAAAATTACAGTAAGTTTCTCTGATAAAGTTATTTCTCAAATATGTAGAGAATTGAAACAAAGTCATAAAATTACTAGTCATTCCTCAGTTGATAAATGGTCAAAGGAAATGAATAGACATTTCCAGAAGACAAAATCAAAGCTATCAATATAATTCACATTAAAAAAATGCTATAAATCATTATTGATTAGAGAAATGCACATTAAAGCAAGTCTGATGTAAAGTAAAATAAGCAGAACCAGGACCTTGTGCATAGTAACAGGAATATTGTTAGGATGATCAACTGTGAAAGACTTAGCTACTCTGATCAAGATAATTATCTAATACAACTGCAAAGGATCCATGATGAAAAATGCTATCTACCTCCAGAGAGAGAATTGATGAAGTCTCAATGCAAATTGAAACATGTTTTTCTTTGTTAACTTTATTTTTCTTGCTTCATTTTTCTGTGTTTTCTTTTGCAATATGACTAATATGGACATATGTTTTACATGATGTCATATATATATTATATATATATATATATATAATCAACATCAAATTGCTTGCTTTCTAAAGGAAGGAGTGTAACACCAATGTGATATTCACAATGCCCACAGTGGCTATGAATATGTTGGTGTTGTGAATTATAAAATGTAACAGGCTCTCTACATGGAGGACAGAACCAAAGCATTTATTCAGATACCAGTAAACCAAGTCCCAGAATCAGAAAGTCAAAGTCATTACAGTAAACACAAAGTTGGTACACATAGTTAATGCAGTGAACATCCACATTCACAATCCTTAACAAGAAACAGATTCCCTCAAGCACATATCCTCCTCTTTTCACTCACTCCCTGAAACAAGGATTCTTCTCTCCTCACTCCCGGGGCTGGCTCTTAGAAGTTCTCAGCAGAAGTTCTGGCCGGCTCTCAGAAGAAGTTCTGCCACCACAAGTTCTATTCTCAAAATGTCTTTTCTCTCCAGTCTGGGCTTCTCCTTATATATGATATTAGCTCCTCCCTGCCCCACCCCTTCCTGTTCCATCAGCAAGTTCATTCCATTGTGGGATTCACAAGTTCTGAGTCTTAATACTTGACACAATTATGAACTTGAAGCTAAGTGCTAAGTACGTGTTTGCTTGCCAGTTCAAGGGGTGTGGAAGATATTCAAATCCCATTACCATTATAGGAAGGAGGAACAGAAAGGAGGGAGAGAATTTGCGACTAAATATTTTAAAACATGTTTAAAAATTTAACATGTAATTGGCATTACTTAATGAAATATATACACACACACGAACATATACATATACACACATACATAATATAAATGTAAGGGAGGGTTGGTGTGAACACTAAAGTAGGTACTTGCTGTAAAAAGCTATACTATGAGTCTGTAAAACTTGAACTTAATGCCATATAATTTCTAGTCTAAGATCTTATGTGATTTTATATTAGAAAAAATGGATTTGAGGCGTATTTAACTGTACTGCTGTCTAATTACCTAATGTTACCAAGTCTATAAAATGAAGAGGTTGGACTCAATTTCTTTTAAGGTCACTTCCAACTCTAAATCTACAAGCCTGTCATCTGAGAAATAGCTATATTTTATCCACCTTTTTTAAACATGGAGTGTTAGTCAAATTCTTTTGAGTAGTTGTGAATCTTTTCCTGGTGAACCTGCATGCATGCATCAAGCACACTCCTTGTTAAAAGCATTAAGAAGAAACAGATAAATTTTAAAAGCAATATTCATGAAATATTACATTTTTATTACTACTAATTTAGTTAAAGTATGTGAAGGATTCAACATCTCATTTGCTTATTGTTTGTTTGTTTGTTTTTAAAGGAATTTGATTTGCTAGAGTAAAATGTTTTCCAACGATGGATTTCCCACCCATGCATCAAAATTATTCAAGATATCTTGAAAGTTCTGATAATAGAAATAGCTTGGCTTGATGACCCTCTGTTCAAAAATATCAAGGCAAATCATAAGATAGGGAAACAAGTGATAGCCAAAAGTACTCATCATCTTTGTCTTGGAGGAGATCCAATACAAGATTCAAGTTGAAAAGAGATTCCCTATGGATGATGAAGTTCTCCAAATGCTTTTATTTGTAGATGACGTGTTGATGATCGCATCATGTTGCACTTGTATGAAACAAAATATTAAAATACTCAGAGCAGGAGTTCTTAACTGGGAATTTCCTGAGGCCCATAGATAAGTTTTCAGGAGTCTGTGAAAGTCAATGAGGAAAAAAAGATAAATTTATTTCCATCAACTTCTAACTGAAATGTAGCAATTCCTCTATTTAAAAATACTATTCTGAGACAAAGTCCATAGGTTTCATCAAACTGCCAAATTTGTCCATGACAGAAAAAAAAAATGAAAAGGTAAAGGACCTCTGTATTAAAGGGAAAACTCCAATGTAGTGGGTAGAACCTCTAAAGAGGAATGATAGGAAAACATACCTAAAAATCATAAAAGATGAAAGAGTCAGAAGAGTTTCAATCTGTACCACTGGATCACCCACAAGACTGAGATCTCAGATACTTTTTAAGTATAGAAGTATTATAGTACAAGTAAAATGAAATAAGACCTGACTCACTCTCATATGTTTATTAGAGAGAGATCTAAACATCTTTCAACCATGTCCAGCTCAGACAGCTGGATTGCTAGCATTAGAAGATTCAATCTATCCTTCTGTCAGGGGCTGAATCTTGAGAAAACCACAAATATTAATAACACTGATGATGGTATAAATTAGGATACTTCAAACCATTGTAATTCTACTGGAGTGGACACTCCCTCTGTTGACACAGGTAGCAACCACTTAACAACTTAATAGATGGCCTTCCAGAGTTGATGTGAGGGGAGGACTTTGTGATCAGCCTGGCGAAGAGTGTTTTGATGTTTAGGTGGGGCTTGCCCCTGGAGAGCTTCTGGTCCATTACTGGACTTGTTCTTGAAAACATTTCATCTTGTCACAAACTGGCAGAGCTTATATTGTGTTGACCCAGCTTCTGAGTAGAATCCTGATGAGGGACTTTATACCATGAAGAAATAGGAACTCGGTTGTCAGTGGAGGGATGACAAGAGTTGGAAAGCTCATTGGATTTAAGGATAAAAGGATCTAGGTTCAAATCCTGGCTGTTCCATTTACTACCTGTTTGACCTTGGTCAAATCATTTCTCTAAGCCTGTTTCCTCCTCCCTAAAGGAGGAGTTGGCATTTGATGATTTATATTCCTCCTTTCTCATTTCAAATTTAAGATCCTACAAACCCACACTGATCTATTCCTTCATGATTACAAGACATTTTACATCTGTGGCTTCATTTGCTTCTTAAAACAAAACCATGCTAAACAAATGTCATCCCCTTTTTACAAGTAGTAGTAATAGTAAGAGCTACTATTTACATGGCTCTTGTTGTGTGCCAGGCTCTGTACTAAGCACTTCACAATTACTATCTCATTGGAACTTCACGACAACTCTGGAAGGTACGCTCTATTATAATCTTCTCCATTTTACAAATGAGGAAGCTGAAGTAGAGGTTAAGTAACCTGCTCAGCAGGCAGGTACATGACACAGAGAATGAGAACTCCAGGCTTGGACAAAGAAAGACTCATCTTCCTGAGTTTAAATCTGATCTCAGATGCTTACTAGTTGAGAGACCCTAGGCAAGTAAAATAACTCTGATTGCCTCGGGTTCCTCATCTATAAAATTAGCTGAAGAAGGAAATGGCAAACCACTCTAGTATCTTTGCTAAGGAAACCCCAAATGGGGTCACAGAGTCAGAAGTAAGTGAAATGACTGAATACCAACAAACCTACCTCAGGTCACACAGCTAGTGAATGTCTAAAGCTAGATTTGACCCTAGTTATTCCTGACTCCAGGCCAGGAGCTCTATTCACTGTGCAACTCGCTGAAGGTCATGGAGAGTGAACCCAGGAAAATATTCTGGATTAGAAATTGAATCTAGGAAAATACTAAACACATTCTGCTCATCTTTTCATTTTTCCAGCGTGCTACTTGGATTTCCTCTTGTCTGTTTCCTATTCCTGGTAAGTGATGGTAATCTAACCTGCTTGATTGGGATGATTGCAAATGAAATTTGTTTGATAGGCATTAACGTTTCTCTTTGATTCGGTACAATACTAAAGAGCCTTGAACTAGAAATAAAAAAAAAAATGTGGATCTTGATTCTGCTATTAAGTCACCTGATGATCTTAGGGAAATTAGTCTCTATATAAGCCTTAACGTCTTCCTCTGAGTAGTGAAGTACTGATATAGACATAGGGACAACTAGGTGGCTCAGAGGATAGAGCGCTGGGTCTGCAGTCAGGAAGACTCACTTTCCTGAGTGCAAATCCAGCCTCTGACACTCATTGGTTATGTGACCCTGGGCAAGTCACTTAACCCTCTCTGCCTCAGTTTGCTCATCTGTAAAATGAGCTGGAGAGGAAGTGGCAAACCACTTCAGTATCTCTGCCAAGAAAACACAAATGGGGGCATGAAAAGTCAGACTGGATTGAAAAAACTTCTAAAAAAAAGTGATATAGAATGTAATGTATAATAATAAGTAATAATATTGATGAAATAGTGATATAGAATGGAATAATTTATTTGAAATATATGTATATGTATACATATATAATGCATACATATATGTATAGGCATATATCCACACATGTATATGTATGTTTGTATGTATTGCAAATTATAGGAGAGATATATGAGAAGATTCTACCAGATTTCTGCTGTTATACCTTCCAGCTTCAATGTTCCATGTTCTATTATTCTAAGTCCCTAGAAATTTTTTTCCTTCACTCAAGAAATCTTTATTAAGCATCTTATATTAGGCACTGTTGTAAGTGTCATGTCAGAAATACCAAGCCAATAATGCCATCTAGGAGGAGTTTACATTCCCTTAGAGGGAGACAGTGTACACATGTTACCAGATAATTAATATAAAAAAAAAATAGATACAGAATCCATACAAGATAATTTATAGGGAGAGGACATTATGAACTGGAAGAATCAAGATAAACTTATTGTAGAAAGTGGCACTTAAATTAATTGTTAAAAAAGCAAGGTGTTTTCTGAAGTAAAGAGAGGAGATGGTACTTTGCAGGCATGGGAGATAGCCTGTCTAAAATCAGAGGGAGGAGATGGAATGCCATACATGGGCAACAGTGAACCAGCTTGACTCAAGCATGAATAAGATTAATGAGAAATAAGCCTGGAAAAGTAGGCTGGAGTCAAATCAAACATTCTACAGACTGTAATTTTAGGCCTCCTTTCACCTCTAATATTCTCTTGTTTTATGATTCTAAGGTCCTTCCTAGCTTCAAGGTTCTATTATGTGGCTGTTGAGTAATTGAGGGTAGAAGGGAGCTCTAGCTCATCTAAGCCTCAGCATCAACTTTTCCCATTTCAAGACTTATGAATTATTAAAGAGGCCTCTGTTTAGAATGCTATGCTCTCTGTTGCCTCCAAATTAAATTACTGAGGGATATATTTGATTGCAAACATCCTTAGTCAATGTTTTCAGTGTTGTTTTTATTGTAGCTTCCTTGATAGCAAAGTGTTATAATGTCAAAGAGTCAAACACATACATCCACAAGCCACCCTGCAGCAAGCAAGGAAACAGACTCTGGGCTCATGAAGTCATCACACATGAAAATCTCCCTGAACCTGGTGTGAGGTCTCCAGATGGAGGGTAGAGTTGTGAGAACTAAACTGCCCCATAGCCCATGTTCATTGCTTTTATACTAGGGACAAATAATTTACTTTTAAAGACAATGAGTTCTTTGAACATGGGTGATGTCTTCTCAAATTCCAAGCAAAATTATATGCTAGAGTTGGAAGAGAGGTTGAAGATATTCTAGTCCAGGGTTCCTACCCTGGGGACTGTGAATTTGTTTCTTTGTGGAAAAAAATCACATTTGCACTTTAATGTAATTGATCCATTTTAATGGGATTGAGGCCTATGTATTTTTTTTCTTACAATTTAAAAACTTTTTTCAATTTACATTATTTTGAAAGGGGCTCCCAAGCTTCACTAGCCTGACAAAAGTGTCTGTGATATTAAAAACAATTAGACATTGGTCTGATCTCCACCAATCTCATTATATAGATGAGTCAATTGAGGCTCAAAGAGGGGAGGTGACATTTTAGAGATTACCCAGCTGATAAAAACAAAACCAAGCTCAGTTCCTCTGGTTGAAAATCTAGCATTGTTGCTAATCCAATACAATGAAAATGTTCCTCCAAATTTATGTCTTTGTTCAAACCACATTCATTCAGAAACAAAAACAGAAATGTTGCCAATTTTGTATTGCTTACCATAAAAATAATGTAATCCGTATTGTGCAGACATGGTTGAAATAATGTTAATAATATTATTTTTCAAGTAAAATTTGGGTTAAAAGTGCTTTTATGGAAAAACTAACTTTGGGGGTCAGAATGATGCAGCAGACAGTATTAATCTTGGAGTCAGAACTTAAAATAAATTTCTACCCTGTCACCTAATATACTGGGGTCTAGAGCAGTGGTTCTCAACATTCCTAATGCCTGGACCCTTTAATACTTGTATGTGGGCGTATCTGCAAGTGGGTGGACCCACCTGGAGACAGATAGAGGAGCAGTGTCTCATTTTCTAAGACCATTGGAAATATGTGTTTTCTGATGGTCTTAGGTGACCCCTGCGATCCCTGTGAAAGGATCATTCCACTCCCAAAGGAGTCACAACACACAAGTTGAGAACCACTGGTCTAGAGGCAGTTAGGTGGTACATTCAAAAGAATGCTTTGCCTGGAGTCAGGAAGACATTGGTTCAAATCTGGCCTCAGATGCTGGCTGTGTGATCCAAGGCAAGTCCCTTAACTCTGAATGCCTTAATCCATTAGAGAAGGAAATTGAAAACCACCCCCATATTTTTGCCAAGAAAACCCCGTGGATGGTATGGTCCATGGCATCATGAAGAGTCAGACATGACTGAACAACAACAATATGGATTGATCACTTAACCATTTTTTATCTGTAAAATGGGAATGATAATAATTGTACTACCTACCTCAGAGACTTTGTAAACACTAAATCACAATGTAAATATGTATAGTTGTTGATGTTGATATGCTTATCACGTGGAATAATATAGAGAGAGCTAGGCTTAGAGCCAAGAAGACCTTTAAGTCACACCTCTCTCACATGCTGGCATCATAACTCTGGACAAATTATTTAACATACCAGTGTTCTGGGAAATTCTATGAAATTCCATATTTCAAAGAAAATGCCTACTTGCCTTGATAAAAGGTATTTCTTCATATTTCATTTTACTAATGAAAGGCCAGGTTAAATACCTAACCTTATTATCATTGCTGTTATTTTATGGAGACATAGTTTGTGAAATTTAAAACATCCATGCAATATGACTATTAAGTGAGGGAGCTTGGATTTGAACCTGGGGTTTCTGGCTTGAAATTAGCACCCTTTGTATTGCACCATAGGCAAGCAGCTTATCCTCTTGGAGTCTCAGTTTTCTCATCTAGGAAATAGGAGTAATCATTTTTACCTCATCAACAAGACTCTTGTGAGGAAAGTGTACTGTATACCTAATAGCACTATTTATGAGTTTGTGACTGTGTGGGGCTGGGAAATGGGGGGGAAGAGGTGTTGTGTGTGTTTTAAATAGAGAAAGAAGAGGAGGAGGAGGAAGAACAGAAGGAGGAGGAGGAGGCGGAGGAGGAGGAGGAAGAGAAGAAAAAGAAGAAGGAAAAGGAGGAGGAGGAGTGATAACATTTATATAGAGCCTACTATGTACCAGGGAGGTAGGTGCTCTTATTATCCCCATTTTACAAATAAGGAAACTGAAGCAAAAAGAGGATAAGTGACTTGTCCAAGGTCACACAGCTACTCAGTATCTGAAGTCAAATTTGAGCTCAGGTTTTCCTAATTCTAAGCATGCAGCTCTGTCCCACTTTTTGACTATAAGGCGAGCTCTCTGTCCTCTATCCACCTCAATCATTCTCATGTTTGTTAAGCTTTCTCATCCTGTGAAAATCTCCATACGACCTCTCAAATCTTCTGTGCATTGTTTCGAAGGACATGTTCTCTTCTTTCCAATACCAGTGTGGCACTTATACTACCTGACTTTCATTCCTGTTAAAGGAACTTTTTCTTCACTTTTCATATTCTTTGGTATAATAATTGCAATGATAAATCATCTACTGCAAAATTCATTGTCCCACCTTTTTGTTGTTGTTCAGTCATTTTAATCATGTCTGACTCCTTGTGACCTCATTTGGGTTTTCTTGGCAGAGATACTGGAGGGGTTTGCCATTTCCTTCTCCAGCTCATTTTACAGAGGGGGAACCTGAGGCTAACAGGGTGAAGTGACTTGCCTATGGTAACATAAGTAGTAAGTGTCTGAGGCCAGATTTGAACCCAGGAAAATGAGTCTTCATGATTTCAGGCCTTGCACTCTAATGCTCCACTTAGTTTCCTTCATTACCACTTAGGTAGTAATTGCTTAAAAGTCATTACTTTCCATAGGTAAGAACACTTTTAAATCGAATGATGTACTCAGAACTGAGTATAAACAAGGCCTGTACACCTCACAAAGCCATATTGTGAGATAGTAGGCCATATCCACGTAAATCTGAATAAGTTAAATTTCTGTGAAGGCCACAGAATATTCTCAGCCTGTACATGAGAGTAATACCCTATTACAATGCTTAACTCATTTTAAGTTTAGAGAGCAGTGTAGTGGTCCCTAAGGTTCACCTGATTCCCTCCTCTTTGTCTTCACAGAGCTTTTACTTTAGATGTAAGGTTATGAGTTCACTCAGAATCTCTCTGAGTCCTCAGCTATCAGTCAGCAAACATTTATTAAGCAGACATTTCGTGCCAAGCACTGTGCTAAACAGAAAGAAAGGTGAAAAGCAGTCCCTCCTTTCCAAAAGCATACAGTCTCTTAAATTAAGAAAATTCCCCACACATAGGCAGAGGTACAATCCTCTGTCCAATTTCACATTTATATTCGTCTTTAATCCTTGACTTCCTTGTAGGTAAGGCAAAGTTCATTTTACTGAAAAGTTTGGGTAACAAGACAGCAAATTATATTATAATGCCTGTGAGTAGTTAAGTATTGTGAAGGGAAGTTGGGAAAAAATTGACCTTTTCTTGGGGATTCCCCTAGCTTGTAAGATACATGTAGGCCTAATGACAATCCTTGACATCTCCTTTCTCTGCCACAGCTTAGGCCTACCTTGTCTCCTCAAAGGTGTGCTAAAATGCCAAGCCTGCCCCAACCTTTCAAATCCAAACTGTCAGAATCCTTCTTCCTGATTGTTAGATAGCTTCTACCTCTTATTCAAATTCCTTGGGCCAGCTCAGTTACTCACATAATGTCTTTGTTTCATTCAAGGGAAAACAAAGTCCCTGTTCACACTCAGTTCTGATTGTGTGATACCTAACAAAAGTCATTACTTTTAGGTAGGTGAAATAAACAATAAAATCCTACGCTTATAAATTAGTTTTTTGTGTTCTTATTGCACTAAATAATGGGTTTTCCAGAATTAAAGACAGACACTGGTCCCAGACTGGTCTCCAGTATTTTTTGGAAGGGTGAGAGGAAGTCTTTTAGCAGACTATATGTATTCTCTGTGGAGATTTTCAGTAAATATGTGAAGAAGAATTTCACAGGATGAAAAATCATTCGATCTATAACAGTGACACTGATAAAATCACTCTCCATTTAAAATATAACCCTAGTCAAATTGAAGAAAGATCTTTCCAACAAGAACAAAGAAAGACTGCATAATACCAATATGTGTTGTATTGTATTAAAGTAGGATTGTGAACCTGGGTCTAACTCCTTGGGACATTTCATATATATATTTTAATACTCTAAAGATTTGCAATTTCATCTAGATGGACAGTCCCTCTAACACAGAACACCCCTTCATTCATATGATCTTACTGTGTTTCTCTTGGCTAAAAAATTCTCACCTTCTGGCTACTAACCTGGTGCTGAACCTCTCTGTACCAATCTCGGCTGCTACTCATATGACAAACAGTGGATAGGCAAATGACCCATGAATTGGACCATGGTTAAAGCCTTTCTGTTTTGTTAGGTCAATTCAGTATTTAAATTCTTCTGGAATGTCCTCCAAAAATTTCCCTCATTTTTCATATAAGAAAACTGAGGTTTAGGAAAGGGAAATTATTTTTTTTTTCCAGTCACACAAGTAAGATAGATAGAATTCAAACCCTAGTCCTCTGACTCTAGATCTATTGTTCTGCATAGTAAGTACATTATACTCCCATGGAGGGCTTTATTGCCAGGTCTTCTACTACATAAGCTAAAGCCGGGTCTGCAGTGAAGTAAAAGATGGAAAGAAAGAAACAAAGAAAGGCCCATGGGGGCAAGTAACTTGCATACTACAATGAACTCCTTTCATTGCTACTTTATGCAATTTCTTAAGGACTCTAAGTGCATGACATTTATCTATATCAGTGGTTCTCAACCTGTGGGTTGTGACCCTTTTGGGGATCTAACGACTCTTTCACAGGGGTCATAGGAGTCACCTAAGACCATCAGAAAACACATATTTCCGATGGTCTTAGGAACCAAGATGCTGCTTCTCTATCCATCTTCAGGTGAGTCTGCCTACATGCAGATATGCCCACATATGAGTATTAAAGGGTCATGGCATTAGAAAGGTTAAGAACCACTGATCTATATTGATCCATTGTCTGGAGAAGACAGCTGGAGAAGAGCACAGATATCTTTTTCCCCTTGAAAAAAAATATAAGAAAGAATAAATACAATAGTCAAAACACCTAGGTTTGAGTTCTGGTTATGTCAGTTGCATGATACTGATTAAGTTACTTAATGTTTCTGAAATCTGATTTCCCTATTCCCTGAGATCTGAGATCTATACCTAAATTATCTAACCTCAATTAGGCCATCATTGTTGCATCGCAATATTTTTGTTTCCTCCCACTTGACTTTTCCATAATACTCCTAAAAGTGGTTGTCTCAAAACTTTCTTTTTTCCTCAAACCCTTCATACCTTATCCATTAATCCACTTTTTGGCAGATGACCTTAATTCCTACTTTACAGGGAAAATTGAGGCCATCTACATTCAAAATCACTTCTCTGTCTTCAGCAGGTTTCTCTTCCTTTGCTTCAGTCTCTGAAGCAAAGGTTTTTTATTTCCTTGTCAAGACAAACCCAGGTACTTTTTCCCTTCATCCTTCCTCTTTTAATTTTCTCTTGAATCCTTCTCTGTAGGAGGAAGTGTTAGAGTATTGGACATGGAGTCAGAAATAGATCTGGTTTTGACTTGCATCCCTTGTTATCAGTGTGATCTTGGACTATTCCCTCAGCCATTTATGAGCCTTGGTTTCCTAATTTGTCATATGATAAAGTGTGACTGTATGACTTTTATGGTCTCTTTTAGTTCCAAATCTATGAATATGTCATCACATATTATAGTAGGGATTCCTTTCATATGTAAATTGGATTAAATAGACAGTCGCTTCCAACTATCACATTTTAAGATTCTATGATTATTCCCTTCCACTGTCTGTTTTTCCTGTGGCTCCTTCTCTACTATTATAGTAGACTTGTCAAAATCTCCTGATCCTGTAGAAACAAAACAAAACAAACAAACAACAACAAAAAAAAAAACGCTTCTAATTAATCTTATTACTCCTTTGGGTTGCACACTACACCCCCCATCTCTTTTACTACCATCCTCCTGGAAATAGCTGTTTAGTCTCACTGCTTCTAATTCATTCCTATCTTATATGTTTTAACTCTATAATTGTAGCCCCACCATTCTATAGAAACTAAAATACCCAAAGTTACAAAACAAAAACAAACAACAAAAAGAACAGAAAAAAAAAATGAACCTTTGGATTACTAAACCCAATGCCCTTTTTTGCTTACTTTTCATCCTCCACCTCTTTGCAGCTTTCAAAACTATTAACCTCATTGATTTCTTGTTGGGTTTCATGATATGGCTTTCTTCTAGTTCTCCTACCAAGTTATTTCTTGGATTTTGTCTACTAGTTGTGATTTGCCAACTCCTACGCTAAGGCTTTAGCTTTTCCAAAGCTCCATACTATGGATGAAAAAACTACAAAGTTGCAACAACTAGGTGGCATAGTAGAGTACTGGCCCTAGACTGAGGGGGACCTAAGGCCAAATCTAGCCTCAGACACTTGACACTAACTGGTTGTGTCACCCTGGCCAATTAATTCACTTACCCCTGATTCCTGAGGAAAGGAAGGGAAGGGAAGCCATCAGTGGCTCTCTATTACTTGTAAAATAAAATACAGATAAAATACAGGCTAGCACTGAAGAGTTTTTGGAGAAGGTTTGGAGAAGTTAGGGCTTTAAAGAAGGACTAGACAAATCATGGCCCGTGGACAAAATCCTGGAAATAACTTCTGTGAGCTGCAGTGTCTTTTTCCAGTCTCATTCTATGTGACTTCCCTGTACTTAGTTTATCAGCAAATGTGTGTTCCTACAGTAAAGCCGTCCCCCAGATTCAACTCTCTGGTTCAGGGCCATACACATTTGCATATGTCATAGCCTCTGCCTGGAATGCACTCCATCCTTACCTCTGTCTTTCAGAAGCCTTCGCCTTCAGTTCTTCTCCCACAATTGTCCCAGTTGTTTGTGCTCTGTCCCTCCTCAAATTATACTGTGTTTGCATATGTTTGTTTATGTTGTATCCCCAGTAGGATGCTGGGGAGGGAGAGAGCAGAGCCATTTCATTTTCTGTCTTCATATTTACAGTGCGTAAAATAGTACAGAGTAGATGTCTCGTAGTTGTTTGTTGAATTGAATCACTACTCTTGCCATTATTAATATCATTGCTATTTTATTTGTTACTTGTATCACTCAACTGATGGCTGTGGTTTTTCTGTTGCTACTTGCATCAAAAACAGAAATTTGAGCAGGAAGAGATCAGAAATGCTAGGTTATCATTTTTCTGGTAAGTGATATTCCAGATAGCACATCCTTAACAGCATTTATGTGAAGGCTGTTACGATTTGTCACCAAGAGAGACTGGAGTCTTCTCTGGATATTTTAAGGGATAGATTCTTATCATTCTGATGGGGTTCTTCCTGAAATATGGTCAAATGGCATTCTCTTGCCATCTCTCAGTTTGAAGATTCATTAATAATATGATTAATCATACATAAAATGCTAATTCTTTCATGTGGTTGGGTAACCTGTGGGTCAGAATTAGGGGAAGAGATTTCTTCAAGGTCATATAACTGTTATTGGGTGGAAACAGAATTGATCTGTGTTTTGTTTGTTTATTTTGAGTTCAAGTTCAGTGCTCTTTCCAGACATGAAGAATCACAAGATAAATGAAAGAATGTTCAAGTGAGAAGAGCTCTTCCAACCGTAGAACATAGTATATTAAGGCATCAAGGCAATTCAGAATAACTAAACATGAATTATTAGCACTGGAAGATATTAAATATAATCAAGCTCAAGTCTCTCATTTTACAGAGGAGGGGCACTCAGGGAAGGGAAATGACTTCCCAAGGTCACATATATATAGTTAGTAGCAGAAACTAGATAATATTAAAAAAAAAAGTTTCAGCCCATGGCTCTCCATTGCCTCCTCTGAGTCTATATTTTCTCATCTATTCTTCCGATCTTGTGATAGTGAGACTTTGGCATAGAGGAATGGTTTTCTCTTGACTGTGGAGAGACATCCAGGGTATGGAACCAAACAAACCTAATAAGCCTTAATCCCCATTCCCTGTTTCAGACATCAAGAAATAGAGCTTCTTGAGGAGAAATGGGCATTTACTCATCCACTAGATTCTATATCTCTAATTTCAGTGTGGGAGAAGATTCTTTGGCATGTGTTTAAAAAAGGACTTTTATATTTGGAAATCCTATCCTGCCTGGAAAAAAAAAATGTGTCAGATTCAGTCATTTGGCACATTGGTTTCCCCATGAAAACCAAAAGAAGTCTAAGGCAATTAAAATCAGGTGGGTTAACCAAAAAGAGTCTCGACTATATTTTAATTCTATCTGGACCTCAATGTAGAAATACAAAAGAAATTGTGGTTATATGACTTTATCCCAGAGAAAGTCACAGCTTTTAGCAGAAATGTCTTAAGGCGTCTGCTTATAAAACTTCTGTATTAACATTATAAGCTACTGGGTAAATAATGCATGTTTTCAATTCAGTTGTAAATTCACATTCAGCCACTACAACAGCTCAAAGTGTCAGGGAAATATGATGCATTTTAATAAACCAAATATTTAGCCAAATACAGCAAAACCCATAATAACATTTTCCAGAGGACGAGAAAAGAAAACAGAGTAAGTGGGAAACATCATATGTGTGAGCAGTAGACCGTATCTTTAAAAGACAAATATTATAGGCAGGAAATATTGTAACTGTATTAATTCAATGAATGCTCCAGTGTGTCAGTCATACCAGAGAACTGAACCTTTGCATTTTTCATGTGAAAATAATACAGAGTTAATTTTGTGCAACCCACGTGTGAACTTACACATATGTGTGGTTCTGCATGTCTATATACAATATTAAAAATCTTGGGAATTGTCAGATTTACTGATGAGACAGTGTCCTTCCTGGAGGCAGCATAATATGCCTAGAAGATCATGGCATGAGAAAGCAGGAAATGTGGATTTTAACATCCTCCTTACCGCCGGAGGAACTATAAGTGTTTAGGCAATTCACTTGGGGTTTCATTGTCTCATTTTCTTCTTCTATAGAAATGGGTTAATGGAATCTTTGAGGAGGGAAAAGAAATTCCAGATCACATATGCAATCTTACATAGACATTGAGTGCATATACACAAGCTCTAGAACATTGTCAATAACAGTTTGGGCTTGAGAAAGCGTGTAAAAGATATTGAGAATGTATAGGAAAGGTAAAAGGCAGTGGGCTGATTGTGTAGCAAGAATCAGTCAGGATGACTAGCTTCAGGGTTGTGTGATATTCCCAAAATATTGAAAAAGATAAAGCAATTCAGTATATCAGTCCTCAATGAAACATTTATGGAAGGCCAAGGACTAAAAAAGTATCAATGATTTTTGCTCAAAGAATCAGAAATACAGAATCTAAGTTGGGTTCAACTCAGCGGCCATCTAGTTCAATACATAATGGAACAAGAAATCACTCTGTAATATATGTGATGAGTGTTCCTCAAGCCTTTGCTTGAAGATTCCAGTGAGGGTATCCAGGGTAGGGTTCTGTTTCAGCATAAGTATTCAGATGAAAAATAGTTTCTACTGAACAGACATACAAGTTAGCCCAACTTCCCTCAGCCTTCTCCTTGGCGACTCCCCATGCTCCTGGTAAAAACAACCTTTATAGATGTTGCCTTGTCTCTGACAAGCCCTGTGTCCAATATGGAAGGATCCTACTGCAAAGAGTCTTCTTTGTCCAAAAAACCCTCAGCTTGGGTCATTGGAAGGTTTCGGGGAAGGGAAAAGTGTAGTCTCCCTTACCTGGGCCTTTTATCATAGCTTCCTGGCCTTCAGTAACCCATCTTTGATCCCTGGCTATCATTTGACCTCAAAGGTCAAACATTAGTGTTCCTTGTCAAACAATTCCCATCCCCTAATCCTTCAAGCAAAAGGAAGGGAATCTTCTCAAAACCATAATGATAAAGAAAACACTATCACGGGACTGACTGTTGCTGCCCATGTTGCTGCCTGTGCCCTGGTGTCCACAACACATCTGACTCCAGTGGTGCTGGGACTGCTATCAGATGCCTTCTGCTGCTGCTGTTTGTAGTGGTGCCCACTGCCAGAGACGCTTCCCTCTCTTTTTAGGCCTAAATCAATATCCATTCCATTTTATTGCTGCTGACTAAGCCAATTGTCTAAGGAGTAGAGTTCTTCCATGGCCCAATGGATGGCGAGGGGCTTCAAGGTTCAGTTAAACATTTGATTGTACAAAACAGAGATGCATTCGAGGAGGACATACATTCTTGGCTTTCTAGCAAGGCATTCTCAGGGACCCCCAAGTGAAGCAACTCAGAGAGATTTCTGGGATTTGAAAATTCCTAAGACCAACATGGAAGGAAGTCCACATACGAGTCTGGTATACTCCCTGCTCTGAAATCCTCACAGTTGGGTTTCAGATAATTTCCTCTCAGAAGCATCTACATTAGGCCACATTAGGTCCCTCCCATAATGCTCTGGGTTACAAAAGAGGGTAAGCTCAGTATATTCTTGAGTAATCCATCCCAGTTCTGAGTAGTTCTATTTGTCAGAGTTGGTTTTCTTTTGTTTTTCGCCTTCAGCAAATTTAAAGTGTCCTCTTCCAACTTTAATGTTTGCTCTTAATTCTCCCCTTTGGAGATAAGCAAGATAAGCCAATATGAAGACAGGGAAGTCTCCGCTGGACAATAAAATCCCAGTCCTTATAACAGATGCAAATATTCTCTACCTGTAACTAGTCCATGAGGAAGTTTTCAGGATCCAGTTTCTGGTCATAATGACTCAGGATTGGTAGGTTTTTCAGTTGTTTCAGTCACGTCTGACCCCATTTGGGGTTTTCTTGGCAGAGATACTGAAGTGGTTTTTCATTTCTTTCTCCAGTTCATTTTACAGATGAGAAAATTGAAGCAAACAAGATTATGTGACTTGCCCAGAGTCACACAGTCAATAAGTGTCTGAGGCCAGATTTGAACTTAGGAAGATGAGTCTTCCTGACTCCAGGCACAGCATTTTATCCACTGCACCACCTAGCTGCCCTGCTGGTACCACACAATGGATCTAATTCCATCTGGAACCCAAAGAACCAATAACTTGGGAGAAGACACAATAATTCTAAGTTAAAACAGTGTTGTTCAGTTCTTTCAATCATGTCTCACTCTTTATGATCTCATTTGGGGTTTTCTTGGCAAAGACATGGTAGTGGTTTGCCATTTCCTTCTCCAGCTCATTTTACTGATGGGGAAACTGACACAAACTTGGTTAACTGATTTGACAGGGGTCACACAGTTAGTAAACATCTGAGGCCAGATTGGAACTCGGGAAAGCACTTCCTGACGCCAGGCCCAGCACTCTATCCACTGTACTACCTAGCTGCCCTATTGGTATCACACAATCATAAAAAGTCTAATTCTTTCTGGAGGCAGAATAACCAAGGCTGATTTGGGAAAGGCTGAATTGAAATTGAGTATGCATAAAAAAAGATGCAACTAGGGCCTCCTTCAGACTATTTCTCATGCTATCTTCAAGCGAAGAAGGTCCCTTGAAGCTTCAAGGTCTATAAGGGACCTCTATATGCATTTCTCCATCCAACTATGAGCATAATTCCATTTTTCTTTCACATATCAGTCCCTGATCATTGATGCATAAGCATTCCAAGATAGGTGTGTCCAGGTGACTCTATGAGTTCAGGAGAATCTAAGATTATCTTACTAAAATCCCAGAAATTCAAATTGAAAAGAGCCCACTGGAGATAGTTGTAATAGCCACAGAGCAGTAATGGCTCTCAATAGCAGAAACAACCATAGCAGGTAAGAAGAGCAAGTAACCTAAGAATTGTGGAAGCTTCAGGGATTGTGCCCCTTTGTGATGAAGATAAGTGTCAACTCTGTACTCTTGAAGAGTATCAGTTCTCAGAGTCCACAAGTAACCAAGTACACATAGGGGACTGGATAATTTGTTGGTGATTCTAAACTGAGAAAAGGAGCCGTAGGGCCAGGAGTTGTATTTAAACTGAGTCTTAAAGGTAACTAGCAATTCCCAGAGTCAGAAGTGAGGAGACAGAGATCATTCCAGGGATGCAAGAGAGCCTATGCAAAGACCATAGGACAGAGATGGAAATGGAAACATGTACCAAGAACAACACATAAGCTTGTTTGGTGGTAGAGATGCTACCAAAGGCAACATAACATGAAATAAGTCTAAAAAGAGAAGTTGCAGCCAAATTGTGAAGGATTTGAAGCACTAAACAAAGGGACGTTATACCTGAAAGCAATAAGGAAGCAATTAAGCTCCTGGACCAGTTTAGGACATGAATGAAAATTTAGAAAAGGAGACTAAGAAGAAGCAGCAAAGAGGAAGGGTAGGATAAGTATGTGAGAAAAACGTCATGAAAACCAGCATATCCAGGAGGGGGTACAGAGCAAAACCTACACTATGATAGCCTGAAATGAAGACAATGTTGGAAATCTGGACTGATCAGAACACAGTAGAATAGGCGTAGACACACTCATTTTTAATGCACTATCAGACCTTGTTTCACTTGTGCTGCCGTATTTTAAGCTTAGAGTAAACTGAATGCACTGATCATTTTCATATGAACTGCTAACACTGGCTTTCCCGTCTTATACTTGCAAAGTTTGTTTTTGTTTTTGTTTTACTTGAAAGTGTGACTTTACATTGATTTGTATTAAATTTTGTCTTAGGTTTGGCCCTATGTTGGAG
The DNA here is from genome assembly GCA_028646515.1 of Pseudochirops corinnae. Taxonomy (NCBI): domain Eukaryota; kingdom Metazoa; phylum Chordata; class Mammalia; order Diprotodontia; family Pseudocheiridae; genus Pseudochirops; species Pseudochirops corinnae. The sequence continues at coordinate 321,662,610 of CM053585.1, read as the reverse complement.
TCTGTCAAGAGCTTTATTTTTATTTTTTTAATTCTCTATTGTGGTTGTTGTCTAGTGTAGTAGCTTTCTCTCTCTGTGTTTTGGGCCATATGGAAATATAATTTTTTAAAAATAAACAAAAAAGAAATAGAGAATCTATGCAGCCTAATCTCAGAGTCAATCAAGTAAGCAATAATGAAATTCCCAAAGAGGGAGAAAAAATCCTGATCCAGACAGATTTAAAAATGAATCGTTATTTAAAAATAACAACTACAATAAACTCTTCAGAAAAAAATAGCAAAAGAGGGAACTTTACCCAACTTTTTCTAAGAAATAAGTTTATTTCATTGTATCTTCTAATAAGATGTAAGCTACTTGAGGGTATTGACTTTGAGTCACCATTACCAAGCATGATTTCTTACACATTAATCATTCAATGAACCACTCAATAATGATGTCTTTAACTCCTCCTATACACCAGGCTAATATGCTAGGCAGTGGAAATATGAAAAAAACAGCCCAAAACACCTTCTGCCCCCAAGGCTCTTGTATTCTATTAGGGAAAACCCTATGTCATATACTCTCTGTCTATCTACACACATGTATATGCATATATGAACATAGATATGTGTATGTAGATATATGTATATATGTATTGTATATGTATATTGTGCATGTATATAGATTTATATATACATACATATAGTATATGTATGTGGGGGGGCTTTTGTGTGCACGTGTGTATATATGTATATATGTATGTGTGTATATGTAGATGTATGGGTGTATGTGTGTATCTATATACATGTATATATGATTTATTTGAACAGTGAATCCACCCTTAACTGTATTAGTAGGGCCCACAGCGGCTGTGGCAAATGACATTCTACAGCAGAAGGTTTCTACATCATACGGAACAAATGTCATATAGAACACACTATGAATATTATCTGTTGATTATTTTTAAAAGAAAACAAGATAAAACACTTAATTCAGTCCACCAAAGCCCCATTTTAAATTTGCAGTCTGGCAAAGTGACATTCATCCACCTACCAACATCATTCAGGATTTCTTGAAGTAAGCAACAACAGAAATATTCTTGTTTGACAGTCCTCTGATCATTAATATAAAGAGACAGAAAACAGGGAGTTGTTGGCTTCCCAAGAGTTTTCACAATTGTCATAGAATAGCTCCAGGGCAGAGTCCAAATTGAAGTGGGATCCCATATTTATAACAAAGTTCTCCATATATTCCTTCTTGTTGATGACATTGATCTTGAATGGGGGTGGGGAACCTTCAACCTCAAGGTCACATGTGGCCTTCTAGGTCCTTGGGTGCAGCCTTTTGACTGAGTCCAAGTTTTACAGAACAAATCCTTTTATTAAGGATTGGGAAGTGGTCTCAAGGCCATAGGTTCCTCATCCCTGATTAGAATAAAATTATATTTTATTTTTATCTCATTTTTCTGTCATTTCTAATTTTGAATAAATTTTTAAATATGCAAATTATTACAGTAATACACATATATAAATCATGAATGTTTGTATAAGTACATGTATACATAAATACACACACATGCAGGTAATCAAATCTTGTTTTTACTACTAAATGTGAACAATCAAAAAAGCTTGGAGCCCACTGGACAATATAAACTCAAAGTTTCCCTTTATCTCAAAATCTGTGTTCTTATGTTCCTAAATTTATTATAGAGACAAAAGTGAGATATTAAATGTGTTTTGAACAAGGAATGATATAAGTAGTCTTTCTTTTTTCCTTAAAAATATTATGCCACAATCCTACACAAGAAGCTGCAATAGATGTACATTTCTTCTTGAATAAAATATAAAATGATTTTGTTCAGCATTCCTCCACAAATTCCAAACCTTTTTTTAATTAAATGAGCTTTATAAATATGTATACTTTATATTGTTAATATATTATAATCAATTATATACATTATATTACTTTATAATGTAGAATATAATTATAATATATAAATTATACATCTATTATATCATGTCTATCAATTCATTTATAAATATGTGTATATGAAATATGCACATATACATACATGCACGCATATATAAGAGAGAGAGTGAGAAGAGTAAGAGAGAGGAGGGAGAGAGAGGCACAGAGAGAGACAGAGACAGAGACAGAGAGAGAGGCTTGCCAATGGCAACCTCTTCTTTGCCGCAGGTCCATAGAACCCTCCCTTTTAACAAAGAAGCACAATTACACAAAATAAATAAACACACTGGCAATGTCTGCCAATGGAAGAGCGGTGGGAGGTATGCATCGCCCTCACTCCTCTGAAGTCATGATTAATCATTGCATTGATCTGAGTCAAATGACTAGTTCTATGTGTAAGGAAGATTTATCTGGCGTTTATGCAGGGTAGATGAGAGGGAAGATACTGGAGGTAGGAAGACTTGTTAGGAGGATATTTCAATAATCCTGGCATGTGGTGATGCATGTGAGAGTGGTGGGAACAGAAAGAAAGGGAGAGAAGTCATTGTGTTCCATAAAAGGAATTTGAGGATAGGCGCACTCTTGTCTCTTTGGGCTTTTGCTTATATCCTGCACATAGTAAGTTCTTCATAAATGTGTGTAGATTAAATTACATTTAATTTGGTCTAACTCAGAGTTGCTAACAGTTATTCTTTTCTGATTATTGGCTATCTCCTTGACTCCTAAGATATACAGCTTGGGAGTCAAGACTTCAAATGCCCATGAAATACAGAGGCTTCAGAGCTTTAACCAAAATTTTAGACTGGTTCTATGAGAAAAGAGCAGACTCACAAGCACATTCCACAGATGTCTGTTGTGGTTGTCTTCAGATTCAGATATGTTCCTTACATGTATTTCTCAAGCAAGAGAAAAGAGAAGAGGTGGGAAACAGAAGACTGAAGATGATGTCTACCTGCCTAACTAAATATATGTAGAGAAAAACATAATAGCTCTTACTCAAGCTCCTGTACTTGCCCTCCTCCATTCCTTTAGTTTTCCCATCTAATGAACTTTGACAAGCCACATTCCCTTTCTGAGTATCAGTTTCCTTACCTGTAAAATTAGACTAGATGCCATGCAAGGACCATTTCAATGCTGGAATTTCACGACAAATTTTAGCTCTAATATTTTGTTATATGATTGTAGGATTCCTTCCCATTTGGGCCTCGATTTTATGCTCTAAGCAAGCTCTAACTTCTTATATTTCTATGCTTCTAATGGACCTTTTGGGTTTGCCATTCTATATTCAGTGTCAAGTCCCTTGTAGCTCTAACAGTTCTATGCCAGAAAAAGGGAAGAGATATATTAAGGTAAATTATTCAAGAAATATGACTTTCATTTTCTTTACCTTCTTGTGCATACATTTCAGGTGAAAACATTTGAGACATAAACTCTCTAATTCTCAGCTTCGCTTTGTGAGTGTGACTTTTAGTGTGACTCTGGTTATTTGTGGAAAAAAAAAGTTTGTGAACAAAGAGCCAAATCATTTTCCAAATTCCTGAGCAAGGTGGGCACAGGAAGGAGACAGAGGATCCCCCCCGCCCCCCCCCCCACATTGATATATGAGTGAGAAAAAGAACATGACATTTCCATGAAGTCACAAAAAAAACTGGAAAACATATTTGGTGTTTAAACCCATAGTGGTGTTTAAGAATTCAACGGAGGGTTTTGGCAGCCTTCTAATTGTAATACTGTAACATTGCTGCAGGCAATTTTCTTTGATTTAATTAGATGAACTGTGGTATTTTTTTTTCTTTTTGCAAAAAGGCTTTATTATGTAGAAATGAAATATGTATAAATTTAATTTTTAATCTTGTCACTACAGAGTGGGAAGGAATACGCTGATTCTTTTAATTTACCCCCTTTGTTTAAGAAAAAAATTAAATTAATCTTATCACAAGTGTTTATGAGTAATTGATTCGATTTTTGCACTCCAGTCAGAAGTGATAGAGTTAAGACTTCACTGATTCCTTGCTGTATAGAATGCACTGTGTCTGTCTTTCAAAGTGTAACCACTCACAGCTAGAGACCTTAATTATGTTAGAATTTCACAAACTATGACCATGATAATATTAACATTTAAATCATAGTTTGGATTGGGAAATAGTATAATTTATAATCTCCCTGAAAGTTTCTTTCAAAAACTTAGTTTTTTTTTTCTTTTTGTAACTTCTATGCTTGAAAAAGTCTTGGTTTCATCATTCTAGATACATTCTCTACCAGGTGTCATTATAGCTCCACCAAAACAGAAGTTTTTCATGATGTGACCACCACCACCACCTCCCAAACCATCCATTTAGTAGGCAAATTTAAGTAGGGTGACGATAACTTTCCTCTGGAAGAAGGGACAGGCTTATTCGAAGAGTTGGACTATGAGCCATTCTACCTAAGTAAGGAAAGGACTGATCATTTTTTATTTTGTATCTCTAGTGCTTAGCACATAGATAATAATGCTCAATACAATGTTTGTTAGGATCATAGTATTATAAATGTAAAGCTGAAAGAGTCCTTAGAGATTATAAAGAAACTGATGCTCAGAGAGGTTAAGTGATTTGCTCAGAGTCACATAACTACTAGCTACCTAAGAAAGGATTCGAATCCAGGATTTCCTTAGTATTAAGTCTAGAGCTCTAGTCAGTATTAAGTTGAGAGAATATTGCCTTGAGGGCATAAGAATGATAACTGAAACCATTTCTCCCTCTGCCCAACAATATATTTTTGTGCTTCAAATTTCCCCTGTGCCTTTCTTGCCTGTTGAATTCAATTATCATCTCCAGGCAGATGATTCATATATGTATCTATCTCCTGAGCTCCAGTCTCACATTACCACCAGCCTTCTGGATATCTTTTCAGATGCTTATGCTACATAGACATCTCAAATTCAACGTGCTCAAAATAGAACTCCTTAGCGTTTCCCCAAAGCCTCCCATCTCCCAAGGGCACCACTATCCTTCCAGTCACTCAGGCTCAAAACCTCAGTGTTTCCTTGACTCCTCCTCTCATACTCGCCCACTATGATTAATGCTTTGCCAAGTCTTGTTTCCATCTTCACAACATTTTTCTTTTGATCCATTTTCTCTGCTCACACAGCCAACACCCCAGTGCAACTTTTCATCAGCTCATGCCTGGACTATGGCATTATGGTATTGTCATCGGTCTCTTTGCCTCAATTGTCTTACCAGTCCAATCCATGCTCCACTCAGCTGCCAGTATGATAACTGAAGCATAGGTAACTTTCCTCTGCCCCTCTCTCCCATTCAGTAAGCTCCAGTGCTTCCTTATTTTCTCTAGGACCTAATATAAAATCCTATATTTGGCATTTAAAAGCCTTTATAACTTGCCTCCTTACCATCTTTCTACACTTCTTATACTTTTTTCCACATATTCTATCATACTTATACACATACTACCACATATTTCAATCAGTCAATCAGCAAGCATTTATTAAGCCTTATGAGCCAGGCACTGCTGTGAGAAAGGGGAGTTTAATTAAAAGCAAAAATATAGCCCTTGCCTCAAAGAGTTTACATTCTTGTGGGGAAGCTGACACATAAAGAATGCTTAAAGTGGATGGATAGGTGGGGGGAAAAGGTGACCTGGCTTGAGGGCATGATAGAGAAATTTAAGGGGTGCAACTTGGTGGGAAAGGAAGAGATGGTTGTGCTGAGTGTTCTCTTTAAATGGAGGTTTTGAGAAGAGTCCTCCACTCCTCTATCATATAAAGTAGCTTCAAGGGCAGACGGTACTCCCGAGGTGTGAGTTCAAAGACCAAAGTGACCTGCAAATTTGAAGAGTTCTCTGTGGTATGGCAGAGAAGTCCAGAAGGGTGCAACTTTCTTGTCATTCCTCTTGCGTTTCACTCAGTCTCACAGCCTTCTACTTTTTCATCTGTTGCTTCTCATGCCTGGAATGCTCTCCCTCCTCATCTCTACTTGTGGGTCCGCCTGGCTTCCTTTAAGACTCAAATGTCACTTTCTGAAAGATGAGTTTCTGTAACCTAAATCCCTTATCTCCTTGCTAGTCTCTTCCCTCTGAGACGACCTTCCATTTACAATGCATATATATTGTTAGTATGATTTTACATGCTTCTTTCATCCATTAGAATATGAGATCATTGAGGGCAGTGACCCTGTTTTTTTATATTTTTTTTTAGCAATAGTATTTAGTTCAGTTCCCATCACATGGCAAACATTTAACAAAATGCCTCTTGACTGAATTTTTATCTGTCCTTTATTGGAGAAATCCAAGTTCTCTTGTATTTTCTAGATAGTTTCACATAGCACAATGTTGTATATCTCTAAATAAACTTACATATAATGTTGTCTACTAATTACACTTTGCCATCTGTTAGAATATAAGTTCCATGAGGGCAGGGAATCTTTCTGGTCTAAATTTAGCAAATCGACCAGTTCAATACACAATACATAGATAGATAGATAGATAGATAGATAGATAGATAGATAGATAGATAGATAGATAGACAGATAGATAGATAGATGAATGCACAAATGAATGAATGGATAGATAAATAAATTAATGAACGAATGGCTGAAAAAATGAAAAAATAAAATTTTAGTGATTTGCCCAACATCACATAACAAATAGGTGGCAGAGCCAGGATGGCTACCAGGGCTTTGTTTCTCCAAGTCAGGATTCTTAATTACAACATATTGCTTCCCATAGCTGAGCTGCCAACCTAATGTTTGATTCTTACTCTAGGTTAGATAGCAACAAAGTTAGTTTTGATTTGGGGTGAATAGCAGTTTCTTGGTAGAAAGACATGCTCCTCACCGTGACATGGTAGATGCGAGACAGATATCCCACAGTAATTTTCTCCTACCCTCTATATAATCAGGATTTTTTTTCAGGAAGAAGTCACATAGACAAACCTTTCTAACAGAGCAAAATCAGACTGATTTAGAGAAAGGTGGATTAAAAGGTGATAGCAGGTTGCCCACTTATTCACACAATTGGGCAGTAGGTTTAAAGGGCCCTTATCAAGTGCATTCCTCTGTGGTTCCTTTTCCCTCTCCCCACCTCTTCTATCCCTCAAGGGAGAAGGTAAGGAAATTAGAGCCTATCTTTTTATAAAATGATGAGATTTTTTGGACTTATTTTAAAAACAATCAAAATCCAACCCTCACAACATGCCTGCATGTTTCCTGCAATACAAAGTAGGTACAGATAATAAGTGTGTGAATAAATTATTATTGAATGTGATGGGAAATGGAGGGGAGATGATGAAGCTCAGAGTGTAAGTTTTCTTCCCCTATGTGTGGTGGCAGACTAAAACCTCTAACATTCCAAATATCCACATGGATCTGAGGAGCTTCCAACTCCCAGAATTCCCTCACTTTTTTTCCCCAGGCTCTCCAAATCTCACCTTTGGAATTGATTCCATGACATGGTAGACACTGGCATTAGACCAACCAGCATGGTATATATTCATCTAAAAAGGTTCTTTGGTCTATGAGCAAAGCAGAAATAAAGTAGCTCAAAAGAAACATGAGATGAAGAAATTCAAAGAATTTTAAGAATTTAAAGAATCTACCCCAAATGTTCCCATGGACTATTTGTGCCTGATCTGAGCTTTTATTTTGGTCCTCTTCAAGAATGAGAGACCATCCTTTGACCCAGCAATACCACTTTTGGGGTTATATCCCAAAGAGATCACAGAAGTGGGAAAAGGATCCATATGTTCAAAAATATCTATTGCAGCTCTCTTTGCAGTGGCAAAAAAAACTGGAAATATAGGGGATGCCCATCAACTGGGGAAAGACTGGACAAGCTATGGTATATGAATGTAATGGAATACTATTGTGCTATAAGAAATGGGAAGGAAATGGATTTCATAATTACCTGGAGAGGCTTATACAAATTGATGCTAAGTGAGAGGAGCAGAACCAGGAAAAATTTGTACACAATCACAGACACATGGTATGTGTGATGAGCAACCTTGATAAACTGGACTCTTCTCAGCAACGCACAGCTATTAGACAACTCTACAAGTCTCAGGATGGAAGGAGATATCTACATTCAGAGAAAGATCTAGAAAGACTAGACTTTAAATGGAGACTGAAGCAATACATGCTATCATTCTTTTTCATGTTTGGTTTTGTTTCTTTTTTCCCAGTGTTCACTCAG
>CM053585.1:321620756-321653980 GCA_028646515.1 Pseudochirops corinnae | reverse complement strand
TGTGGAACTGAATCTTGTAAACTAAAAGTAAATAAACAGGTCAATAAAAAAAAAAAAAAGAATGAAAGACCACAACCAATTGTCCAAAGATGTCAAACGTGTTCTTCTGACTTCATGAAGTCTACAACACTTTTGAGTATTGCCTGAACCAGATTAAAATAGAATTGGTAAATATTAAATGAAATAAATAAAAATACAGTAAAATATGGATTGTGTTATATGTTACTTTCTAAGTCAATATATACCAGCAGGGATGCTTATGTAGGTTTTAGTGACCCCATTTCTATTTCTGTTTGATCCCATTGTGTTCATCCATCCTCTTCCATGAAGCCTTCCATGCCCACCACTAAACTTCTTTCTCTCCTCTAGACATCTATATGTCTAATGCTCTGTATGTGACACAGTGGAATAAGAACTGGCTTTGGAGTGATGATGGTTCATATAGGTTCAAATGTCACCTATTGGGCCCAGGGTAGATCATAATCTCCCTGAGCCTCTGTTCAGTCTCTTGTAAAAGTAATGTTCTCTTCCAGCTTTACTTACTCATTTAATACAGGTAGATCTCTGCCTCCCCGCCCCCCCCCCCAATGGATGATGGCAGCCCTGTAGAGATTTTGAAGAAGAGATTAATGATTTTAGGAAGGTTTAAACTAGAGGACATTTGTGGCCCATTCCAACTTTTAATATTCTATGGACTTTTGACATCCAAGTCCCTTTCAATTCTGTTTTCTTCTTCAATTCTAAAGTCTCTTCTAGCTCCAGTATTCCATAATTTTATGATTCAGTTTCCTTTAAATGCAGTCAAGCAATAAGCAGTTAATAAACACCTTTACTCACTGTACTAAACTCTGGGGATACAAAGAAAAGCAAAAAAATTGTCCCTTCTCTTAAGGAGCTTACAATGTAATGGGGCCAACAGAATGTAAATAACTATGTCCAAACAGTATAAACGAAGATAAATTAGAAATAATAAAGGGAAGGCATCAGGAACAAACAGGATTGAGAAAGGCTTTCTTCAGAAAGTTGATTTTAGCTGAGATTTGAAGTAAGGGAGAGAAGGAGATGGAGATGAGGAGGGAGGACATTCCAGGCACGAGAGATAGCCAGTGAAAGTAAGGAGAGTATGGAGGGGTGTCTTGTTTGAAGAGCAGCAAGGAGGTCAATGTGACTAGATCATAGATCTCTGAGGGTCAGTAAGGTGTAAGAAGACTGGAAGGGTACAAGAGGACCAGGTTTTTAAGGGCTGTGAATACCAAGATGAGGTTTTTATATTTGATCCTGGAAGAGATAGGGAACCATGGCAGTTTATTGAATAGGGAGGAATATGACCTGTGTTTTATGTCTGACCTAAAAATTCGGACAATAAATGGGTGTAGGATTGTCATTCCAACTAGACTGAAACTTTTTTCAGTGTTGATATATGATATCATTTAATATTAACTTCACAGTAGCCTGTGTCCATCAAAACAGATTATGTATTTGTGGGTTGATTCAATCACACTATTTTGCAGGTGTAAATTCCTACTGTCAGTAAAAACACCTCATTTTAACATAGTAGGCTAGTTAGGCCATACTTCTTTCTAGGTGTGTTTATTAACCCTCCTTCCCCCCAACTTATTCCTCCCTTCCCCCTGTAGTGCCAGTGCAATATTTATAGTGCCCATGACCATGATAAAGACCATGACTATAAGTGTCACATGATGTTTGATCGCAAGATATACCAAACTTCCCAAATAGAGGATAGAACTGAAGGATTTATTTAGACACCAGAAAACCAAATCCCAAAACCAGTAAGCCAATTCCATCTTAGTACCAAAGATATTGAGAAGCCATAATAACACTGAGAGCTACAGTATCTTTTAGCCTTCTGACAAACCAATACAAGATCAATATCTACTCATGAGCCTATCTGACCCCTTGCCTGAGGTCCTCTTCTCTACCCCACTGTCTGGGGATCTCTGACCAGCTTCCTCTTAGCTCTGCTTCCCTTCAGCCATTTCCTCCCACCACAGGTGTAATCACATGATTACATTCAGTCTATTAGGGGACAGAGTTTACTTTCAAAGCAGGGAAGGTCTTCAAACTCCCCTCTAGGTCTATTAAGGGGCAAGGAAGATCTCCAAATTCCCATTCTCATTACATCCCCATGTAGTGGTTGAATCTTTCTTGGTTCCCTTTTTCTTTCTGAGTAAGGAGTCATATGTAATCTATAGGAGTCAAAGTCTGGTCTTAGCCCCTGAGGCTCTGAACCCATGAAGCTGTGTGACTGAAATGTCTTTGAGCAGCTAAAGACTTTGAAATTAAGAACTGATCTGAAGGTTAAAGAGAACCTCAGCAAGACTTTGAATAGACTTTATCAAATTGTTCATTATTTCATAGAATCACAGACTATTAAGAGCCAGTTAATTCAGTCTATAGTGAATATATAAATCTTCTTTAAAGTATATTGGAAAAGTAATGACCTAGCTTCTTTTTTAAGGATCTCTTGTGACTAGACAATAAGTATAAAAAGGGTGGGATCTGGAACCTATTGCTGACTCTATATACCAGTGGGCAAATCACTTGACCTCTTTGGGCCTCAGTTTTCCCTTCTGTAAAATGAGAAGTTTTACAAAGATGATTTCTAAGTCCTTGTAAGACCGAAATCTGTGATCCTCGAGGCATTGCTGCACAAGGCAGCATATTTCTTTCTTTCTTTCTTTCTTTCTTTCTTTCTTTCTTTCTTTCTTTCTTTCTTTCTTTTTTGGAGATGCCATTTTTAGGAAGATGATTTTGAGTCTCCTTCCCTAACGTATACCCACTTCTTCTGCACCTTGTTCTGTCCTCTAGGGCCAAAGAAAACAGGTCTATTTTCTCTTCCATATAATAAGCCTTCAAGCATTGATCATAGCTAAGCTAATCTTTCTATTCTCCAAAATAACGTATCCTTATATATTTCATAATATTAACAATTCACATTTCATTAGTCCTTTAATGATTTGTATTTTCCTCACAACAATACTATGACTGTATTATATACTGTGCTATACAGAGAGTACATATCCTATTACTCCTTTTGCAGATGAGTTAGTAACAGTCACAATTTAGTAAGTATCAGACCTAAGGACAAAAGGTGGGTCCTTAATACTTACTATCTGTGATATCCTGTGGAAGTCATTTAACCCTATTTATCTCAGTTTCATCATTTGTAAAACAAGCTGGAGAAGGAAATGGCAAACTACTTTAGCATCTTTGCCAAGAAAACCCCAAATGGAGTCATGAAGAGTCAGACATGTCCAAACATACTGGTACTTTCCCTACTACTTCATGTGAAAGATTCTTCTATAGCATTCACCTTTGCTGATCACCTCCTCTGGGTCTTACAAAACACTTGGTTTCAATTTTGCTATTGTACTCGTCCTGAATTATTAGATATTACAATTTTTAAAAGTTTTTGTCTCATTAGACTATAATCATAATGACAGCAAGGGCCTTTGTTATTTAAACTGTATCTTCCTAAATGCATGCCACAGACCCCACAGACTAGGCAGTTAGTAAATATTGGCTGCATTTGAACCAATGCTAAACTTCGTATCCATTTCTAATTTTTCCTCAATATACATAGGAGAAAAATCCTTATTTGTTTTTCATGAAAGATCATAGATCTACCCAGAGTTTGTCTGAGTTGATTCATTTATTTTGGAGAAGATACTTTGAACCCAGAAAGTCTTAACAGTATACATAAGGTAGAAACTGTCAGAGATGGGATTTGAATGCAGTTCCTCTGCCTCGGAAACCATAGATCATTCCATTACCCAGCAGTAGCGGCTTCAGAATCTATGTGACTGCTTTTGAGCAGTTGTAGCGTGTATTGGCAGCTGCTTTTTTCCTGGGAGTAGCAGGGTGAAATCAATAAAGCCACAGCAACATAGGAACATGAGCACGGCTGAATCTGTTGACTTGAGCATGCTTCGATGTGGCAACACCTTGTCATGAAATATCTCACCCATCAAACAGCCTGTTATATCTCCTTGCTGGCATCTCACAAGGTACAATTGATTGTGTCCACAGGCTCTTCAGCTCAACTGACACTAAATAGAGACACACCCTATGTATAGCAAGGTTGATTGTTGTAAATCATAATTTGCCAAAAGAATAAATTAGAGAGTTATGATTATTATTTTGTACTTTATAAAACTTTTCCTATAATACTGTAATCTCAGAGTTGGAAAGAACCTTAAGGGCTCATCTAATACAACCTATTGCCCAAAGGATTATTTTCCTTTACCACACCTCTAGGATCTTCACAAATGGTCATGATAGGGATCTTACTGCGCTTTTAGGAAATCTATTCCATTGCTAGCTGTAATGGCAAGGAAGAGCTTTACAATGAATTGAAATCTGTCTTTCTAATTCTCATTCACTTATAAAATTCTCCCATGTTTCATCATGGTATGAAGACACCCTAGATTCTAGTTAGAGAGACAATATAGAGTAAGGGACAGGATGCTGGGTTGGAGTGCAAGGCAGTACCATAGGTATGAGTGTGTGTGTAATTGGGAGAAGGGTATAAAAAGAAAATTAAAAATAGACTCTGTTTTCAACTAACTTACATCCTGTTCTAGGGATATAAGCAGATAAATTTACATTTGAGCAAAATGATAACGCAGGAGCATAAATCTTTAGCTACACTGGCAAATTCTTGCCTAAATACCATGGTTTTGTAATTATGGCGTATTCCTAGCCTAATGATAATAAACCTTAGGTAAGAAATCACTTGGCCTTGCTTCTAACTCTAGTTTCATCAACAAGTTATGTGACCATGGGTAAGTCTTATGCCTTTTTGGTGACTTGGCTATCCTATCTATAAAAGGGAAATAATAATCCTTGACTTATTATCTAACTATTCTCCAAAGATCAAATGGAGTTCTAAAGATTCCAGAGAACTATAGGGGTCATCTAATATTATTCCTAAGTTTTAAGTTTATCTCAAAATTTTAACAATTTTTTTTTTTTGTTTCAATTTGAACCAATGCTAAAGTTCTTATCCATTTCTAATTCAATGGAGGTGGGTATAATAGAAAGACCAAAGAAATTTCTACTAATTAAAAAAATATGTTTAGGTTGATACAGATATGAAGTATCCCCCAATTCATGCACCACTCTACATTTGAACTATTATGAAGGGAAAGTCCTCTGTCTCGTTCCCCTGACAATATTATTTATAGTAGTTTATGGAAGCTGTGCATGTAATGATTTACCAAGGACAAGTACCTACTTTCTCTCTTTTGTCTTGAAATCTACTGCTTTCTCCTGGATTCCTAGGAACTTGAAGAATCCTGAGGAGGACCAGAAGAGATAAATATTCTATTTGTACATCCTTAAGACTAATTGTATATTACAAAATAAAATGCAGAGGTGTGTTTTCATCGTGGGTGAGTGGTAATGGGGAAGATTGTTTAAAGCATTTAAGCATCAGTATACGTTTCTTAATATCTTCTTATCCTGCCCCTCTTATGTTCCAAATTGTATATAGTAGAAATAATGTTGGATTAGGGAATGCTGAGGCTTGGGTTCCAATCTCACCTCATTAGTTGACTCTGGCCTTCAGCAACTGTTTAAAATAGAAATCATAGTTTAAATTCCTATGCTGTTTTAATGTTTAAATAGTCATTTTCTTCCCAACCACTCAGTTAGAAAGATATTTTAATAATTTAGTCAGTCAACTATCACTTATTAAATATTCACTTTGTGCTTTGCATTTTTATAAACTTTGGAGATACAATGAAACACAAAAACATATTGTTTTCCTTGCCCTCAGGCCACTTACATTTTATTAGAGGAAACAATACATGAAAAAAATATATAAAGAAGATCTCTCTCTCTCTCTCTCTCTCTCTCTCTCTCTCTGTTCTCTCTTTATCTCTCTCTCTCTGTCTCTCTGTCTCTCTGTCTCTCTGTCTCTCTCTGTCTCTCTCTCTCTGTCTCTGTGTGTGTGTCTCTCTCAGTCTCTGTCTCTGTAGAAAGAATATACATATAGAAGATATAAATGTACATACCCATTTTCACATGTTGTTTCCTTTGAAATTGTATATATGCATATGTGTCTGTGCATATACATATGTTTATGTATATGCATATTCATGTGTATGTGTATGTATATATGTGTGTATGTATATGCATATGTAGGTAATTTCCAAGGAAAGGCCCTAATGGGAGAGGGGTAAGGAGGAAAAACTTTCTGAAAAAGTTGGCATTTGAGGTGATTCACAAAAGAGTCCAGAGAAGTCAAGAGGTAGAGATAAAAAGCCAGAATTCCAGGAATGTGGGACAGCCATGAAGTTGGTAAGTAGAGTGTCATGTTTGAGGAACAGCAAGACGACCGATGTCCCTGGACAAAAACGTTGACATCTCTCAGATATCAAGTGATCTACTGGCTAGATGTAGTTCACAGTTTCAACATAAGATCTAGATACAGCGTTTTGTTGACATTCTCAGAAATTCCATATGTGTTTTTATTTATTTGTACTTTTAATTACATCAGTAAATTCTTGAAATTTCTTGTTAATGAGTTCATATCTCTTTGGAGCAGGTACCATATGAAAATGTATGTGCAATAGAAAATAAAGCTGGTGAATTCCAATCAGAATTCAAAGTTAGGGAGTAGATTCTATGTTTTCATAGAGCCCTTCCAGTGCCAACATTCAATGCTCCTACCAAAGTTTCTTTCACACTAAATCTTTGCTAGGTTCTCAGTTAGATAGTATATCATACACACATGGACAAGCACACACATACACACATATATGTGTATATATGTATATATCTTCCTTCAGGAATTATACTACATCAGACTTGTCTATATTAATGATCTTCACTTAATAACTTGTATGATTTCTCTCCAAAGCCCTTTCCCACAAGATACATGTTAACCCCCCATTCCTCTCAGAAATCAAGGGAAACTATATATATGACATCTCCTCCCCAGAAAATGGCTCTGGGTTTGGACTTTTGCCTTCATGAATCCCCAGCCCCGATCATGACCTAGACTTAGTCAGCATGGCATTCCCTTCTTTTTTTTTTCTGACTTTAGAGAAGTTTTGAGTTCCTCATCCAGTGGTTGTACTTCAACTACTTATTGGAATTCATAACACTAATTGCTCCCATGGCTGTATCACTTTACAGTCTACAAAGCACTTTCTCACAACTTTCTTCCACTGATGTCTTCTGCCAATGTCTCATTGTGGTATGGAGGGGACCCAGAACTTTGAAAGTCTGTGCCAGAAAAGTGCAAAATCTGGCAGGTTGTGCCAAGTTGGCATAATTCAGTTACAGGCCTAGTGACAGACTGTGTGTCTATCATTCAAACACAAACCTAGTTCAGAGTTCAGAAAGGTTTACTAGTAGGTTCTAAATTCCTTTGACTACAGCAATTTAGGTATGCTGAATCCTAAAATTGAGTCGATCAGTGGACTAGATTGGTGGCCTGCTAAAATCACTACCTCTTAAAGTAATAAAGTTTGATAATTATATCAATTCATTAGGAAGAATATAGATTTTTATTTCCATTGTACAAAGGAATAAAATGAGGCTCCAATAAATATTACTTGCTCAAAGTCATGCTACCAAAAGTGAAGAATCCAGTACTATAATCTAGCCCTATTGATAGTAAGTCCAATTCTTTCATCTGCAATATGAGGAAATATTTTACAGGGGGAATAATATTGGCACTAGAGCTGGAAAACCTAGGTTCAAGCCCTACCTTTGAGTCCTACCACCTGAATGATCATAGCCTACCTTTGTGTCTTACTCCCTGAATGAGTTTCCTCAGTTTCCTTCTTCTGTAAAATAAGATTGTTGGGCTAGAAAGCCCCTGAGTTTTTCTTTCCAGGTCTAGATCTATAATGCCATGAAATAAATAAAAGGGAACAATTCAGGATGATATATCATTAAGTGCATAAAACAAATTCAGACTCTTGTTGCCACTAGGGGAGGTGGATCAGATATATAAGTAAGAATGATCAAGGAGAATTTATAGAGAATGTAATTTTTGCACTGACCCCTAGTGTATGGACAGGATAAAAGAAAAGGAGAGGGTGTGGACATTTAATTAAATTTAACAAACATTCATTAAGTGCCAAATACATAGACAATTTTCCTGGATGTTCAGTTATTATATGTAGCAGAGGGGCTCCCTGATCAATTTGAATAGATTATGTGACATGGACTTTGGTTAGACGGAAGCACTTTGTTCTTGGCCAGGCCTGACTCATATTGTTCTCATGGTTCAGACAAAGGGTTGCAACAAAAGAAGATAATTGTAGACTAACTAATATTCAACTGTTACAACAATAACAATAAGTTGTCTTAAAGATATCATGGAAACTATACTCAGAAAGTATAAATCATTGGATCAAATAGAAAAAATGTCTGGTCAAGAAGATTTGCTGACTCTTGTGCCAGTGGTGCATCAATTCTGAAGGGAGCATCAACCATTCATGCCTTTTGATACTAGAAAATCACATTAATGGCTCAGTCCAATGGATTAATCAAATCCCAGGTTAGCGTCTGTGGCTGTCTACTAAGGAGGGACCCTACTAGATATTGTTCCTAATACGAACTCCCAACAGATCAGGAAATATATTCCCTGGCCCTTTGTTAGGAAGTCATAGTAAACTTCTTGTATTGATTCCCAGTGACTAGATTGACTTGATCATGATGGATAATTGAGAATGTGTGTGTGTGTGTGTGTGTGTGTGTGTGTGTGTGTGTGAGAGAGAGAGAGAGAGAGAGAGAGAGAGAGAGAGAGATGAACTCCTTTCACAGAATACCCATCTCATTGGTTGATGACTGAGTTATAAAAATGATTGACCCCCTGTGACCATTTTTACTTAGTTTCTATCCTTTGGTCTTCCTGACTGGAATGCAGGAATGAAGGTGCAGAATGATATTTATTATGAACCACTGCCCCCTCCCCAACTCTGCCATATCAATGGTAACTTATAGCAGAAGTACATAGCTCAAGAAGACATGTGCTTGTCCAGGTGAAACTGCAACTGGAATATCCAGACCTCACAATTCCTAGCTTCTCCTCCTTATCCACATTTTCCTGCACATAGCCAGTAGGTAGCATTAATCTTAAGGAATAACTATTTCCAGCACTGGGGATTACCTAATGGGCAATGTTGAGTTGAAGAGTGAGGGATCGGGGTAGCTAGTTGGCACAGTGAACAGAGCATCTGTCACTGGAGTTAGGAGGACCTGTATTCAAATCCAGCCTCAAACACTTAACACTTAATAGCCACATGAACTTGGGCAAGTTACTTAACCTCAACTGCCCTACAGTCCCCTCTCCAAAAAACCAAAAAAAAAATTAAAAATTAAAAAAATATAACAAAAAAAGAGTGACATCAGTGAACTACACGGAGGGAAAAGATTTCTGTAACTGTGTATTTATCAGAAGAAAAGAGAATCATCAACAGGAGGTCCCTATAGCTGAAGGACTAAAGCACCATCCTGGTGATAGGAGATCTGTACCTTGGCAACCATCTGGGATGATTGCTGTGAGTAGCTCCAAAGATACAAGCCAGAGGTGAATGTGAGTTGTCTGAGTAGCACTTCCACAAAAGTCCTATTTTCTGGGGGTTGGAAGAGTACAATGAATGTATTTCACTGTATATTAGTATACATGTTATGTTTTTTTCTTCTCACATGTATGTGTAAGTTCTTTGTTTCTTATTTAGTTTCTATGATGGGAAATTAAAAAAAAAAAAAAAAACCCAATGCCCTAAACCCATATTGTACATAGAGTACATTTGAGAGACCTTGGTAATCATGTTTGGGGAGACCCTAGACTCAAGCCATAATTCAGCTTTGTTTTAGAGATTTTCTGGAAGAAATTGAGGTGAAAGCATTAATGAACCAAAGAGAAATTGATTGCATTGGGGTCTGGCCCCAAAATGGACCCAGATGTGTGTAAGCCTATATTCCCTTTCAGGGAATGAAGGGAAGGCAGTAAAATAGTTATTTTATTTAATTTTTAGTCAAAATGTGTCCAAGGCCATGCATTAATATGTAAGCATTCCTGCTTGGAAAGTACAGACTACTTATGTATGTTTTTACTAATCAGAAATGCTACAACCCAAGTAACTTCCAACTTGCATTTTCTAGTAATTGTAAGATAAAAGAAAAATTCCACAGCAATTTTTTTAAAATGTTTTTTATAACAAGTTTTTTTTTCCTAAACAAAACAATAATAACATTAACTCCTGTTTAGAGAAACTAAGTCAATTAGTCAATAAGCATTGGAAGTCCGTCAATTTGAATTTAAAGGCCTACTATGTGTCAGAATGCTAAGTTCTGAGGATACAAAGCAATGCAATAAATAGTCCCTATAGTCTAATGAGGGAGACAAGTAAACAACTCTGTTGTTTGTATAAGAAACGACCATCTAGGAATAAAGGACAAATCCTCCCTCATTCCCTAAACTAGGCAATGATGTAACAAGACTTTCCTCTACTTCCCAACAACCTGTGTTATATAGAAACGTTCTTTTTTAACAATGAAAAACAGAAGACAAAACAAATGGTCAGAGCAACCCAAATTTGCAGAATTCCCCAACAGTGCTGTCCGACTACTCTACTAAAAATGCAACACTTTTTCAAGGAGGGCTCAAAGAGACATTGTGGACATAAACAATATAATTGGTTGAAGCCTGTGGCATTTCTTCTGCATTCATTTTGAGCTTATAAATAATATGTAGTTACATAGCTAATGGAAAAACTTATCCGTAAGAAAGGTTATCATGGTGAGAGGCAGTGAAGGTAGTGGAAGCGTTTATAGTCAAGAAGAACTAAGTTCCAGTACATACTGACAATGGAAAAGGCTAGCATTTTGATATTGAAAAGACCTCCACAACCACCTAGTTTAATTGACTTTGTTAGGTAGGTGACCTGAAAAAGAGAAGTGAATTGAGGGGAGGTAGGATGGGGATGAGGGTGGGGAACATAGTTACATGCTGCAGTCAATGTTACTCAGATCCTTTTAAATTATCCCGTTACAACATCAACCAATTACATTACATCTGGAACCAAGTCAGGCACTGAGGATGCTCTTAAAAA
This sequence comes from Pseudochirops corinnae, assembly GCA_028646515.1. Lineage (NCBI taxonomy): Eukaryota > Metazoa > Chordata > Mammalia > Diprotodontia > Pseudocheiridae > Pseudochirops > Pseudochirops corinnae. Next base: position 321,642,881 of record CM053585.1, on the reverse strand, counting down.
AGGAAGCTCTTTAGCCATGAGGAACTTGCAAATAATCAGAGGAGATAAAATTTACATTTTGAAGAGTTTACAAAATAGATACAAGGTAATTTTGAGGGGAGGAAGACACTAGTAGCTGGAGGAGACGAGGGAAGATTTCATTAGGAAAGGGGGCATTTAAGCTAAGACTTTTAAGAAACTAGGGATTCTAAGAAGTAGAGGGAGGAGACAGGGCATTCTAATGCAGACAGGCAGTTTGGAAATGAAGTGCTGTCTAGTTTTCTTGGTCTGTAGTGCATATGAAAGAGAAAACAAATGTGTAATAACTCTGAAGAGCTACATTGATGCTATGTTATGAAGGACTCTCTGACCCTTCAACTTCTTATCTGCAAAATGGAGGATAATATCAGTCCTGTTGCTATTTTAGGATTCATAAAAGTTTAAAGTATAAAATTAGACCTGGAAGAGACTTTAAAGTTTATTTTGATCAAACTGCCTAATTTGGTAGCTCAGAAATTCAAGAATCAGGGAGATTAAATGATTTGACCACGATCACACAACTGCTCTAAGGTAGAGTTAGGATTGGAGTCTCCTGGAGTCCTTTTTATTTGACACCAGATACCAGCAGACTTTCTTATTCATATATATATGTATATATATCACATCATATCTATATCTATAGACAGTCCAGGACTGAACCCCAAGTTATTCACTACCATTGTAGCTGAATTAATGACAAGGGATTTTCAGAACACTGAAAAAATGTGTAGCCAAAGGCAGGATTAAAAACAAAAAAGTATGGTTTTTTTTTTGTTTAGAACCTAGAAGTTATCTCCCTTTCCCCCAACCTCTGAGGTACAGGACTCAATTTTTCTTTTTCATTTTTATTTGCAAGGCCAAATTTCCACCCTCAATCCTCCCCTACCACTTCTGAAAAGTCAAAAAAAGCCAATACCTATTGTACATAAGAAATCATGTACAACATATCTCTGCATTGGCCATGTTGCTAAGGAGAAAAAAAGCAAGGAAAAGAAAGAGAATGCTAAAATCTACAATTAGAGTACATTATTTCCCTATTTTGGGGTGAATGGCTGTTTTGCATCATGAGTTCTTTGAATTTATCATGGATGAATGTACAGATAAGAATTGCTAAGTCTTTCACAGCTGATTATCATAACAATATTTGCTGTAGTTGTACACAAGGTTCTCCTGGTGCTTCTCACTTTACTTTGCATCAGTTCTAGGATTCCATTTAAGGATAGCCAAGGTCATATATATAGATATCTGACCTTGAAGGATATAAAAGCTGTACTTGTGATTGAATGAATCAATTGTTTTTGAATGAATCATTAAGAAATTGATATGTGTAACAAGTAGGTTCTGTACTTGGTTCACAAATCCATGATTTTGTGTTCTATTCTTTTCAATCTAGAGTTCAAACTTAATTAGCCTGTAAATAATCAGTTTAATAAACCATATGGACACAAACCCAAATATTAGTTATTCATTAATATAAAAAATAGGAGGTGAGCTTCCATCAACATAAATCAACAATTTGATGTAGAAAACAAAAAACAAAAAAACATGAATGTGATCTTTTGATAGATTAAGCATCTTCACTGTCATCATCATAATCCCTAGCATCAATGTAACTACCTTCAATTAACTTATTTTATATTTACACATATTATGTTATATGTTACATATATTATGTCAATATATCTATATATTTATACTATCCATATTTATGTACTTCTTGACTCCCTCGATAAAATATAAACTCCTTGAGTGCAGAGATTCTTTTTTTCTTTTTTGGGGGGAGGAGGGGTGGAGTTGTCTCCCTAGTATCTAGCACAGTGCCTGACACATAGTAGGCATTTAATGAATGTTTATGGACTGATTGCTTTATTAATGCTTATAGATCTAGCAGTGCATGAGGGGAGAAGTTGCTTGAACAGAGATAATTATTTCCTCTTGTTTGACCCTGAAAATCTTTCTCAGCTCCTCCCTTCAAGTGTGAAACTGTCACCAGTCAATATCCTTACCTCTACCATTTAGGACAAACATCTGTCTACATATATTTCTGTAAAGCCAATCACAAGCAGCTTTCCAGAGGACTGCTGCTGTCAACAGCTTTCAAATTTCTGATTATACAGTATAGTGAATTTCCTATCTATTGAGCAGTAAATTAGAGCAAATCATCCATACAAAACAAGGTAGAGCATTCACAGTGACATAATAACTTATCACTAAAGTAGCCACATAGGTTTCACCAAAGTGGTCACATAGCTTTAAACAAAGTTCATTCATTTAGTAAGTCATCGAGTAATCCCTTAATTCAATCATCTCTGAGGAGTCTTGCCCCCTTTAGTGAGCAAAGTACAAAGCTCAAAATTCTCCACCCTAGTTCACAGTAAATCATAATCTTCTCAGTCAATACACAGTATCCAAGTAAAGTCTTCTTTCTTCTTGACTTGACACTGGCTCTTAGCTTCCATGGTTCCTCTTCCATAGTCCCAGACCCAACTGTCACCTGAGTTCAAAGGCAGGCAGCTCCCAATTCCTTGTCCAGTTCCTTTTCCAGTTCTTCATCTACTTCCTGGTCTAGTTCCCATTCCACATTGAAGCTCACAGTGTCCAGTCCACCTCAAGTCCTTCACAGTTTCTGTTTCTGGTAAGACAAAGTTTAACAGAGACAAAACAACATTCATTCACATTGCCAACACCATCATCAATTTACTTTCTGCCTGTGAATTCAACACAGACCCACAAACAAGGTCCAAAAGGTCATTACAAATCATCAGTAAAGTCCCAGAACTTCTGTAAACAGACAACCAGAAAGTCCACTTTCAAAGCTTCCAGTAAGGCCCCAGGGCTTCTGTACAAAGTATCACAAACAAACATCAACAAAGACAGAGCAAACATAGAGAGTTGGGATACCACAAGTTTTCTCCTTTTCAACTCTGCTACCACAAGAGTTCTCTTCTCAGTTCTGCTGTCTTTATCCTGGACCTCTCCTTATATATAGTCATTAGCTCCTCCCCAGGAATTCACACATTGTGGGGCACACACTCTGTTTCTTAATAGACTTGATACAAAGCTCAAAAGAAACTTTAGCTGAAACAAGGTGTTAATTTAATAGCTAAAACAGGGTGTTAACTACTTCTTTGTTTGCCATTACAACATCCAGATAAATTAGTTTTTCTCTACTTTCATGAAGCCAAAAAATATGAATCAAAATCTCTTTTATACATTTTGAGTCTTCTATTGGGAAGGTCCTGGCAAAACTAAACAGAAAATTCTTTCTTTCTCTTACTTTGTTTCTGTCTCTGCCTCTGTCTGTCTGTCTGTCTGTCTGTCTCTCCCTCTCTCTCTCTCTCTCTCTCTCTCTCACACACACACACACACACACTTCATGATATAAAAACCTCATACATCTTCTTCCCATGTGTTGTGCAATCTATGATCTCTCCTTAAGCTTTATATGTGCTGAAGGAGGACTAAGAGCTCTGGTATAAGGGTTTTCCAGCCCTTTTTAGGGGGCACTCATCAACTTCTGGTGTCCACCTAGCACTCAACTCTCACCTGTGACTCCAAGAAACCATAGAATGAATAGCAGCCACATTGGGGCAAACTGTCTCAGTAGATGAATCAACCCAAGTTGATGGAAACTGAGAGGCCTGAAACCTTTCAGTGAGTTAGAGAGATGTCTAGCTTAATAATATGAAGACTTCCCCTGGTGGAAGTGAAAGATGAGAACAATTTGTTTCAATGGCTGTGAAGCAGGCACTGTGGAATGTTTAGAATTTGGTTAGACACTGAAGATGCCAAGGTCATCTATGGCATCCTGGGCCTTCACCAGTCATCCTGACTTTTGTCTTGCCACTTGTGTCTGGAAGAAAGAGTGAGGCTGATGACTTTGTGCTATTCTGACTCATTTTAATCCAATTTATGCAAGACTCAAGACATCCTGTGATATCATTGGTCTTCAAAAACAGAAGACAAACATCAACAAAAACATTTATCTTCTAAACATGCATACAAATAACTAATTCAAGAAACAACTATATTATCTTAGGAATACCATTCTTATGAGAACACTTAAACAAAAATCACTCTTAAAAACAAGGATTAGGGATATAGGCTTATAGTTCACCTGGGATAATTTAAGAGTAAAAAGAAGCAAAAAGTGCAGAGGGAGTGACCAGTTTTCTTTTCAGCAGCAATAACAGCTACAAGCTCCTTGTATCAGTAAGCAGCATGAATCTTCAGCATAGCTTGGCTAAAGTGTTGTCTCAGTCCGTACTCTCTTGTACAATCTGTCTTAGTCATCTCTCATGGGCTTTTTCTCCCCTCTCTCCCTAACATTGAAAATGGGAGTTCTTCAGGGGCTCAAATTTATGAACTCTGAGGAATTCCTGTCATCTGACCTCTGTTTAAACAGTAAAAAAGGAAGTAGATAGTGCTACTGTTCTTTGAACCAACTTTGGAGTGGGGGATAAAATTCTGGGTATCACAATTGAGGACTAATGTGGATAAACTGAAACTTTCCCCAAGATAGAAACCAAGATAGAGAGGAAAGTCAAATCCAAAATATATTTTTCTGTTAGAATCTATACAAGTCAGATTTCAAATTATTATTATTTTTCCTAATGTTAGGTTCCATACATTTCAACTCCCCTGCATGCAGAAGAAAGACACATCTTAGATCTGTCTCCATCAATGCCCTACTCATACCCTAAGGTAGAATCAGTTACAGGGGTTAATGGTAGGTCAGCAGCTGGTACAAATGATTGAAAAAAGTGAATTTACCTTTCATAAAAAAAAAATCATAGGATCTCAGAGTTAGAAGGGACCTTAATGGCTATATGCACTTCAGGAACATCTTATTTCCTTCTAAAAATAACTGGGACAGTTGGTCATTTGGTCTCCTGATAGAGAAGTGTTTGATGAATAGAATTGAAAGGTGCTGTTTTCCTCCCTTGAATGTTATGTGACTTTTCTCCTTTTCTCCTACATTCTAATATTCCAGTATCATCAAATAACTGATAATTTAGTTGGCCTATAGGAAAAAAAAATCTAAATTGCACATTCATAATACTGAAGAAATATTAAGAATTTCCTCTAGAGGAAGTATAAATAATATCCTTTAGTTTATAGAGTTGTTCAAAAACATGTCCAATCCACAGTTTTTAATATCTGCGTTGAGCAAAGGTTACTTCAATTGTTCGATATCTAGTTTATATATAAAACCAGTAGAGATCTAAGTGTGTTTTCCTCTTCAGGAGCTATGGTTAAAATGACTCCCTTTCTTGTATCCATTGAGTTCAAATACTTATTATTTCCCCTACCACTCTACTTTATTACCTCTCTCTTTCAGTCATAAATCTATTGTTTGCTTGCACTACAGTGAGATTTGTAATGTACGGAACTAAAATATTGGAGTGTCAATTTATAGGTAAATTGAAATTAAGTAATGCCCAAGACCTAACTAGAAATTTACCAGACCACTAAATGTAAAAGCTGAGTATCATTGGTAATATCCCCCTCACTCTCCTCCCCACCAAGTTCATATTTAAATAGCAGCATAATTATAGCATATCAGAAGGCATTAACATATACATAAGACATATATGTAAAACACACATATATACATACATGCATATATGACAAGATAAAAATTTGATTTATTTTATATTACTATTGTTGTTTGATTCCTTGTTTCTTGTACAAAACCAATTGTTATGACTCAGCATCATAGTGTCTCTTTAATCAATATAGTTCCTTATTTGTAATTTTAATGTAAAACCAGACACGATGCAGTAGTTTCCAGAACTTTCTTTGAGGATTTCTCCAAAAGTACTCTACAAAAGACCCAGACTTCTTGAATGAAACTGCACTCTTGGTTGATAGAAACAAATCTCTACCATACAATCATATTCCTGTTTGACATAACTATCAAAAATATTGTTTCTAATTGATGCCACCACTAAACACAGTCCTGAGTGACTTAGTTGATTTGCTCTCACAAACAGGTCCGGAGTTTTCTACCAAGTCTGATTTTGTGCATGAACTTTAGAAGTGATCCAAGTATGAAAACACTTCTCATATCAGACTCTGAATGGGTGCTTAAGCTTCTCCCACAATTTTCTTTTGGGGGAAAGGATGTGTGTGTGTGGGACCATCTATTAATATCAGCAGTGCTTGGGGACTTCCACTGTGACACAACCTGGGAAAAAAATAGGAAAGACAGAAGAAAATGACAAAAATGAATCTAGGACTCTTTACTTGATTATTCTTCTTTTTCACCCAGGGGTGCACTAGAGTCAGCTTGAACAGGCTAGTGATTGTTCATTTTTAAGCATGAAGATTTTTACTTCAGATACTGGAAAATGCTGCAAATCGAGGCTTGCTTTATTATTTTGTTGATTAAGTAGACTTTAGAAAGGACAATGAAAGTATTAATAATGTAGACTGAATTAAATGTGCATCCTGCATTTTTCAGAGACCTGGTTGTTAAACATTTACCAGCACACCTCTGGTTTCATCCCACTGAACATAATTAGGTATGGAACATATTTGAGGATTTTAGGGGTGGGATTGGGACCACACTTCTAGGAATGACACCAAGGTATATGGGTAAAAGTAGAAGACTTGAGCTGCCAATCTTACTCAAACAGTTGCTAATTCTGTGATCTTTGAGGGAAATCAATGAACCACTTTAACTATTCTAAACCTGTTTGCTAATGAAGATAATGATACACCCTCTACCTACATGTCCAGATTGCTGTAATAAAAGATATCTATATCTGCTTCTAAGTATGCATGTATATGTATACATGTATATATCATATGCACATATATATGTATATATATATACACACACATTAGACATTCAGACAACACATAGAGTTATATTTTTTATTCAAAGTTGAGACATAGAGACTTGTTAGAAAATAGGCATTCTGATTGTAAATTTTCTCAGGACATTTTTGTGCCATCATCAGTCTGAGATACTGAGATATTTGCTAATGGGGTGAGGGGATAGTGTCTATAATAGTTCATGAGTAAAATTCTACCATCCCACCTCTAAAATGAAAGTCAATTTTCTCTTGAATATTTGAAGACCTTCTTCCCCTTTTAAAAATTGTTAGATTTTTCTTTAACTATCATTGGCAGCTGCAAGCAAACACAAAGATAATAACTCCCACAAGTGGAATACAAAGAAAGTTGTAGAAAAATAAAACCTCAAGTCAACAAATTTTCAAACAAAACTGTTCACATATGTTTTTGTAAGAACAACAACAACAAAAAAAAACCCTAGATCATCCATAAAGCAAAAACAATGTAAAAACAGGAGAGAATGACTGTAGAAGCAAAGGTATCTTCCTTCTATTTATGGATTGATAAAAGAAATTAAGATGTATATTAACTTGCTGTTTGACATCCTCTTCCTTTATATAACTGTAGTAATATTGTTTATTCATCTTTTGAATCTGTTACGTTGCTTTTATTTTTCCTAATTCCATAATATTTTATATATTCTTTTCTTTCTTTGTACTCTTCCTGTTATTCATTTTTTTTGGAGGGGGAAGGCAAGGCAGTTGGGGTTAGATGACTTGCCCTAGATCACAGAGCTAGTACTGTGTCAAGTGTATGAAGTCAAATTTGAACTCAGATCCTGACTCTGAGGCCTGTGCTCTATTCACTACACTCCCTAGCTGCCCCTTCTCCCTGTCATTCCTCACCACACAATATTGTTCCATCATATTGACGTTACACAATTTGTTTAGCCATTTCCCAATCACTGGGAATATTGTGACTATTTTTTTTTTCTTTTTAGTTTTAAGTTGTTCTCTAATGATTTTTTTTTTATTTCTACATATAGGTCTTCCTTTCTACTAATTTCCTTAGAGTATAAATCTAAAAGTGAGATTGCTAGTTCAAATCAGGAAGATTTTTCTAACTTTTAATGTATAATGACATTGATTTCGAAATTGTAGCACCAATCCATTACACTCCTAGTATTGAATTATCATGACTGTTTCTTAATATCAATATCAACAATGATTTTTTTTATCATTTTATTTAATCTTTGCCACTTTTATAAGGATAAGGTTATGTATCAGATTTCATTAGTTTAATGGTTCTCTGATAACAATTTGGAACATTTTGAAGTTGTTTTTAGATTGTGTTAATTCTTTTGAGAATGACCTGGTTATGTTTATTGACCACCTAAATATTAAAAAACAGGATCACAAAGGATCATAATTTAAGAGATGGAAAGGACCTTGAATCATCCAGTTAGATCCATCATTTTAAAAATAAGAAAACTGAGGTCTAGAAATGGAAAGAGACTTGCTCAAAATCACACAGCTAGTAAATATATTAAGGAGGAGTTTGAATCCAGGTCTTCTTGACTCTAAATCCAGGGCACTACCTTCTCTAACATAAGACATAGCAAACTTTTGATTTCTATATGATCAAAATAGTCTAATTTTTCTCTTTCATAATTTTTTATTATATTGTACCTGGTCAATTATTTTCCCTAATTAAATTGGACTGGGTAAAATATTTTATTTTTCTTTTGACTTTAAACATTTTCATGACTTCTCAGTCATACAATTCACCCATTGGATGTCATTTTGGGGTATGGTATAATTTTTTTGGTAAAATTTCATTTTCCACCATAATGTTATCCAGTTTTACTAGAATTTTTAAAAAATATAAATACATTGTTCCTCCAGTACTTTGTGTTGTTTCATTTATCAAACACTAGATTGTTCTATGCAAATAGTTTGGAATCTTACTTATTCCACTGGTCATCTTTTCTATCTTTATCTATTATAAATAATATTGACAATAACGGTTTTATAATATGGAGGTCAAGTTAATCCTATTTCATTTGTTCTTCTGCTTGTTTGTTTTTTTTTTAATTTCCCAAGGTATCCATAATCTTTCATTGATTTCTAAATTATTTTGTCTATTTCTATGCCTCATTGGTTTTTTAATTTCTATTTTGTTAATCACAGTATTAATTTAATATGTAGATCAACTTGGTAATGTCATTTCTAATGTATTTTCCTGGGTAAATAATGAACTTTCAATACATCTCTGATTATGCAGTTGATTCTCTTATTTGTGTAAAAAAATGTGCATGTGTATATATATATGTGTGTGTGTGTGTGTGTGTGTGTGTGTATACATATATACATACACATATATATACATACATATATAAATATATATAAATATATATATATAGCTACATTTTGCTATATATATGTTATGGCAGATTAATGTCCAAGTATTTAGAATAGTGCTGCAAAAAATTATTGAGATAAACTGAATAATTTATTGGCATGTAACAAACCTTTTTCAAAAAAAAATCAATATCTAATAAGTCTTCATTTTGCTGCAATATTTTTTTACATGATGTGGCAATGAGCAAACAAGATTTTGGCACATTTTTTAATAATTCATCAACAAAACCACACTTTTACGAAAGTGACTATTAGCTATTTTTTTTTTTTTTGATGAACAGTTCATTTTCACAAGGCAAACCTTGATTATAGTTAGTCAGGTCCTTTTTATTTTTGTTTGTTTGTTTGTTTTTATCAACCCCACTTTCATTTGTACTTCCCTGAAACCTATACTGTTATACTGCTGGAATAATCCTTGATATCATTGATTTCCTACACCAAAAGCCACTTCATTATGTCTCAAAATTATTAAAGTGTACTCCTTAAGAATGGCTACTTTCTCACTAAACAACCACAGAATTAAAAATGCACAAAAAAGAGGAATGAAATTTATATGGCATGAAATTCAGCAGCCAATTAGCAAGCTAAAGATGGTAACATCCATTCAATTTGATTTCATACGTACAAGGTCAGATATTCTGAGTAAGATTGGTTTTAGTAGAAGCATGTGCACACACACACACACACAATTAAACACTACTGCCATAAAAGGAAAAAATATCAAAGTGATTCCTTGCCCAATTAATTCACAAATCATTATATATACTCATGTAATTACTTAAATTGATTTGTGATATAGATCACAATACCATCTATTTTTCTCCCATTTGATTCTTATTCAGTTGTTATAACTTTGCTACAGAAGGTATATATAGTGGACTATTCCTCACTTTACTCCTGTTCCTTTGTAAGATTTTTAAGATAAAGTGATATATTTTGTCAAATGTTTCTGTATCAATTGACATATTCATGTTATTTATTATTTTTGTTGACAGTATAGATTAAGTTTATAGGGTTTTTGTTTGTTTGTTTGTTTTTTCTGACATTGAAACAATCCTACACTCTTCATATAAATCCAATGTGGTTGTAGCGTATAATCTTAACCCTTTTACTAATATTCAATTCAGTATTTTCATGGTAATAGTCATTAGGTAAATTATTTCATGCTTTTCTTTTTCTGACTTATCTCTCCCTAGTTTCGACAACTAGAAAATATTTTGATCAGAGAAGGAGTTTGGTAGGATGAATTATTTCCATATTTTTGTAAACAATTCTTGTGATGTTGAAATTATTCTAGGATTTAAAAAAAAATTAAACTTATTTCTAAGACCTCCTAAATTTATTTACTTTGGGAAGAACTTTATGAGTAGTTTGTGTTTTTTTCTTATATTGGATTATTTAAATTTCCTATTTCTTTTTTCTCCCATACTATATTGCTTGATCATCTCATCAGTTTCCATAAATTGAACTATTTTATTTATGCTGATGATTCTTAGATAAATTTATCCAATCCTAACCTCTCTCCTGCTGTATATTTTGAATCTCCAAATTTTGAATTGATAATTCAATAGAGTAGATGCAAACTAAAATAAAATGATGCAAACTAAAATAAAATTTAAAATGTATAAAAAAATTTAAAAAAAATAATTCAATAGAGTATCCCGCACACATCATAAACTTCATGTGTCTAAACAGGTCCCGCTCCATTCACTCTTTTTCTATACTTTTCTGTTGCTACCGTTCTCTTAGTCAAACAAGCTTACAAGCTATGTGTAATCCTTAACTCCTCTCTCACTTTTACACCACATATCCAAACTGTTGCTAAGTACTCCCACTTCTACTTTTGAAACATCTCTCAGGTACTCAGTGTTTGTCTTCTAATAGTAGCTATCCTGCTAGAAGCCTTTATCACTTCCTCTCTGTACTATTGATAGAGTCTGCTGATTGCTCTCTTTGTCTTGTTTCTACTTATTTCATTACATCTTCCATTCAGTTATCAAACTTTTTTTTTTTCCTTTTTGGAGGGGGGAAAGAGGCAGGACAATTGTGGTTAAGTAACTTGCCCAAAGTCACATGGGTAGTAAGTGTTAATTGTCTGAGGCCACATTTGAACTCAGATCCTCCTGACTCCAGGGCCAGTGCTCTATTCACTGTGCCACCTACCTGCCTCTAAACATATCTTTATAAAGCACAGATTTGATTTAGTCACTCCTCAACTTAATAAATTCCATTGGTTTCTCTTTATTTCTAGGAGCAAATGTAAAATCATCTGTTTGGCTTTTGGAGTCCTTTATAACCTAGTCTGACCCTTCCTTTCCAGTCTTCTTATACTGTGAGGTCCCCTCCATATAATCTATAACGGAACTATATTGGAGTGACTATGGAAAGGCACAGAAAGTAGGTCAGCATTACTGTATTGTAGAGTATAATTAAGGGGAGTAAAGTATAAAACGTAAAGGCAAAAAGGGTTCAGGTAAAGTGAAATTTTACATATTAAACAGAGACCAATTTGATCCTAGAAGCAATAAAAAGTCACTACAATGTATTAAGTAGAGGCATGACATAGTCAGATCTGCACTTTAGCAAGATTATTTTGGCATATGAGTGGAAAATGCATTGAATGAGAAAAGAGGTGAGATCACGGAGAACTATTAGACTACTGTCTTTATGTATACACATATACATATACACATACATATACACATATGTGTGTATATACAATGACTGTATGTATGTTAATGTTTGTCTATATATGCATATACATATGGGCGTTTATGTTGCAAAGGGGGGGGACTTGACAATAGATTGTTTATGAAAGAGGTGAGTGCAGGTAAGAAATGTAAGACAAACTTGAACTTGACAACCTTGGTGACAGGAAAGATGAAATCTTCATAGAGATAGTCAAGTTGAGACAAGGGGAGGGTTGGTTAGGAAAGGTGTGGAAAGCTTGGTTCTGTCTAAACTTCCTTCTGTTTCCTTCTTTGCATTTTTTTAGTTTAACAAAATTATATTTTTTCTCTTTCCCACCTTCACCCATGCCATTGAAAAAGAAAAGAAAACCAAACCGATGGCTTAGTGGTAAAATATGCTATCCACCTAGGGCCAAAGAAGTAATGGACTCAGAGTCTATAACTAGATATGTGTATGTGTGTGTTAATATACACCTATACATGTATGCATGTAAGTGTGTATGTATGTATGTGTGTATACATATATTCACATCTGATAATGTAACCATTTGTTTTGCTTGGCTATGTGTATTTATTGTGAGGGTATTCTTCTACCTTCCCTCCTATTCCTCTCTCTTTTCCTCCCCTCTCAATTGTTCACTTCCTTCCTCTCTTTCTTTGTTATTCTTCCTTTTATTTATTTTCTACATCTTCCTTGATTCTCTTCCTTCCCTCCTTCCTTCCCTCCTTTTTTCTTTCTTTCTTTCTTTCTTTCTTTCTTTCTTTCTTTCTTTCTTTCTTTCTTTCTTTCTCTCTTTCTTCCTCTTTCTATCTTTCTCTCTGTGTGCTCCTTCCCCTTACTTTTTCCATCCCTCCCTTTCTTTCTGTTTTGCTTTTCTCAAAACCTTTTTTCTCAAACTATATTTAGGTTCTCTTTTCCATCCCCTGCATGTGATTTGGAGAGCTAAAAAAGCTGGGAATCAAATTTTCTTAGATGAAGATTATGAGGATGGGATTTTGTTCTCTGTCTATTTCTACCATTTTGCCTGGAGTGATGACAGAAAGGATAGGTCCTAGACTCTGAAATTGAGAATTTATAGTGAAGTTGAGGTTGCTTTTATTGTTCTTTTTGTTGGCTCGTTGATATTTCACTTCAGATGTCTTGGTCTTCTTCATCATGTGCCGTTTTGCACTCTTCTTGAGTGATCCTCATGGGGGCTCTTCTTGGTTGAAATTTTCATGGTACTATTATTTTTAAAATCAATACCTTGTCAAACAATATCAATTTAGAACTTCTTTAATTGTACACTGTTTTATATTTATATTTATATATATAATATATTTTTTATTATATCAAGATATATGCATATATACACATGTGTATGTGTATAGAGATTCAGATCTTATCTTAACCTTTTAAGGGTTATATTGCATTAGAGTTAACATAAGATTTTATACATATATAATTATAGTTATTAGGTATTTACTGTTTCCAACACTTATCTTTTTAAGCTAGTATTCATGATAGCCTTTGGCTTTCTCACTTTTTGTTCCAAAATGATATTTTCCAATCCTCCTATGCTCCACTTTACAACTAAGTTACTGAGTAGGAAAGTATATGCTAATTTAGTTTGTTGGTTCTTAGCAAGTTCTTCATAGAATTTCTCTGCCACCTCACTTCTGCGACAGATGTTGGCACAGAAGCTTCAATTATCTTCCGAGTGATCTTTTTGAATATGCTTATCACGAACAATGTTAGGCAAGATGACCATGTATCCCATGAGATGATGAATTTTTCTTGTTTCCTTTAGATATAGGATGAGACTAACTCTGTCAATTCCTTTATTTACTTCTCCAAGGAGAATATGCGAGCCATGCTTCCTAGTAGTTAGAACTTCCTTGTATGTTATGATTTCATTTTTATCAAGAATGTAATTATTGGTATAATTCAGTTCTCTCATTAGTTTGACAACTTTTTGGTTGGTGCATAAGAATTTCACCTTTAGAGAATCAGAAGTTAAATTAATTTTATTTTTAAGTAAAAAACTTTGTGACTCATTTGCCCTTTTGATTCCTATTCCATCACTTAGCAATTTTTACTGAAATTGCAGAAAGTTTTGCACGTGACAGAGAATCATTTTGTACTTTTGTTACATTGGTTGCGAAAGATCCATCATTTAGCGGTAGGTATAATATAATGGTGATGGACTTTTATGTATTTATCAACGAAGATCCTCTGATAGCATACACCATTTGGTATTGGGACTCTAATATAAACCTTTCCTGCATGGTAGAATCTTTCAAATATTGAATTCTGCTGGTTTAGCTTTTGAGAACTCAGGGTTACCTTCATACCATGATGGGTAATGATGGAATTCTATGGAGGTTTGATAATAACAGCTGATACTGATAATTATTTAAAATTACAAATCCCATTACTTGTATCATGGGATGCATTCAGATGTCATGCAAGGGGTGATACATTTTTTTTTTAACTCCAGGTAGATGGTACAGTGAATAGAATATTGAGTCTGGAGTGAAAAAGACCTGAGTTCAAATCCAGCTCAGTCATTAGCTGTGTGACCCTGACTTAACCTCTGTCTCAATTTCCCTATTTTTATAAGCATAATAATTACACCCATCTCCCAGATTTGGTGTGAGGATCAAATGTGATAACATTTGTAAAATGCTTAGTTCTTTGCCTGGCCCATAGCAAGTGCTTAATAAATAATTGGTCTTTTCCTTCCCCTTCTCCCCATCTCTACTATTTACTACTAGGGTAAATCTGGGCAAGTCCTTTACCTTCTGTGGGCTTCAGTTACTCATCTACAAAATGAGTTCCTCACCTGTAAAATGTAGGCAACCTCTCAGTTTCCTTCTAGCTTTGTATCTGAGATCTCATGTGATTCCTATAATAGTCTCATAGGTAGTAATGTGCTACAATTCCTGTTTGACAAATAATGAAACTATGTCTCAGGGAAGTGAATTGACTTGCCCAACATAAATACTCAATGGGAGATTCCAGCTTTTCTGACTTTCATTCTAATACTCAGCTATGAGGTGCTGAGGGCCAAATTTCTAGACAAAAGGAGAATTTTATCAAGTTAAAGCAACCCTATTCCTGCCTGTGATGATTTACTCAATCTTCATTAAACAACAATGACAACAAAGATTCTGGAAAGAGATTTGGTGGGAGGCTTATAATTATCTCTATATACCGTACAGTGAATTTGTCCCCATTTGATGAGGATGCATTTTTTTTAACATTTGGGGCATTGTGGGTGCTTGTCTCACTCATAAGATATAATTGAGAGTGGAAGGACATAGGGCATAAACCATCCATTTTGGTTTTATGCTAAACTATCAGCATCTTGGCTTCAAGCCAGAGGAACCAGCTCATGATAATAACTGGCAGCAGGCCAAATCTATTTAGAAAACAGGGAAGAAAGGAAAAAGAGAGTGGGATGATGTAGGTTGGGAGTGAGAAAAAATGGAGAGAAGGAAAGAGAAAGGCAGAAAATCAAATAGTAGGACTGCTTTTAATTTATTTAATATATATATATGTTTACATACACACATATATATAATATGTACATATAATATCCCCAACATATCTATTTTAATTCTTTTGCATAGACCGTAGTCAGATTTCATTGTACAATTTACCTCTCTTGCTATTAAAATCAGAAATTAACATGGACAGTTGGATGATATCTCATAGAAAAAAACAGGAAATATTAATTCAGGTGCTAGGACCTACAAGCAATGGTGCTTTATACTTCAGGAATATGCCAAGACCTTGGTTGGATTTTTAATTAAGATATTTCGATTTTAGGTCTTATTTTGAAATTAGCTGACCTTGGGATGTCAATTCTCCTCTGGGAAAGACCCCCTCCTTGGGGCATCAGTTTCCTTCTCTATAAAATGAGAGGGTTGAACTACATGGCTTTTCAATCTCCTTCAGAAAATTGTTCAAAGCATTATTAAGGTAGAAAAGTATAAATTAAAACAACTGAGGTAGCACTTCATACCCAGAAAATTAGCAAATATCTGAAAACACTGGAAGATTTAATGAGAGTGAAACTGATTGGATAAAAGGTATGTTAATCTACTGCTAGTTGAACAATGGACTGCTCCAACCATTCTGGAAAATAATTTGTAATTACATAAGAAAATTTACTTAACTTTTCATCCGACTATTAGGCTTAAACCCACACTAACATTATTTATAATGATCAAAAGCTGGTCACAAGATATGTGTCCAATGATTGCAGAACAACGAGTTGTAGTATATGAGTATAAGGATAGCTATAGCGACGGAACTCGCGAATTCATAAGAAAAGAGAAGGCCTGGGTGAAAAATGTCCCTCTTCCAACGCAACCTCACATCTTCCTAATTTATAGTTTTAAAAAGTTGACTAGCTGGAGCACTGAAAAGCTAAATGACTTGGTCAGCATACAGATATGAATTTAATTGAATATTATTGCATCAAAAGCAACAAAATGAAAGCTTCCAAAAAATAAAACTTGGAAAGATGTACAGTGTGAAGTGAACTTCAATAGAACGCACTAAAGAAAAAAAAAAGCTTGTACTATGAATACAATAGTATAAACAAAGACCTTGAAAGTGAAAAAAACTCAAGTTAAATAAATAATGTTCATAGCAAATGATAAAAGTTAAAGCATACATTCTTTCTGTTAAAAAGCAGGTAATCTACATAAATAGTAACTGATGTGCTACTTGCTGAGATAACTGTTAGGCTGTGCTGCTAATATTGCTCAATTGTTCTCAGGAAATTACTTTGTAAGAAGTTGGAGTATTTGTTGGCTAACATTAGTTGTGTCAAAACAAGTACAGCTGTTCAGTAACAGTGTAGGTAGGTCAGGGTTCCTCTTCACTGCCCATCTTTAAGCAAATATTAGCTGACCTCCTTGTTGAGCAGTGGACAGAACATTGGTCCTAGAATCAGAAAAACACGAGTTCAAATCCAGCCTCCAATACATACTTGCTTTGTGACCCTGGGTGAGTCACTTAACCTTTATCTATCTCGGGTTCCTAATCTGTAAAATGAAGCTAATTAATAACATATAAAGCTCAAGGTTTCTGTAGTGACAAATAAAATAAGGTAATATATGTACAGTACTTTATAAACCTTAAAGTGCTAAATAAATGCTAGTTAGCTATTATATTGTAGAAGGCATTACCCTGTCCCCCTCATATTCATTGAACTAGAAAACCATTTAGGAACCTTTGAATTTAAATCTGTAATTCTGTGTGATTCTATGGTCCTTTCTGTCTCTAACTCTCTATGAATCTATATTGGCCCTCTTATTGAATTCAGGGAAATGCTACCCCAATAATCCATAAGCCCTGTTTCTGAAAGTAAAGAAACCCACCATCTTTTCTAGGTTCTTTACTTCTCTATGTCATACATATAGCCACCAAAATATCCCTCATTATCAAAAGAATGTCACAGTTTGTAGTCACAGTGTGATGAGGAAAGCGAAATATCTGCAAACAGAATGTCCCTGTGGTTTTTTGCTATTGAAAGTAAAAATAACACATATCCAGCACCCCTCCCCACCCATGTCCTAGAAAATACCAATTGTCTAGCAGTGTTTCTTTAATTGGAGAATGTCATCTGGCAGTGTAGGAGTTTGGTTAAATGGAATATGGTTCATACAAGAGATGAGAAGGCAAGAAAAAGGAGAAGAAACTGAAATTCTATATAAATGGAAGCTATTTGCAATATCCCCAAAATTAACAAGAAGCTGAGTCAATAATACAATGTCAAAGAAATAATTTATAGCTCTTAAGGAAGCCACAGAGACTAGGGCTAAGAATGACCACTATCTGCAACCTTTGATGTCCTTCTTCCACCAGCAGTTTTTCTGGAAATGGATTACTAGATTGTGAACGTGTATAGGCAAATTCTCCTCCTCTGTTTCTTTATTTGTAAAATGAGTTTAATGCAATCCCTCATTCCATTGATTTTAGTTGTTAAGAGGGTATGCTGATAGAATAAAGGTGAAAATATCTTCATGGATGGTTAGCACTGAAGTATTTTAGAATATAGATCATATAATATTAAAATTTAAAGGAAATTTAGAATCATAAATCTTACTATTATCTCTTATAACAATACATACATAATTGGATGGTTTGACATGGGTACAGATAGAAGAACCTAGGTTTTTTTTTTTTTTTAAGCAAACAGAATATAGTCCTAGGGATAGTTATAGAATTTTTGTAGTGACACTACAGAAGGAAAATTGAAATAACATTAGGTGACTTCCTGGAAAGCCACATATTTTACTTCTATATGGCCTGTACCCTAGCTAGTAGAAGGAGATAGGTATACTGGTCTTGTCCATTAGGAATAGAAGGGATGCATATGCCTGACTCCCTACACTCTGTGACTATGTAAGCAATCATGTTGATGGGAGCAGCAGAGGTGAGCAGAATGGATATCAGAGGAATATAGTGAGCAATGTTTAGGGGAAAGAGGGAAATTTTCTTTCTGGTAACCTTGTGACCTCAAACTGGTCTCATCATGATCCATAGTGGCAGTAGTGAGGCCTGAATGGAAGCCTAGAAAAAAGACTCTTCCCTCTATTTTGGACTGGGATTCAGGCAACATGGGTTGTATTTAAAGTTCTATCACTAAAAATACACATGACCTTGGGACTTTCCCCCTTTCTATGACTCTTTCCTCGTGTATAAAATGAAGAGGTTGGATTAAATGATTCTGAAGGTTCATTAAAGTTCAGATATTCTATCATTCTGTGATTTTTCAGGTCTCCTCAATTCTAGCATTTGAAAAATCTACAATTCGAAAATTCTTTTTGAGGATGAAGAACCCTCATTGCTGCTAGGGTTAAATAAAAATACGGTCAGTTTAAAGTCCTTCCACAGACATGTATTCTTTCTTGGATATGCCCAGTTATAAATTAGCTACTTTCATTATTTATTTTTCCTGGATGACTCAGCCTACAGGAACTCAGTGTTGGAGAAACCTTGGTCTGAGAAAAATTGATCTTTGTGGTCACTTGCTCTTAAGGAGCCAGACAGATGCTATTTAAGAGAGAAAGAAGAAAGGAAGAAAGGAAGAAATGAAGAAATGAAGAAAGAAAGAAAGAAAGAAAGAAAGAAAGAAAGAAAGAAAGAAAGAAAGAAAGAAAGAAAGAAAAAAGAAAGAAAGAGAAAGAAAGAGAAAGAAAGAAAGGAAGGAAGGAAGGAAGGAAGGAAGGAAGGAAGGAAGGAAGGAGTGAAAGAAGGAAGGGAGGAAGGACAAAGAAAGAAAGAGAGAAAGAAAAAAGAAAGGAAGGAAGAAATATAAAGAAAGAAAAGAGGGATGGAAAGGAGAAGAAAGAAATGAGAGAGGAATTGAGGGAGGGAGAAAGAAAGAAGGAAAGATGGAACAAAAAAGAAATAAGAATTGTGATTTTAGTGCTGTCTTAAATACTCAAATATTTTGAAGAATATATTTGTATATATGATTTTAAAATTTATTTCAAGATCATAATATGTTTGCCCTACTAATTACTAATAAATTACATATCTTTGTTTGAAGCACTTTCACATATGAAACTCATTGGATCCTCTTAACATCCCTTTGAGTAACACATTACAAGAATTATTATTTCCATTTTACAAATGAGAAAACTGATGCCTTAAATAATGAAATGACCTTCACAAAGTTAATTCAATAAAACACTTAAAAATAAATATTAACCATGTTGATTGATTTGCTTAACTTGTTTTCTGTTGTTGTTTTTACAATGGAGTAACGAGAGGTATGTTAAAAAATGTCTATGTTGTAAAAACAAAAGCATCAATACATTTTTTAAACTATACATTTTATTTACTTTGTCAAAGTACTATAATAGATACTGAAGACATTGATGAGAAAGAAAGGAAGGAAGGGAAAAAAGGAAGGAAGGAAGGAAAAAAGGAAGGAAGGGAGGGGGGAAGGAGATGCAAAGGAAGGAAGGAAAAAGAAAAGAAAAGAAAGAGACAGAGAGGAGATAGGGAAGAGAGAGAAAGAGAGAGAGAGAGGAAGAGAAAGAATATCTTTCCTCTCAGGGACCTTACCTTCTGTTCAGGGGAGCCAGCAAATTCACAAGAGGAAAGGTGTGGGGAACGGTGCATACTAAGACGTAGTTTAGTGATGAAATATCCTGTATGATGAAAAAACAATAACCCACTTTATCTGGTACGTAAAGTGTGTGAATGGATGCAATGTGTAAGAATTTTCAAAAAATTTAGGTTAGAACTAGATTGTAAAAAGCCTTAATTGACAAACAGTGTGTGTGTGGGGGAGGGGGGGGCATTTTTATTCCAGAGGCAACAGAGGATCACTGAAGTTTCCTGAACAGGGAAATAACATGCTCAAAGTTATGCTTCAGAAAGATTATTTTTGCAGCCATTTGGAGTATGGGTTAATGCCATTAGAGACTGGGAGCAGTGTATGAGGCTATTTCAACAACCTATATAGGAATTGATGAGGGCCTGGACTAGGCTAATGGTCATGTGAGTGGAGAAAAGGATGGTTCAGGAGACATTTTGGAAGTAGGATCAACAAAACTTGGCAACTGTAGGGTAAAAAGGGAGAGAGAAGAGCCATGGCTAACTGAGATTGTGAATGTAAACTCCTTGAGGACAGGTTTTATGTCATGTTTCATTTTTGCCTTTGCATTCCCAGTGCCCATTTACATAGCCAGTATCAAAGCACAGATGTACCTCACCTATAAACAAACTTCACCAAAGCCCTCTCCTCATGTCTTAGCATGCAATAGAGGTCATCTTATGTTCCTAAAGGTTATGCCAACAGAATAGAAGATAATAACAGATTTTGTTCATTGTCTTAAGACCAGCCCAAGATAAATTTAGAGAGGTTCATTGCCAGAAACTTCAGGATTCTTTTTTTTTTTTGGTCACAGCAACTCATGCAGACTATGTATTAAGGTGTAGACATGTTGAGACCTTTGCTAAAGACTGGGGAGGGGGAAACTCTCCTATTGATGCATTCATGGATCTCATAAGATATGGGAATGTGAGGAGGCTGGGGAATCATAGAGCAAGCTATCACATAGTAGATTTACATATGGAAAAGACATTTAGGGTCACCTAGGCTACTCCCCACCCATTTTATATTTAAAATCGAGGTTCAGATGTGTTGGATGATTTACCCAAAGTTACACAGATGAAAATGGTAAAGGGGAGAGTGGAAAAGGTGGTGGGGTAGAGTAAGCCTTTATATAGAGCCCACTCCATGCCAGCCATGTGGTAAGGGCTTTATAAACATTTTCTTTTGATCCTCACAACAAGGTAGATGCTATTAGTATCCCTATTTTACAGTTGAGGAAACTGAGGCAAATTGATGTTAAGCGATTTGCCCAGGATCACACAGCAAGTGTCTGAGTTCAGAATGAAGTTCAGGTGTCATGATTTCAAGCCCAGATCTCTAAGCACTGTTTCACCTCCTGCCAAGTTTTGAAGTCCTTTTCTCTGACTTGAAATCCACCTTTTTTATATTCTGAACACATTTTAAAATGCTAAAAGTGAAGGCCACTCACTTGTCGAATATATTGAAAGGAAGTCT
The DNA here is from genome assembly GCA_028646515.1 of Pseudochirops corinnae. Taxonomy (NCBI): domain Eukaryota; kingdom Metazoa; phylum Chordata; class Mammalia; order Diprotodontia; family Pseudocheiridae; genus Pseudochirops; species Pseudochirops corinnae. Next base: position 321,621,365 of record CM053585.1, on the reverse strand, counting down.
CTGAAACAAACAAAAAAAAAATTCTTGCTTCTCCCCTGAACCTCCAGTTGTAAGAGCCAAATGTTGGAGGGAAGTCACTTTGAGGGCTTCAGCTAAAAGCTATCTGCTTCCAGGGTGCGATTCCAGTGGCGGCTGTGTGTTGTGTGCTCATTGTCTAGTGTGAGATCTCAAATAGAAGCTTTCACACTTACCCATCTGCCACCGACTGACTCTACGGGCTGTACCACGTTACACTTAAAAGACTTCCCAGTACTATCAGGACATGCTGGAGAAACTCAAGAGGAATGCCAAAAAGATCCAGTTATTAGTCCCCAGCAGCGGCCCTTCTGAATGGCTCATAAGTACAAGGGTCAAATGGAGAGAGTGGGACTCTAGTTGTCTCTCTTTGCTCAGGCACACAATACGATTTCAGCACATTGAGGATAATTTGAAGACCTTGACTATTGGCACTTCCCCCCCCATCCCAAGCTGTGTGGGTAATGAAAATCATTTGGATTTGCAGAGGAGTCCTCAGTGACCTTCACCCAGGATATCTTATTTCTTTCTTTCTTTTTCTTTCTTTCTTTCTTTCTTTCTTTCTTTCTTTCTTTCTTTCTTTCTTTCTTTCTT
>CM053585.1:321579579-321620256 GCA_028646515.1 Pseudochirops corinnae | reverse complement strand
TTCTTTCTTTCTTTCTTTCTTTCTTTCTTTCTTTCTTTCTTTCTTTCTTTCTTTTTCTCTCTCTCTTTCTTTCTTTCCCTTCCTTCCTTCCTTCCTTCCTTGCATTTTTCCCTCCCTCTCCCCTCCATCCCTTTCACCTCTCTCTCTGTCTCTCTCTCTCCTCCCATCTTGTTTCAGTAATTCTGCCTTTACTTTTCTCCTGCAATCGTCACAAACATTGTATCATCACTGTTCTTTAGAACACGCCAGTGGTTTCAGTTCTTGATTCTGCAGTCTCTATTGCTCAGTTGGAGTGACTCTGCCACTGACTAGTTTATGTGACCTTTCGAAAGTCTCTTCCCCACTCAGAGACTCATTTTCTTCATCTGTAAAAATAAGTACCTTAGATAAAGAGCTGTATGGCACTTTAGAAGTCATCTAGCTCAACCCCACTCATTTTGCAAATGACGAAGGGCAGACTTTAAGTCACTTCATTGAGTATTTATTGATTTGTCCAAGGTCCCTGAGGCAAAATGAGAAACAAACCTGGAATTCAAACCTGGGACCATCACTCTTTCCCTCTTTATCATAGGGGTTAATTTTAATTACACTGTTGATGTCACAGAACTGTTCAAATACCCCATGATTTAGAATTTAAAAAGACTTTAGACATTCTGAAGTGTAACTCATTTTACACATGAGGAAAGTGATGTCTATAGGAGAGGTTCAGTATGATTATAAGCCTTAGAGTGGAATTCACAATAGACTTCATTCCATCTAATGCCCTCATTTTACAAATGAAGAAACTGAGGTCCGGAGAAGTTACTGATTGTTCAAAGTAAAAAACAAAAAACAAAAAACAAACAAACAAACAAACAAAAAACAAGCTAGTAGGTGGCAGAATGATTCTAATCCAGGCCTTTTGCCTAGAAATCTACTATATCTTCCATTGCACAGTGTTTAGAGAATCACAAGAAATGCTATCAGTGCCTGCTAAGCCACAAAATATAATTTAAATATCAGGTCTGATGGTGATCATGATGCCATGCCTCCATCCTCTGTAAAAGAAGAAATAAAAACGTGTTATAGCCAAAGGGAAGAGGCTCTAAGGAAAGAAAAGTTCCAACTTTCTGCAAGGCAGAATAAATAAGGGAGAGATTACATTACTTCTGGCTGCAGTACATCATGTCAGAACATCGGGCTTCCCTGGTCTGTATCTATTGCAATATTAGCTTTGATCTCAACTTCAATTCGGCAGCAAATTTATTTTAAGTTCCTCAGTGCTAAGGTGTAGAAAGCATTAGCATTCCCTGGAAGAAGCCAGGCAATATTTTCTTCACTTTTGTTTTTGTTGGGGGTTTGGCTGATGTAATCATCTTACCTTTCAGAGGAAAAACTGAAATAAAATCAAGACATGTGTTAAATGTCTTGTTGTGTATGAGTAGTGCACAGTGCAAAGACTCTTGGATTTGTAATCTAAAGAGCTGGGTTCCAATTCTGCTTCTGTCACTTAGCTATAGGACCTGGGGGAAATCCTATCACATCTTGGAGCCTCAGCTGTCTCAAATGGAAAGTGGAGAGAGGGATTGTTAACAAATATTCATTGTAACCTCTCTTTCTTATCCTGCCATGAAGTTAAGATTTTCAATCACTGATGCTGTTCTTTAGACTTTGAGCTGCCACCACGTTCCTTTGATTACCTGGCATCCTCTTTCTCACTACCAATGAAAATTTAAATAATTGTAACTCACTATCTTAGAAAATTACCTAAATGAGCAATTGATTTGCTGAAGTTCACAAAGGGTTTGAATTGCAGAGCAATTGAAGATCTTTCTTGATAAAGAAATCTTCCTTACCAGGGAGATCCCTTTATGTATGAAATCATAGGTGTGAATTCCTACCCCAGTCAAAAAGAAAAGGAAAAAAAAAAAAACCTTTTATATGCATTATTTCATCTGGCCTTTATAACAATGATGTGAGGAAGGAGCTATTATTATTCCTGTCTTACAGATGTGGAAACTTATGCAAGCATTGAGTATCTGAGAGGAAATTTGAATCTAGGTTTTCCTGAGTCCAACAACAACATTCCGCTGAAATAGCCTTCAAGAACTTAGGGTCCCCTTCCTGATTCCACAAAAAAGATTTAGGAGGACTGTCTTAGTGGAGGTTACCTGTAGGTGACATAATAAGATGCTGTACTATGGGGGAATATAAAGAGGGGGTAATTAATGAAAGCAAACCTTGCACAGTGACTGTGACCAGTCTTGGTCCTACTGAGTACAAGAACTTATTCCTTTTTGGTTTGTTGCCTTACTTAGAGTGCAGTCCCCACTTATCTGTCCTGAAGTCCCCACTTACCTGTCTCCTAGGCCAAATGCTCTTGTAATTCTACCACTGGTCGCACTACTTTCCAACAGGAAGCAAAACAGACTAAACTTGTCCTGTTTACTTCCCACCTTTTCCTCTCATTCTTAGCATCCTAAGTCCTAGAATATATTTCTTAGGACTTAGAGGCTAAACAGCCTTAAGGAAAATATAGTCTGACTCCCTCATTTTACAGATGAGAAAAATGAAGCAGAGAGCCATGTAAGTGAGTTACCCAAGATGTCGTAGATAGTGAGTCGGAATTTAAGCCTAGTTCCTATGACTTCAAATCTAACATTCTTCTGAATATATTATGTTTCTTATAGCTAAGGATCTTTCAGACTATTATTATATTAACCTTCCCTTTACCTCAGCAACCTCTCTCATATGATTGCTGTATTATGAGAAAAGCATTTGGAAACTTAAAAGTGAAATAGAAAGTGTTATTATCTACTGCCCCAAAGGATTCACAGATCCTCTACTCCAGTGCTAGGAAGCAGATGGCAATGGACGTGGCAATGAACTAACTCTTCTCTGATCTTTGAACTCATTGGGGAAGTGTTAGCTCCTAACAAGCTTCTCAAGATCCAGCTTTAATATACTGACATCTGCTCTTGAACTGGGGAAATTAGCTTACCTTCCACTTCAAAAAGGTCTTGCTTAGAATTTCTCTTTTTCCTGAAGGTCAGTAAGGTCCAGCTTAATGATGGACTGATTAAACTGTCAGCCACATGGGGTTATATGTTAAGAAGGGTTTGGTTGGGTTTTTGTTTGTTTGTTTTGTTTTGTTTTGTTTTTCCAGATTTCCTTAAACTGTACTCTAATTGTTTCTTACTGTAGATATATAGATAATGTTGAAAATAGAACATGTCAGGATAGCAGTGTTCTAGGACAGCAGTGACCTTAGGTAAGTCATTTCTTTTTCTGGGATTCATTCTTCTCATTGGGAAACTAAAGGTCCATTCATGTATGAACATATGCCTGTATGTCGATATTTTACCAAAAACAATTAGTAAAAAACCAGGGAGTAGGGGTTGGGGGTGGACTAGATAGTCCCTCCCACTCTTAACTTTCTTAATTATTCTCCCTGTTTCCAAATTCTTCCTCTTAAATCTATTTTACATACTGCTACTTTAAGAATATAATTAGGGTAACCCTTATACGGATCAGCATTAATTTCATTTAATTTATACCCTATAGAACATAGCTGGATTTTCAAAGCCTGCGCACGTTATCATGTCTTTCACCATAACCTGTCCTGATGACCAAATGGCACTTAGCTTCTCTATGGCATTCTTTGTGAAATATATGAACACATTGGTTGATCACATCTGTTATCTATCTGATAGGATATGGTGAAGAACACGCAATTTTCAGTGTCTTCAAAAGTCCACCAAGCTGGCCAACCCAGATACTGTGGGGAAGGCTTTTTATACCTGCAAGTGACTATGAAAATTCATCAGTGAAACAGGTCTTAGTTCTACTTTGTCCCTTTTTAGGGAAAACTAATCAATGTTATAGATGGGACAGTAGAGGGCCAGGTCTAGATCATGTAGTGGAGAACCACTAGCACCACACCTATCTCCACCCAAAGACACCTATCAAAGCACACAAGTGTTTTAGTTTTTTTTTGATGGAGGGTGAGAAAAGCATGGGTTGTTGAAATATCAAAGTGTGTCACATTCTTCTAGGCTCCAGGAAGGTAAGAAATATGTCTTATCTAAACTTTCTACCTCCTGTAACACTTAACAAAGGATTTAGTGAATGTTTGATGAATTGAATTCAAATGAGTGACGCTTCAATTCTTCTTATAGAAAATTCTCTCATGGTCTCATAACTAGGTAATAGAAGCATTATTTCTAATCTGGTCTATCAATGATACTTTTTTTCTTCCCTTTTAATATAAGCACACAAAAAATCATTTACACTAAATTATTCATTGAGAGGGCATAGGCAGACTGGCAATGCTAAAAAAAACAAGCATACTTAGGATTGGGGCAGTTAAATTATTGCATTTTAAAGAAAAATGTGTTGATAAACAACATCTGGGCAAAACACAGAGGACTCAGGGTAGGTAGTAAGATATTACCTATGCAGTGGCAGATTTTATGTCTTTAAATAATCAAGCATTTTTTTTAAAATAAGTATTTGAAAGAGCTATTAACACTAGGTAGGTATGTAAATTTCCTAAACACACTTGGGTTTAAATACTGAATTAGAATTAGTGTTTCCTCTCAAATATTTTCCTTGCAAAGATTTTTTTTTTCTTCATGTAAGCCAAACTGACTTATTTTGTGAGTGTGAGCAATCAATAGTGATACACTTCGTGTGACATGAAAGAAATCTTGAAAAATTGACTATCATGTGAATTTTCTAAGTGGATCATGTTTTTCAATACCTTTGAGAACTTCACTCTTAAAAAGAACTTGGCACCAAGTGTTTTTGTTAATTTGAAGGTTTCCTTTTTCAATGAATAACTAATCATTATTTGCTATGTGATTTGGAGTACTAGTCCTCTCTAGACCTTAGTTTCCCAGTCTGTAAAATGAAGCTAATGATAGTTTGTGGCTACAAACTGTTGAGAAGAAAATGCTTTTATGTTGTTTGTAGTTATTTTATTTTATTGGAGGGTGGAAGGCAAGGCAACTGGGTTTAAGGGACTTGTCCAAAGTCAAATAGCTAGTAAGTTTCAAGTGTCTGAGGCCTAATTTAAACTCAGATTCTCCAGAAACCAGAGCCCATGCTCTATTCACTGTGCCACCTAGCTGCCCCATTATTTTATTTTTAATAGTATTTTTTTCCAAGTACACGTCAAGATAATTTTTTGAATTCATTTTTACAAGATTTTGATTTCCAAGTTTTTCTCTATCCCTCTTTCCCCTCCCCTCTTTCAAAGGTGGGCAATTTGACATAGCTTACAGACATGCTATTATATAACACGTATGTCCATAGTCCATATTAGTTACAGTTGTGAAAGAAGAAACAGATTAAAAAGGAAAAAAAAAATACACACAAAAAAAAGAAAAAAAGTAAGTGAAAAAATATGCTTTGATGCATCACTTCTTTATCTGGGTGTTGAGAGCATTTTCCTTTTTGAGTCCTTTGTACCTGTCTTGGATCATTGTGTTGCTGATAAGAGCTGAGTCCTTCATAGTTGATCATTACACAATATTGCTTATATTTTGTACAATATTTTCCCGTTTCTGTTCATTTCACTTTAAATCAATTCATATAAATCTTTCCAGAATTTTTTTTAATGAGTCTGGTTATCGTTTTTTATTGCTCGATAGTATTGTATTATGTTTACCTTCCATGTCTTGTTCAGCCATTCCCCAATTAATGAGCACCACCTTAATCTCCAATATCTTGCCACTATGAAAAGGACCGCTATAAATATTTTTGCACATATAAGTCCTTTTCCCTTTTTTATGTGATCTCCTCAGGATACAGACCTACTAGTGGTATTGCTGGATCCGAGGATATGCACTTTGACTTGCCCTTTGGCCATAGCTCTAAATTGCTCTCCGGAACAGTTGAATCAGTTCACAACTTTGCCAACAGTTCATTGGTGTCCCAATTTTGTCACATCCTCTCCAACCTTGATCATTTTCCTTTTTTGTCACATTAGCCAATCTGTTAGGTGTAAGGTGGCCCCTCATAGTTGTGTGTTTTTTTTTAATTGACATTTCTCTAGTCAAAAATGATTTAGAGCACTTCTTCATATGGCTACAGATAGCTTCGATTTCTTCATCTGAAAACTTCCTGTTCCTATCCTTTGACCGTTTATCAATCGGGGAATGAGTTATATTCTCATAAATTTGTCTCCCTTCTCTACCCATTTGAGAAATGAGGCTTTGTTTTGTTTGTAAAAAAAAAAAAAGAAAAAGAAAACAGACAAAAAAACCCAACCCTTTTAAATTTAATATTATCAAAATTATCTGTTTCATATCATGATGCTCTCTGTCTCTTGTTTGGTCATGAAGTCTTCCCTTCTCCATAGGTCTGACAAGTAGAATATTCTCTGCTCTTTCAATTTGCTTATGGCGTCACCCTTTATGTCTAAATCATATACCCATTTAGACTTCATCTTGGTATACTGTGTGAGTTGTTAGTCTATGCCTAGTTTGTGCTCTATGACATTTTTTTTCCAGCAAATTAAGCAATGCTTTGTTTTTTATTGATTTTTTTCATGAAATTAGCTTTTATTAATTCAACTTTTTATCCAGCTAATTTGTATCTATGATTGCATAGCCCTTTAGGGAATGTAATTTTTATTGCATTACAGTCAGGAAATAGTGTATTTTGTATTTCTGCTTTTCCGCATTTGGTTTTGAAGTTTTATATCCCAGTACATGGTCAATTTTTCAAAGGGCTAGAATAGCTGAGAAAAAAAATGTGTATTCCTTTTTATGTCCAGTCATTTTTTTTCCCCTAGAAGTCTACAATATCTTACTTTTTCATTTGGTCAATTCTGTTTTTTAGCATGTTATTTTCTTCAGTATTTTTTATATTTCTTTAACAAGCTATTAATTTGTCTTTTTCATAATTTCTACCTTTTCTTTCATTTCTTTATCTAATTTTCCCTCTGCCACTCTGATTTAGAAAATATTTTTTTAGCTCTTCCAGAAATTCTTGTTGGCTTTTTTTCCAATTCACATTTTTTTTCCCCTTTGAAACTTTACTTGTAGCCCTTCTGACTTCATGGTCTTTTTCTAAATATATGTCTTTATCTTCCCTGTCACCATAGTAGTTTTTTATGGTCAGGCTTTTTTGTTTGTTTGTTTGCTCATTTTTCCACTCTATTTCTTGATTTTGAATTTTTGTAAATGTTGGGCCCTGTTCTAGGAATAGGAAGTGGGAAGAGGCACTCTGCCAGGCTTTAGGCTTTTTCACACTGCTGTTTTCAGAGTTAGTTTTGGGAGTTCAGAAATTTTTAATGCTTGCAAATTTGTATTGTCTGGGGAGAGGTATGGTCACTGTTCTGGTTTGTACTCTGGTCCTTACTAAGGAAGAGACTTTGCTCTCTTGGCACCAGAACTGATAGTTTTCTTCAGAGTCCCTCCTCCCCTGGGACCAACAATACTGTTGCTGAGGATCCCTCATCCCTCATGACTGAAAATGGTGCTGCTCCTTGGGGTCCCTTTTCCCTCTTGACTAAAAGTGCTTTTCTTTGCACTTGAACTGTGACCCAGAAAAGGAGTTGCTAAACTGGTCAGGTGGGGCAGCTAGGTGGTACAGTGAATTCGGCACTGACCCTGGAGTCATGAGGAGCTGAGTTCAAATCCTACCTCAGACACTTAACACTTACTAGCCGTGTGACCTTGGGCAAGTCACTTAACCTCAACTGCCTTGCCTTCCCCCCTGAAAAAAAGAAAAAGAAAATAAACTAGGTCGGGTAGGATCTGTATCTGCTACTAGCACAGTTGTCCCCTGTAATCTCTTTCTCACCAGTTGCCAGGTCCTCTTACCATCTCTGGCTTGAGAGCTCCTGAAACTGCTGATGCTTCTATCACCACCGCCTGGTCTTCCCACTGGTATTTCATTTGTGTGGGTTTCAGTCTAGGCTCAGCCTCCCTGTCACAGATAACTCTTTACAACAACTAGAAGAATGCCTTACCCTCACCTTTTGATGGCTTTGCCACTCCAGAATTTGATTGGAGATATTATTTTAAAGTTGTTTGGAGGAGAATATTAGGAGAACCCAGATAAATGCTTCCTCTTCTCCACCATCTTGAATCTACACCCATGGCTATCTTTTTGAATAATAATTATTATTCTTACCATTGGTTCTTATCTCTAGATATCCTTGTTTTTGTTTGATTTTCTAATGATTTATTGGTCCATGACTGAAATGCTTCAGTGTGTAAGACAATAAATAGATCGTGTAACAAGGTTTTGTGCTACTGGTGAATAGTGTTACAAAGAAGAGTATCTTAAATCCTAATTTTGGAAAGGAAACGTAGAATCATTGAACCATAAAATCTAGGACTATAACACTGAATACAGAACATAGAATATTAGACTTGTGAATGAGACCCTCAGAATCATCAAAGAACTCTAGTCCAATTGTAGAAAAAACAAATATTATTTTAAGGCAGTGGTGAGAAAGCTGTGGCCTCAAGGCCACATGTGGCCTTCTAGGTCCTCAAGTGCTGCCCTATATCAGAATCCAAACTTCACAGAACAAATCCCTTTAATAAAATAATTTGCTCTGTAAAACTTGGACTCAGTCAAAAAGCTGCACCCAAGGACCTAGAAGGCTTGGATTCAAGGTAATTTGTATTGAAAACCTGGAATGCAGAACCATAGAATGTTAAACCTGACACCTTCTTTAGAATCATAGTACAGAGAACATTAGTACTAGAAGTGGCGTAAGTCATTTGGTACTGGAAAGAGAATTAGCAACAAACAATAGAACAGAAGAGATGGAGAGAGCCTAAGAATCAAAGAACATCTCCCTTTCCAGGGACCATAGAGTCATTGAATCTAGTTCTACAAGATACTTCAGAGATTATCTGGTTTAATCCCTTTATTCTTTAGATGTGCAAACTAAAACTCAGAGGAGCAGGTAACTCATGCAAGGTTATCCACTGTCCTCTATTCAGTGAGTTCAGTATTTGTTTCAGAATTTTTTTAATATGAAGGAATTATGCCTCACTGTGAAATTTGGCAAACTCCACTCTACTGTTTAGTGTAAATTGCCCGATCTCAAATTACTTTGTCCCATAGTTTAAAATATATCTCTCCCAAAAATCCAAGAGCCTGCAGGAGTGAATGGAATGAGACAACACAAAAAACTCAGATCACACTGAAAATGTCACATGAGTCAAAAACAAAAAAGTTTGAATCAAATGCATTATTTTAAGATTTATTGGTATCTTTGGCTTTTACACAAAATTTATTTACAAATGCACCCTCTGCCGCTCGTTCAGAAAGAAAGAAGATAACCAAAACATTCACAGACATGTTTCTAACACCATGTTCAACATTGTAGGCCTATCCCCACTCCACCATACCCCGAGACCCGAAATTCTTTAATGAAAGGAAGGGGGTGAATTGTCACATTTGCTTGGCAGGGAAAAGCTTCAACATTATAATTACACTGAGTTCAGATTATTTTGTTGTTGTTGTTCTTCTCTTTACCTCATTGTAGTCACTGTATATATATTTTTTCCCTCTACTGTTTACTTTGCTCTTCATTATCAGTCCATATGTCTTCTGATATGTCCTTGAATTCCCCAGATTTTTAATAATGTTTTATCACCCAATAATACTCCATTACACTCATGCACCACAATCTGTTTGGTCATTCAAGTAATCAGTTAAAAAGCAAGAGGTTCCTATGTACCAGGCACTATGTTCAACGTTTAGGGTTGAAAGGAATGTAAAAATAATCCCTCCTCGAAAAAAAATAAAAAGCTTACATTCTACTAGGGGAAAATAAGTGTATAACTAGAAACATATTGAATAGGTGGTATCATAAAAAAATTAGCTTTTAGAGGATGGCTTTAGCAGCTTAGGGCACCAAGAAAAACATTCTATAGGCACTGATTTTGTTTTAGTTTTTTCACTAGTACAAATAAGCCAATTAGAATTGTCTTTCGCACATTGTGTAAGATGCTGGTCTAAACCCATTTTTCAAAAGATATTCCAAGATTCTTCAGTAGTTATTTCAAATTATAAGTGCTTCCCCAAGTCATGTATGTTATTGGGTTTGCAGAACACCACACTGTTGAATTCAATTGTTTCCTATTCTTGTTTCTCAAGTCAGTTCTGCTTCTCTTTTTTTTTTTTAATCAAGCACCAAATAGTTTTGATGACTACAATTTAAAATACAAATTTACAGAAATTATTGAAGTGTTATCCTGATTGCTTATTTCTCATTATTGCTATTGAGATTATAAATATTTTGCTCTTCCAGATGAATTTGGTTATTATTTTGTCTAGCTCTGTAAAGTAACCCTTTGGTAATGTAACTGTTATTACACCAAGTACGTAAATAATGGTTGAGAAGATTTTTTATTTTTATTATATCGGTGATGCTCAAACATAAGCAATGAATATCCTTCTGATTATTTGTCTTCATTTTTTTGGTAGAGTGTTTTCTGTTTATATTTATAAATGGCTTAAGTTTGTCCCCATAGATTGAATGCCAAATAATTTATATGTTTTGCAGGACTTTTCCCCTGTTTGGTGGAATATTAAAAATAAAGCTAGGGAGAAAGTCATAAATACTAACCAGAAGTTTAGTCATGTTTCCCTTTGGTTGGGAGGCATTCTCATTGATTAAATCCTTATTACAAGATGACCTTTTACCAAGAACTTCGAGATAGTATAACGGTGTGTAGCTTGTGTAATCTTCAATTCACCTAGGATGTTCTCAACATTCCTTTATGATTACAGAACTATATAAATGAGCCTTATTCCTACAAAAGTTTTGTGTCTTCCACAAAAACCTAAGGAATTTTTTTGAATAAAGATGTCCCAACTGCAGTTCCAGTTTGCAGCTCCTACAATTCATAGTCATGGGCCCATTCCACATTACCCCATTTCTAGATTTAGCATTCTCCTGAGCAAGATAGCAAGATTGTCTTTTCTACTGTAAGGATCCTGTCAATCAGCCCCTAGGACAAAACCATGGAATTCAGTTGGGTGACTACAAATTCTATACCTTTTTTCATCCCATTCCACAATTGGACTCCCATCATTCTTTTAAAGTTTCACTAATGTGTCTGGCTTCTCTACCCTGTAGAATATTCATTGTGTTCTTAATGGTATCCTGCTGGGAATCCCACTCTGTAGCCACAGCAACAGCCAGTACTTCACTGGGAACAGTGAAGAGATTGGCAATAGGAGTTTTCAGCTTTCTATCCAGGTTTAAATCAAACCTAACTTCTACTTGCATAATGCCGACATTCTTATACAATTTCTTTCTTTCCTTGAGACGGGCATAAGCCCAGATGAGGCGGGAAAGTACCCAGCCTGGGACTCTGCCTCCAGGAAGGAGCATGGAAGAATGCAGAGACAGTGCAGAAAACTCTTGCCACTCACCCCAGCGGAAAGCAGCTTTGACATAGCACACTCCAGGGACAATGATCAAAGAGGAGAAGCAGGTACCCAAAGGGACAACCCACAAACTATTCTAGCTAAGCACTAGATATGGCAGTGGTTCTCAACCTTCCTAATGCTGCATCCCTTTCATACAGTTCTTCATGTTGTGGTAACCCCCAACCATAAAATTATTTTCATTGCCACTTCATAATTGTAATTTTGCTACTGTTATGAATCGTAATGTAAATATCTGATATGCAGGATATATTTTCATTGTTATAAATTGAATATAACCCACAGCTTGAGAACCACTGAGATATGGCCTCATGACTTTACACATAGCCTGGTGATTTCTGCTTCCTTTGGGCCTGGACCTTTCCAGTTGTCTTACCTTTTATCCAGCCAGGTATTTTACCCAGTGACACTGGCCTCCTGGCTGTTCCACAAACAAGTCACTTCATTTCTCTACTACAGGCACTTTTTCTGGCTGTTCTCCATGTCTGTATCACTCCCCCTCTTGCTCTCTGCCTTTTTAACACAAAAACAAATGCCATGTGTTTTGGAAGCCTTCCCCAAAGCCTCTTAGCTCTAGCATCTCATCTTTTCATTATTCCCTATTTATTCTGTAAATAACTAGTTTGGAATATCTTTCTTTGCATGTGGTTTCCACTACTAGATTGTAAACTCCTTGAGAACAAGGACTGTCTTTTGCCTCTTTTTGTATCCCCAGCTCAACTTCGTTTCTGGTACTTAGTTGGTATATGATAAACATTTACTGATTACTTGATTAGACATGCCATCTGAGCCCCTCTTGTAGTTTGTTTACAATGAAATTTCTCAGTCTATTATTTCTTCCTGGTTTGTCACATAGAAATGCCAATTGATGTTTGTAGGTTTATTTTGGATTGTTAGTTTATTTCAGCTATTATTTGTATTGAATTTTCTAAAAAAAAATACAGAGATGGTTTTGCTTTATTTTTTTCCATCCTTTATGTCTTTAATTTTTTTCTCTGGTATTCTAACATTTGTAGAAATGTGTCAACCAATAGTGGTAAAAGCTTTGTCCCTGTCTTTATTGGAAAAGCTTCTTTCTTGATTTTGATTGCAAATAATGATAGTTTTTCATTTTACACTATCATTTTTATCATTCAGAAAAAAAAGTGGCCTCAGCCTATAAGTTTTAAGGTTGTTGTTTTTTTTAAAGAATAAATGACTTGCAGTTTGTCAGTTTTTCAGCATCTATTGCTAAAAGTCAACTGATTTGAGGATTTTTGTTTTCTTTTGTTCTAATATGATTAATTTTTCAATATCAACCGAATGTCAAACCATAGTAACATAGAGTTAGAACTACAAAGGACTTTAAAGGCCATCAAATCCAACTCCTTCATCTTATAAGTGAGAAAACTGAGGCAGAGCAGACCCGCAACCAGCAAGTGACAGGAACAGAATTTTGAAGCTGGGTCTTTCAATCTCCAAAACCAGTTCCCTATCTAATATGTCCTACTGTTTTCTGTTAAATCCCTAATGTATTCAATTTAGTGATCATGTATAAGATTGTACGTGTATATGTATATGTATATGTACACGTATATGCATATTGATATGTACATGTATGTGTATATGTGTATGTGCATGTGTATGTATGTGTGTTTGTGTGTATGTGCATGTGTATGTGTATATATACACACACAAACATATATACACATACACCCCCACACACGTACATATAGTTTTGTGGAACTTTTGTTTTTCTTTTGGTTAAGATTTGATTCAAACTATTTGCTTCAATATTCATCATCAATAATTATCTATACTTATCTTTCTCTGCTTTATCCCTTCATGAATGTGGTATCCCACACAGATTCATATCATAATAAGCATGTCTAAGTATTTTGTATAAACCTCTATGAGTACATGTTATATCCATGAGGATAGGAAATGTTTTCATTTTTTCTCTTTCTATGCCCTGTTCCAAACACATGGAGTGGCAAATTGAGGTAATTGATAAACTCTTGGTTGAATTTCAAAGACTGAAAATAATTCGTGTAGCACAGACATTAATTCGTCTTTAAACATTTGTTAGAATTTACCTTAAATCAGTCTGGACCAGACTGTTATTGTTGTTGTTTCCCTTTTGGTTGTTTCTTTATGATTTGTTCAATTTTATTTTCTGACACAGAATTGCTTGGAACATTCTGTTAATTTGAGTCTTTCATATTTTTTAAGATAATCTCTCATTTCCCTTAAATTCTTTGTGTTCTTAGCCTATGATTTTGTACATTAGGTTCTGATAATCTTTTTTAATTTCTTCTCTATTTGTTGTCAGTTCACCTTGTTTATTTTCTCTTTTTGCAATTTTGATTAAATCTTTTTTTTTAATGAAGTTTCCCTTAAGTCCTATTTAACGTTTTACCCAGACAATACAAATATCTAGGCCTACGAGTCTGGATTCCACTGTGAACTAACTTGGGAATTTTTAAAAAGTCATAATTTTGTAACAATTTTTGTTTCAATCTCAGTGACAACTGAGGTCATCTAAATGAAGACTATGTTCTATATTTATAGAAAATTCCATTTATATTTGATTTCCTATTGCAATTGTGAATCAATGGTCAACAATCACTAGTTAGATCTGTGCATTGAAATATTATGGCAGCTATGTGAGGGAAAGGCTGGAGATGGTAGGTATTGGAAACTCAGAGTTCATTTAGGATTCCAAAGTAGACATGATGAGAATCTGAACCAGAGTAATGGCATCATAAATGGATATCAGACTTTGTGATATATATTGGGGAGGTAGAAACAACTTGTTTTGGCAACTAACTGACTGTGGGAGACAGTTAGCCTTCACAACATATTCAGTGGTCTCCAACCACATAAATGCACAGAAGGAATTAATGATGTAGAAAGGGTTAAGGCAAGGGAAAATATGTCAGTATGGGATGGTGGCCCTTGAGAAAAGGATGCAGTTATGATGGGACTATGGGGATGGAGTTTTGTGGTTCAGTGAGGGAGTGGAGGTGTTGAGGAACAGAATCACTTTTGGGAAGAAATATTTCTCTTCCTTTCTCCCTCTTCCACCATGTTGGTAGTATGAGGCAAATGTCTAACTTTGCTCGCTACTTATAGCTGAGAGACAAGGATCCAGGGTTACGATTTGACTGGTTCTGAATCCAAAAGGAGAAGGAAAATCTAGAAAACAGAGAGTACAATGGTGCTAAATGTCATAGGGAGTTTGAGAAGGATAATGATAGGAGCAAATGGTTATGACACTCTTGTTGACCTTTAGTAGAGAAGATAGAGGAAGTATACTAGAAAGCAGTGAAATCAGAAATCAGGTAAAAAAAGATTGTGAGGAGATTATGTATGATGAGGAAATAGAAATGTGAAACAAATAACAACAAAATTTTTAAAGTGTATTATTGTGAACAACCACCTCCAATACCTGTAAAATATGACTCTAAACAAATTTTAGAGCTACAGAAAGTGACAGAGAGAAACAAATCTCCCCCCCAAAGCCAGCAGGTCGACAGGAAGGGTCTGTCACACCAAGTTGGGAGCCGAGCACAGTCCTGTGTGAGCCGCCCGGGTTCAGACCCAGGGCAATCCTAAGCAACAGCACAGACCAGCCAAAACAGACTTCAGTAGGGTAAATCATCGGCAGCTGTGGTGGTTTCCAGACCATAAACGCCAAAAAGAAAGTAAAAGGTCAGTAGGGATCTCTGTTGGAACTGGATGACAGAAGAGGGAAGTACGGTCCCTGTATCTGGGGCAAGAGATGGTATCGGCACAGTGGCTGCAGCTCCTGCCATTTGGCTGCCTCCAGAGCTTCTGGCCTACAGATCATAGGGGAACCAAATCACCATCAAAGGGTAATCTCTCTACTTTGACCTGTTTGGGTCTGGGTCTTAGTCTTGGGTGGTGGTACTGGGGTGAGGAATGCCGGTATCCAGAACTTGTGGTGGCTGTAGAGAGGGCACCCTTCCCATAGCTCTGACATTTGTGAAAATCTCAGCAACTTGGGACACAGCTCTCCCCACTCTGGAAGCAGAGTTCTACTCTGCCAGAGAGCTCAAAAATCAAGTAACTGGCCAGCAAGATGAGCAAGCAGAGGAGGCACAATCAGACCACAGAATCCTTTTTTGGAGATTAAAAGCATCAAAACATGGAGCCAGAAGAAGACAACAAAGTCAAAACTCCTGCATCAAAAATTTGCAAGAAAAATGTAAACTGCAGGCCATGTAGGAATAAAAGAAAGATTTTGAAAATCAAGCAAGATGTGTGGAGGATA
Organism: Pseudochirops corinnae; assembly: GCA_028646515.1. NCBI lineage: Eukaryota > Metazoa > Chordata > Mammalia > Diprotodontia > Pseudocheiridae > Pseudochirops > Pseudochirops corinnae. The sequence continues at coordinate 321,604,571 of CM053585.1, read as the reverse complement.
AATTGGGAAGAGAAATTAGAATGATGCAAGAAAATCATGAAAAGCGAGTCAACACCCTGATGAAGGAGACCCAAAAAAATACTGAAGAAAATAACAGCTTAAAAAGCAGACTAACTCAAATGGCAAAAGAGGTCCAAAAAGCCAATGAGGAGAAGAATGCCTTAAAAAATTGACTTTGCCAGATGGAAAAAGAATTTCAAAAGCTCACTGAAAAGCATAATTCCTTCAGAATTAGACTGGAGCAAAGGTAAGTTAAAAACTTTATGAGAAAACAAGATACTATTAAACGGATCCAAACAAATGAAAAAAAAAGAAGGAAAGGTGAAATATTAATTGGAAAAACCACTGACCTGGAAAATAGATTCAGGAGAGATCATTTATAAATTATGGGACTACCTGAAAGCCATGACCAAAAAAAGAACCTAGAAATCATCTTCAAGAAATTCTCAAGGAAAATTGCCTTGATATTTTAGAACTAATGGGCAAAATAGAACTTGAAAGAGTTCACTGATCACCTCTTGAAAAAGATCTGAAAAAGAAAATTTCCAGGAATATTATAGCCAGACTCCAGAGTTCTCAGATCAAGGAGAAAATATTACAAGCAGTCAAGAAGAAACAAGTTGAATATTGTGGAAACACAATCAGGATAACACAGGATCTACCAGCTTCTAAAGTAAGGGATCAAAAGGCTTGGAATATGATTTTCCAGAAGTTAAAAGAGCAAGGATTAAAACCAATAATCACCTACCCAGAAAAACTGAGTATAATGTTTCAGGAGAAAATATGGTTATTCAGTGAAATAGAGGACTTTCAAGCATTCTTGATGAAAAAACAAGAGCTGAATAGAAAAATCTGACACTCAAATACAAGAAGCAAGAAAAGCATGAGAAAGTAAACAGGGAAAAGAAATCATAAAGAACTTACCAAAGTTGACCTATTTATATGCCTACGTGGAAAAACAAAAATTGTATATTACGAAACTTTTCTCAGTATGAGGATAATTGAAGGGAATATAAATGCATACATATGCACACATATGCATGTATATGTATACATACCTATATATGTCTATATGGGAGGGTAAATGTGCATATGAATGCATATGTGAGTGTTGTCTATATATGTGTATAGGTATACATAACCAGAGGACACAGGATCAATTGAACAACAGGGGATGATATTTAAAAGGTGAAATTGAGAGCTGAGAGAGAAATACAAAGAGAGGAGATAGGGAGAGACACAATGGGGTAAATTATCTCATGTAGAAAGAGCAAGGGATAACTTACAATGGAGCGAAAGAAAGGAAGGCAAAAGGGAATGGGTCAACCTTACTCTCATTGAATTTGGCTTAGGGAGGGGTTGACATACACACTAAATTAGATATCTTGCCCTACAGGAGAGTAGGGGGGAATGGGATGAGAGGGGGGATGATGGAGGGGAGGACAGGCTGGGGGGGGTAGTTAGAAGCACACACTTTCGAAAATGGATAGGGTCAAAGTAGAGAATAGAACAAGTGGGGGGTGGGATAGGTTAGAGGTAAATATAGTCCGTCTTTCACAATACATACAATATGGAAAAGTTTTGTGTAACTACACATGTACAACCTATGTTGTATTGGTTGTCTCCCTAGTAAGGGCGGATGATGAGGGAGTAAGGGAAAGAATCTGGAATTCAAAGTTATAAAATCAAATGTTTAAAAAATTATTATTATTACTTACATGCAACTAGGAAATAAAATATACAGGCACTGAATTATGGAGATTCATCTTGCCCTACTGGAGAGGATGGATGGGCAAGGATATAGAAGACAGTATATTGGGGGAGGGGTATACAGTAGGATTGCTGTTTTGGGGTGGTGGGTAGGGGAAAGATGGGGAGAAAATTTGCAACTAAAAATCTTGTGGAAATGAATGATGTAAACTAAAAATAAACATAAAATTTAATTTAAAAAAACTAAATAAAAATTAAATTAAAAAATAAAAATATCTGTAGCACAAACCTTTACAAAATGTTAAAAAAAATGTGTTTACATGCAGCTGGGAAATAAGATATAAAGGCACTGGGGTATAGAAATCCATCTTGCCCTACTAGAAAGTTAGGGGGAGTATGGGGAAGGATATGAGAGAACAGATTGAGGGAAGGAGTATTCAGTAGGCTTGCTGTCTTGGAGTAGAGGGTAGGGGAAAGACAGGGAGATAATTTGTAACTCAAAATCTTGTGGAAATGAATCTTGAAAACTAAAAATAAATACATAAAATATTAATTAAATAAAAAGGTATTATTATGGAGAAAAGATAGATGTAATAGAATTAGAAAATATTTCTGAAATTTTAATTTCCCGCCCAATTAACATTTATAACTGGAAAGAGACTTTAGAGGTAATTTAATCCAACAATTTTATTTTATAGGTGAGGAAACTGAGGCATAGAATGATTGTGACCCAACTTGCCTAAAGTGACACAGGTAAATGACAAAACCTAGATTCAAACTCAATCCCTCTGACTCTACATTCAACATTTTTTTTCTTCTATACTATGATAGTACAGCTGAATGATCAAGTACTTGCAAGTAAAAGCTCCATCAAAGATAGCAAAAGAGATTTTTTTAAATAGTAGCCATCCGGAGAGCACCTGAATGCTTATATTTTCAGACAGGTTTCTCTGTGGACCTCCACAGTGGGCTTAGCCAGCTTCTAATGAAGGGATCAAGTGTGGCATTTACATCTGATGTCTCTTGCTCCCAGAATGCCTTTGGCCAACAGGTTGGATTATGTAAAGTCCCTGGCATCAGAATTCAGCAGCATTGAGGAGCCCTGCTTTTTAATATTGAATACACTCAAAATTGTTTGTGACAGTGTTACCTCCACCCCCATAATTATTTAATACTTCTGGAATGTGGAGAATTGGCATGAAGCTCTCAGCCAGGAGTCTGTGCAGTGCCAGCCTCCCTGTGACTTGCAGCTGGCTCTGTCTCACTGGAAACTCATGAAGGTAAGGGTCAAAATTCCAGAGACGTGGTTTTTGAGAGTTGAAATAAAGACTGACAGATGTGCTAAGTGTTGATAATTACTTATGTCTACTTGGGAGAGAATCAATGAGCAGCCACCAACTAAGCGGATTTGTGTGGCTTTTTTTTTTTTAAGATTCTGAAAAATGAAAATTCAAAGCCAGTAATCAACCTATAATTTGATCTACAAAAACGAACAAATCCTCCAAGGAAAAGAAACACGTCTTTTCTTGTGCTTCTGCTCTGGGCTACTGAATATTGTCATTCTTAGAATTGTAAAGTATTAGAATTGGAGGCCTCAGAATAATAGACTATAGACTCTCAGCATTGGAAGAAACCTTAGAATCATAGAACAGGTAATGTCAGCGCTGGAAGGCAGCTTAGAACACAAAACATAAAGAGCGAATCACAGAATCTGACATATAGAGTTTTAGATTTGAAAAGAGTCCTAAAGAACACCTCGTTTCTTAAACTTCTCATTGTACAGGTAAGCAAAGTGTGTTTTAGAGAGGTAAAATGATTTGCAAAGGGAGAATGGTAATTCTGGAATTGAAACCCAGGTCTTCCGACTCGATTTGTTTTCCTTCAGTATCCTGCATTATATCTGTATCCAGGGTACAACAAGATGAAGCACCTTCTAATTGGATGTTGAGATTAGTTGAACATTTGTTGTTGAAGAGTTTTATATGAGATTTTTTTTTTTTCCTTTTGAACATCCATGGAAAGACTTCCTTATTTTCTCTCTTTTCAAATTAAAGAATGAAAAATGCTCTTTGATGCATAGAAACACATTAAAGATTAACAAGGAAGTGTTTATATTTCAAATCAAGTGATCTTTGTATAAAGATGCCATCCAAGTAGAAAATGTTTGGAAGAAAGTTTCATTGAAGGTTTAAATCTTATTTTCAATGTTGGGAAAGTCACTTGTCTTGATGGCCTTCTGTCTGATTTACCTCATAATTCTCCTTCATTAGGAAAAATAAATTAAGCATTTATGTTTCCAAAGCAGGCTCCAGAATAATTTTCTGATATGCCTGAGTAAATTTCAGCTGGATGGCACCCATGGTCTTGAAGGGCACAGAGAGATGTCAGTTCTGCAGTTTCCTTTCAAAGTTTCACCCAAGAAAATGGCTATTACCCAACTTCTTCATGGAGATTTTCCCCTCAATGTACTATTGCACAATGAATTTATTTATTGCAATTTACTCCTGGGAAAACACCCATCCATTTTAGGATTTACAAAGAATTTCCTGGTGATTACATATTGTAAATTCCACACATGTTGGAGGATTATGTTTAAAATAACACTTCTATTAAATAGTAAGTATTCTCTCTCTCTCTCTCTCTCTCTCTCTCTGTCTCTCTCTCTCTCTCTCTCTCTTTCTCTCTCACTTTCTCTGTCTGTCTCTCTCTGTCTCTGTCTCTCTCTGTCTCTGTCTCTCTCTGTCTCTCTCTCTGTCTGTCTGTGTCTCTCTCTGTCTCTCTGTCTCTGTCTCTCTCTCTCTCTCTCTCTCTCTTTTTCTCTTTCTCTTCCTCTCCCCCATAACTCATGGATGGGTACAAGGCCTGTTTGATAGCCTCTTCCTGATTTAATCTGTCTGCCAATATGGTTTTACCAGAGTGTGGTCACTGTATATGCTACTGCTTCCTGGAATTACAGGTGGAATATGGCTGACAGGTGGACATGAACGGTGGAGGAAAAGTCTAAAAAAAAGACCTTGACAAACCCTCATACCAGAAATGCTAGTCCTCTCTGAATACCCCATATACAACAAAAGATGTGGTATCAGAGGAATGACCAGGAATGACCACCCCTAGTTCATGCTCTGTAGGTCTTCATTGCTAAAATTGTATTTCATAGGTTTCCAGAGGACACAATTAGTTCAAAAGAAATAATAAAAAAAAATAAGAACATGACTCCCACCAAACTAGGGTGAACTTTTCCACAAATACACATAGGATCTGTGTTAAGAAAGGGAAAACACAAAGTATAAACTAAGTAGGAGGCAGACAAGTGGCTAAGGTGGTTCATCCCTTTAATTCTATGGGACTTTTATTATCCTTTCTCTTTTCCTAGTCTTATTATGCTGCTCCCCCTGGGTATAACATCTCTGATGGATGTCACTCTGGGCATGATATCTCCCAATAAGTGAGTATGTATCCCTGCTTCATGCTATGGTCAAAGGTGGGAAAGAAATGGAGGAAGAGAGAAAAATACCCCTTCCCTGCCCCCCCCCAAAAAAAGAAAAAGGCAATTCATTCCCAAGAGTTGGGTGATGAAGTAGATCTCCTCACAACTACCAGGGAGCATAGTGCTCAGAATTATCTCTTCCCTTGACTCAATGCCTAGAAAATGAGTGTATCTTGTTTAAAAAGATAACCAGTAGTGTGGTCAGTCCTCAGATCAATAATGAGCCACCTCATAAATTTATCAAGGTTGATTTAAGGACTCTTCATTCCTTCTAAAGGAGTAAAATGTATAAATACATCTTTACATTTTGTTTTTGAATGTAACAATTAACCCTTACATTAAATAATTTTATCAAGAGAGCTGGGACTGGGAAACAATGAACTTTGAATAAGTTGTTTGGAAAGGGAAAAGCCTAGGTGAAGATGATTTTACCTTTCAACAGTCCTACATGGTGTTTCATGTTTGTAATATCAATCTCCTGAAAGAGTATAATTGAAGTTAGAGGTTACTGTTTCTTATTTATAATTTTTGTTAATGAATACTTATGACACTGCCGTGTTTCTTCTTTAGTAGAGGAAATAAATAGCTGTCCTATACTTGATCTGCCTTGTATATTAAGAATCTTTGTAGAAGAAAGTTTTTTTTTTTTTTTTTATAATCCCTTTTGGGAAAGTACTAGATAAGATTCAAACCCCCTACTTTTGCTTGTGAATGTTTGCTAGTTTGTTTAAGGGTATAGGAGTCACAAAACTTGAAAACAAATCATTTAAGCATTATTTTTAGAAGTCAGGTTCTTCCAGTGCATGAAACTGGGTCCATATTAGCCCAATATCAGGGATCCTTTGTGGGAGTTTGCACCAGTGGTTTTGTAACATTTGCATAATCTGCACTGAACAATAATGAATCAACCTCCTTATGGATAACCTATCTTAATCTCTAATAGCAAGAATATAGTTAAGAATTGCCCCCTATAAATCCTCACGTATCTATAAAGAAATATGCATGACTCACTCCCTCATTCGAAAGTTCTTCTTTGTCCTATTGTTGGTTGGGTTCATGTGGATATAATATTATGATTATATTATTATTTTTGAGTGTTAGACATCTTTCTAAAATACAATGTGTTGGACCCTGACTTGCTGAAAAAAAAATGTGATTACCTTAACTTGTGACTAGGTACAGTCTGTTTTCTCTATTGTTAACTATGCTTTACCATAGAAGATCCTTACATGTTATTGGAATCCCTCTTCACAAGCAGATTTTAAGTCCAATTTCTTCTGGGGATAAGTGAAATTCACAAACCTGGAAGAGATCTTAAGAGATCATCCAGAATAGTCAACTATCTTCGAGCAAGGTGACATCATAAGATGTAATGAATGGTGGGCTAGATATCAGAGGGCATGAGTGAATGAACTGCTGGGAAATGTGCCAAATACCATAGTATTTGGCATGCTAACTGTTGGGGATAAAAATGTAAAAAGTGAGTATTTAATCTTTGATCAGCAGAAGCTTTCTCAGAACTCTAATTGGAGGAGACAACATATAAATGAAGGTTAATTTTCAGGGCAGATGAAAGGGCTCAAAATGCTAAGGGCACAGCCTTGGAGCAAATGGATAAACCAAGAGTCCTTGTGTTACTTCAGTAGATCAGATGACAGTGTCAGATGATTATGGAACATAGAGACAAGGTATATGAAAAGGCTTAGAGAAGGTTACAATGCAGTGGTAAAGATTGTGGCAAGGTCCTCATCTTATCAAAAGGAATGAAGTTGTTGAATCCCATCTCATCAGGGATCTGCTGTGCGTTCAAACAGTCTAGGAGAAAGGAAAAGAAGGGGAAAGAATGCTCCTAATGGGAGATGGTCTTTCTTTTTTAATTATTAATTTATTTTTAGTTTTCAACATTGATTTCCAAAAGATTTTAAGTTCCAAATTTTCTCCCCATCTCCCATAACTTGATATAGGCTTAACATATACATTCATATTAAAGCAATTTTCACATTAGCCATGTTGTAAAGAAGAATTAGAATCAATGAGGAAAACCATGAGAAAGAAGAAATCAAAAGAGAGAGAGCAAATAAAATGCTTTGATCTGTATTCAGACTCCATACTTCTTTTGCTGGATATGTATAGCATTTTTTTTTTGTCATGAGTTTTTTGGAGTTGTGCTAAATCCTTGCATTGCTAAGAAGAGATATATCTATCAAAGTTAGTCATCAGATAATGTGATTGTTATTGTCTACAATATTCTCTTGGTTCTGCTCACTTGATTCAGCATCAGTTCATATGAATCTTTCCAGGTTTTTCTGAAGTCTGCCTGCTTACCATTTCTTATGGAACAATAGTATTCCATCACATTCATATAACACAACTTGTTCAGTCATTCCCCAACTGATGGACATTACTTTAATTTTCAATTCTTTGCCTCCACAAAAAGAGCTACCATAAATATTTTTGTACATATAAGTCCTTTTCCCATTTGTATGATATCTTTGGGAGACAGACCTAGAAGTGGTATTACTGGGTCAAATGTTATGCACAATTTTATAGCCCTTTGGGCATAGTTTGAAATTCGTTTCCATAATGGTTAGATCAGTTCCCAACTCCACCAACAATGCATTAGTGTTCCAATTTTCCCACATCTCCAGGATTTATCAATGTGTGTGATGTGGTACCTCAAAGTTTTCTTTGATTTGCATTTTTCTAATCAATAATGATTTAGAGCATTTTTTTTCATATAATTATAGATAGCTTTAACTTCTTCCTCTGAAAACTGCCTGTTCATATCTTTTGGCCATTTATCAATTGGAGAATGACTTGTATTCTTATAAATTTGACTCAGTTTTCTATATATTTTAGAAATGAGGCCTTTATCAGAAATACTGTTTGTAAAAATTCTTTCCCAATTTTCTGCTTCTCTCCTAATCATAGTTGCATTGGTTTTGTTTGTGCAAAAACTTTACAATTTAATGTAATCAAAATTATCCATTTTGCACTACATAATATTCTTTATCTCTTGTTTGGTCATAAATTCTTTCATTCTTTATAAAGCTGACAGGTAAATTATTCTTTACTCTCTTAATTTGCTTATATTACCAGCCTTTATATCTAAATCTTGTACCCATTTTGACTTTATTTTGGCATACTGTGTAAGATGTTGGTCTATACCTCATTTCTGCTGTGCTATTTTGCAGTTTTCCCAGCAGTTTTTGTCAAATAATGATGTTTTTTTTGTTGTTGTTTTTGTTTTTGTTTTTTACCCTTAGAATTTGGGGTCTTTGGGTATACCAAACAGTAGATCACTATAGTCATTGACTAATGTGTCTTGCGTACCTAATTTATTCCACTGACTCACCACTCTATTTCTTTATCCAGTATCAAGTAGTGTTGATGATTTCTGCTTTATAATACAATTGACGATCTGCTATCCTAGGTCATTTTAAAGAAAAGCATGAGCAGCTTTCCAGAAGACTGCTTAACAGCTTTCAAGGTCCTGATTACACAGTATAGTGAACTGTTTATTTATTTAGTAACAAATTAAGGCAAAAATATTCACAGAAACTCAAAGTACAGCATTCACAATGTTATGACTTAACAACTTATCACTAAAGTGGCCACACAGTTTTCACCAAAGTGGTCATATAGTTTTAAGTTACATTTATTTTGTAACACAATCATTTAGTAAGTCCTTAATTCAATCATCCTTAAGGAGGCAAGCCTCCTTAATTGACACAAAGAACAAAGTTCAAAGTCCTCCACCTCCAGATGACATTGTCTTAATCTCTTCAATAAAGAAGTCCTCTTCTTAATTGGAGAAGTCCTTAATTCAGCCATCTAAATATAAAGGTCAGAGTTCTCTACCCTTAGTAAATCATGATCTTCTCAGTTTGCATTAAATACTCAAGGAGAGGTCTTTTTATCTTAACTCACAGCTGGTTCTCAGATTCCATGGTTTCCCTTCCATGGTCCCAGCTCTAGACAGCTCTTTGTTGTCCAGTTCCTGTTCCATACTGAAGCTCACAATGTCTAGCCCACCTCAAATCCTTCACAGTTTCTGTTCCTGGGAAGACAAAGCTTAACAAAGCCACAATAACATTCAAATACCTTGCCAGCACCCTCATCAATTCACTATCTGCCTGAGAAATCAACATAGACCCAATAGCAAGGTCTGAGAAAACAACATAAATCATCAGTATAGTCCCAGGACCTCTGAAATCATCAGCAAGACACTCCTCCAGGAATACTGTAAATGTACAACAAGAAAATTCTCTTTCAGGGCTTCTGAATCAGCAGCAAGTTCCCAGGGCTTCTGTAATAACAGTACCATCCTGTATTAGCAGATGAATCTGAGATGGACAAAGAACAGACACCACAGCTATGCTTCCTCTCAGTTCTCCTCTCTTCTCATTTCTCAGTTCTTCACAATTCTCAGTTCAGTCCTCAGTTCTCATTTCTCTTCTCTGTTCTCAATTCTCTTCTCTCTCTCCAGCAGTAGCAGCCCAGACTCCAGATGCTCATTCCCAGAAGTTCTGGCCTCTCTCAGCTTGGGCTTTTCCTTATATATGGTATTAGCTCCTCCCTGTTCTGTCCCTTCCTGATATATCAACAAGTCCATCTCATTGTGGGATTCACAAGTTCTGGGTCTTGATACTTGACACAATTATGAACTTGAAACTAAGTGCTAAGTATCTTTTAATTTGCCAATACCAGGGCAGGGAAGATCTTCAAATTCCCATTACCATTACAGTCACCTTAACTAGGACTTCTTTTCATTAATTCCCTTGATATTCTGGACCTTTTCTTGGGTTTGGTCTTTTTATGCCAGCCATTCTGGATTTGTTTTGAGAATAAATTGTGGAAAGCAAAGTGCACTCCTGATAGCGTTAGGTCTTACTGCCATTCTATGAATGTCATAGGACCACTCTGTGTCTCAGTTTTCTCATCTTTATCATGCAGTACTTGGACTCTATGGACTTTTAGTATTACAGCTGTTAGATTTTTTTTCTTCTGCTTGATTTTTTTAAAGTCTGTGATTTTGTACAATTTTCTCTTATTTTAAGTTCAGACATCCCTTCCACATGAATGACATCAAAGTACTGAGAAAGCAAATGCCTTCAAGAGAAATCATCTCTCATTCTGCCACTTAATTTGTGGATTCAAATGCACCAATAATTTTTTAAGTAATTGGACAAAAGAAATAAGGAAGTAATGGAGAAGAGGATGGCAAAGTATAATGGAAAGTGTCAAGAGATGTGTTTCTTCATATATATATATTACATTATATATTATATATGTATATATCATCAGCAGTATATAAATATGTATGTGTGTATGTATGTATATATATATATATATAGCAGCATATATATAGCAGTGTATATATATGTGTGTGTGTGTGTGTATGTGTGTGTGTGTATATATATATATATATATATATATATATATATATATATATATATACACACACACACACATACATACTCACATATGTATGTGTGTCTACAGCCCTGTGTGATCTTTGTGGCTCTTCTTTTCTTCCATAAAATGAGGCAGTTGGACTATAGTCCCACCTTACTAAGGTTTGCTAAGGTTCCTTCTACCTCTGTATCAATGATCACATGATTGCCTTTCCAGTTGGATCATTTCTGTGGCCTAATCTGAATCAATGACCAGAGTCTAGCACAAGGAAGCCCTTTGCATACCCACCTATTTGGTGGACCTTGACACCCTCCTAAAGGAGACTTTAGCATTCCTGTAAACAAAGCTCTGATGAGTCCAATCCAACATCATTACCATAAACTCTATTGTATTCAATTGCAAATGTGTGGCAGAGACCTCCTCTTCTAGAAGTTGCTTGTTTTTAGCCAAAGCTTGGAGCCAAACCTCCCCAGCAAGAGCACCCAGAAGTGTTTGGCTCCCAGTTCGAGAACTGATTCCTCCAGAGCCAAGTTGTAGAAACCTCATAGAGACTTTTAGGCCCAAGCCATGGAAAATGAATTTCTCTCTAAATAGTGAGGGCTCTCATAGATCAAACATTTTGAACAGACTAAACATCTCTGGCAATGAGTCTAAAGTTACAAGGCAAAGTCTTTTTACTCAGTAATTTTACTCAGTTCTAAATGCTCTTAGTTCTTCTAAGTTCATCTCCGCCTGTATTATTTTTCCCAGGCAGGAAAAAGCACATTTTACACCTAATTAAGCTGCCATGCTGAGGCCATTATAGGACCTTCTTCATACAAGTGTACACATCTTATTTTCTAGTTTTGCAATTTAAATAAATTCACTTAACTGAAGGAATGTAATGGAAGATTTTCAATAACACATGTTAAATGGGTCTTTAAACTTTTTATCATCCCATGGGCCAAATTCTATGCTCTGCTCAGAGTTACCATCTAAGAATTATTTTTTGAACCAAATTGACCTCCACTTAAGTTCTATTCTGATACCTTATTAGATGTAAGATTTGAGACTGAAAGGGATCTCAGAGGTGATCTTATTTAACTTTTTGTTTTATAGATGAGGAAATGGAGGGCTCAAAAATTAAGTGATTACTTAAAGTCAAAGAGGTAGTACCAGAATAGGATTCCAAATTGAGGTCCCCTACCTCCAAAGTGAGGTCATGGATCTCATATTAATTTTATGTCTCTCCACAACTTAACATTATGTAATACACAAAGCAGACTCTCTCAATAGATAGATAGATAGATAAATAGATAGATAGATAGATAGATATAGATATAGATATAGATATAAAATTATTATTATTGCTGCTATACCTCCCAATATTTAATTTATAGCCCTGGGGATAATCTGTTGTATGAGGTTCAGCCTAGCTTATGTCAGACCCATTCATCAGAACCTCAATGATGTGATAAATTGTTTTGACCACAGCCACTCTTGAAAATCAAATACCAAGGCACTAAGATGTGACATTCTGTATCAATGAAGGATTGGTACACACCTCTAAAATCACAGTTCCATAGGTACATCTCTTGAATAGATATTTCAAAATAATAAAATGGAGAATGACTCAACATTGAAATTATGGATCTTAGATGTATTGAAATATAGTACAACATTAGGGTCTTTTTGCTGCCATCTTGTACTGCTGATTAAAATTGAACTTGGAGTCTGCTGACATGTCTTTTTTTTTTTTTTATTTTTTTTATTTTTGGAGGGGGAAATGCAGGGCAATTGGGGTTGAGTAACTTGTCTAAGGTCACACAGCTAGTAAGTGTTAGGTGTCTGAGGCCAGATTTGAAGTCAGGCACTCCTGACTCCAGGGCTAGTGCTCTATACACTATGCCACCTAGCCACTCCTCTGCTAGTAATTCTTAAAATATTATTAGTAACATTTCACTTTTCTTTAGTGGTATAAGGCTTGAAAAATACTTTCCTCACATAAGGAGTTAAGTGTCATCATCCACACTTCTAAGTCACAGACACTCTGTGATATATCTTGGAATTACCCATCTTTTGAAGTCCAAATTGACAAAGAATTGAATCAAATTGAATGGCAATTGTAACAAAATAAGGTAGAATGTGTGTTCGGTGTTTTTACTATGTAACAGCTGAACTGACCCATCGGGAAGACAAGATAGGTTCTCCATCTTCCAGTTCTTGTAAGTCATTATGTTCTTGTTTGTTTGCCTGATAAATTATCTAAACAGGGAGGCAATAGATCACAGAGTAGAACTGTACATCATCACATAAAACAGCCATTGATTGCAAACAGACTCTCTTAAAGATTCACTGTGCTGTTTGGCATTTTTACAAAAAAATTACAGAGAATGGAGTTACTTGCTCAGAATCAAGCTACTGAGTAGTAAAGTGGGGACAGAAAATCCTACTCCTTGACTCCAGGTTCCATGTTGTTTCCACACTTGATTTCATGTCATTGAGGGAAGTTTTTCCAACAAAATAACCTCATAAGACAAAAAACATTCAGGTAATCACATTTTCAGTATCCTTTTTATAAGTCAGAAAGTAGGGAATATAATAGAGGGAATACACTTCGAAAGATGTCAGAGAAATTTAAGTTAAATAAATATTCAAGGCAACAGATATTGAGAGCAGGCCACAATGACCAATTTTACACCTTTAACTAAAGATGCATTCACGGATGAGTTTGCTATTGTAATGGGGATCTGTCCAATGAGGGCTCAGTCCTGGGAGCATGCATAGCCTGTGGGCAACCCATCCAGATGCTCAAAGAGGAACTTATTCCTTTGTTCCAGGAAACAAGGTGGGACAGTAAATAAAGTACTAGGCTTGGAGTCATTAAGACTAGGATTCAAATGTGACCTCAGACACTTACTAGCTATATGACCTAAGGCAAATCATTTAACCTCTATTTACCTTAACTATCTCATCTGTAAAATGGAGGTAATAATAGCACTTACCTCCCAAAGTTGTTGGGGGTTTCAGATGAGATAACATTTATAAAGTGCTTACCATGGTGCCTGGAACTTTGTGGGTACTTATTGCAGAAGGAATGCTATGGTATGGTCAAGACACACACACAAAAATGTACAAAATCTTTTGTGAAGAGAATTCTACTCACTGTCATTGCATGAAATGTGTGCATGTTTATGGATAACATGAAATCCAGTATACTTGAAAGGTGAACAGGTCTTATTGTGAGAGACCTCAGCAGGTATAGTATCTTAAATAGCAGCCCAGAGTGAAACAAAGCTGGCAAAAAGGCTGGCCAGATTACCAAAGTCAAAACTGTATGTACTTTTTTTTCCCCCCTTGGCCACAGTGATGAGGAATGACAAAAAGCTGGTACCTGGCAAAACTAATGTAGTCAACAAGCTTATATGTTGCAGAAAAAGGAGTGAATGACAGGATCATGACAATGATATTGCCAATTGCACAAAAGTACCATGGCACCGTAATATGCTCCTACCATTGATGAACCCTGGCAAGTCCAAAGAAAAATTTTAAAAAGAACTAGAGAGGCTCATAATCAATGTGGTGAAAGAGGACAAGCTTATAATTCTGGGTAGCTTTTAACAGCAGAGGAAGCAAAAACTATCAGATGTGGCAGGGGGTACTTGTGAGGAATGGAATCAGGAAACAGCAAAAGCAAAGATCACTCACCTTCTGAAGAATTGTGCATCTCATGACCCTCACACCACCAACAACAATTGAAGACAACATTGTCTTCAATTTACTCAAACACAATAAAACTTCATTAATGCAGCATCACAGCACATGTTGGCATTTAATAGACTATGCCATTGTAAGGAGGAGAGACAGGATGTGAGAGTCAAAAAAAGCAATGCATAGCACAGAATGCTAGATCAATCACAGATTTATCCACTCTAAGCTAAATATTTGCATTCAGAAAAAGCAGTAGCCCCAAGGTAAGATAACTACCAGAAGATTTAATGTCAACAGATTAGAGCACTTTTCTTCTCATAAACAGTTTGTTGGTAACTTAGAGGAAAAGCTGAGCCTGCACATGCTTGGCCACAGTGGAGCAGAAAAGGAGTGATCAGTTGTCAGAGATTTGGTGTACAATACTGCATTTATCCATCTGAGTCAGACACTCAAATACATCAAGATTGGGTTGATCAAAATACTGGGGAAATTCAGAAGCTGCTAAAGAAAAAATGAGAACTTTTCAGGGTTTGTCATCAGGAGGATGGTGCATCTGTCTCTAAGAAAGCAGCATTTAACTCCATCAAAAGTAAAGTGCAAGTGAAGCTTAGAGAAATGCAGGATTCTTGGTTCACTAAGAAGGCAAATGAAATTCAGTTTTACACTGATAGTAACAATCCAAATCTAAAATGCTTTTATGATGCCCTAAGGGCTATTTATAGGCCAGAGGCTTATGTAGCATCTCAACTACTCAGTACTGATGGAGTCACATTTATTAGTGATAAGAACATGATCCTTGAAAGATGGGTTGATTGCTTCCACACCCTTCTCAGCAGACTGTCATTAAACCATGCAGAAGTCTTTGACTGAATAACTCACATTGAAGTCAGTCCTTCTCTAGCTGAACTTCCAAATGATGAAAAGATTTTGAATGCAATTAAACTTCTTTTGTGTGGCAAAGAACCTGGTGCTTATTCCATTTTACCTGAGATTTATAAGGCAAGGGGTCTAATGCTCATACAAAAGCTGTATAAAATTTTCCTGGTTATATGGCAAGAGAAGGCTATTCCCCATGAATTCAAGATTTCTCCACTGTCTATCTCTACAGAGACAAAGAATATAGATTGTCTTATGTCAATCACAAAGAGGTCTCTCTCTTAGTCATTGCTGTCGAGATTCTTGCCGGAGTTCTCCTTAATAGACTGATTCTTTACCTGAAATATGGTCATCTACCTGAGAGCCAATGTGACTTTAGAAAGGGCTGAGAAATAGTTAATGTAGTATTTGCTGCCCAGCAATCCCAGGAGAAATGTCAAGAGCAGAACAGAGGTCTGTACCCAACTTTTTTTCACAAACAATTGAGGACTTAATTCAGTCTCTGAGGTTGTGATGCAAGGGTATAAATTAGTTCTCTGCTGCTGGTACTAATTTTGACCTCACAATTAACAGAAGTTCTTCACCAGCCAACACCAAACTCTCCATTTGTTGATGAGGTTGACACATACGTTGCCATGAATAGCTCAGTGTTTGAAATGTTCCCCCAAAAAAGTGTGAGAGAGAAGTATTAGGCTGCCTAAGAAGCGGAGGATCCACAGAACCATTGCACTGATCTCATTTTTGTACCTCTGTGACATCTGGACAATTTACCAGTGCCATGTCAGGAAATTGAATTGCTTACATTTGAATTGTCTTAGGAAGAATCTGAAGACCATTTGACAAGATAAGGTACCAGACAAAGACCTGAAGTCCTTTTTTGAATTTAACTGACAAGCATTCTAACCCAATTTTTGAGAGTTCAACACTGATGTGCTGGCCATGTTGTTCAAATGCCAAAAGCACATTTGCTTAAAAGACTATTTTACAGAGAACTCACACAAGGAAAGTACTCACATGGCCCAGTAATATGTGACTATACAGTCCTCAGAGGCAACCTGCTTGATTCAGCCAAGTAGGTGATAGATAAAAGCCAAGAATATGTATCCTATAAGTTAAACTGCATATGGAAGTTATTTGGTGAATGAATGTTTATAGCAACCAATTTAAGCTTGAGCCCACTCTGCCCAGATATGGAAGTGATGAAGGAAAAAATGTTCCAATTTTGAGGAAATGTTTTTATACTTTTATTATTACTATATCTTTTTGTTCTTGCTATATAAATAAATATTTAAGGAAAGCTAGTTGATGTTAATAGTTTTTCAAAGATATACATCTGGATAAAAGATACTGATGCATTAATCACTGATATTTATATAAAGGAATAACTCAGTGGATTAGGGACTTAAGCCCATAGAATTACATAGACACACTAGCCTCTTGGGGATATCCCTTGACCTCTGAGGAAAGGAAGGAAAAATCTGAATTCTTGTGATCCGAGCTGTTAATACATGGATGGGAGTTGGGATGGTGAACCTCAGAGTCCATAAAGATTGTAAGTAATAAATAATGCAGTGTTTATCTGAAAATGAAGATAGAAATTAAATGATTTCTCATCCCTCTCAGCTCTAACAATTTATGTTCTGTGACTTGAAGAACCTTTCTTGCTCTTTCAAAGCTAGTTATTTTATACAGTATATGGTTACAAAGTAACTTCCAACCACAGCATATTGTGTTCATGATTTAGGTCCCTTCCCAGCTCTGATGCTCTGTGAAAGACAGTCACATAACCAGTCATTAAGTTAACAAATATTTAAGTACTGTGGTGTTCAACTAGGAGTTAATAAGACAGGGATCTGTATCCTGTTATTTATTCTTATCTCAATGTAGTCAAGTCACTTAAACTGTTATGATTCTCTTTCTGCATAAGAGAACCTATGAGGAGGAACCAAATTCAAGCTCACTTCTTACCATTACTGTTTAGGTAAGCCTGGGAAAATCACTTCACTTCTCAGTGGCTCCAAGCAAGAAAGAAGAAAAGAAAAGTTCAGCAACACTTACTGATCTTCACTGGTACAAGGAGTTTCCCTACAGAAAGTCCTTCATACCATCCTGACAAGAAAAAAATAGAAACAACAAAAAGAACTTAAATCATGGGGTTGTTTCTTTGTCTCAAATGAGATAATCCATGTAAAGTATTATGTAAACATCAGGATTCCTCTTTTGAATAGTCCTTCCTTTGTACATTTGCACTTCATTAACTCCACATCATAACTGTGTGTACTGTAAAAGGGAAATGTAACAAGAAAACACTGGCTTTTTGTCAATCTACTCGTTCTTATTGGTCTATTAATGGACGAGTTTCCTATGATCAACTCCCAGGAAGGCAACAACAACAATAATAAATGATAAACATCTATATAAAACCTACTATGTACCAGTCACTGGGATAGGTGTTTTGCACCTATTACCTCATTCAGTTCTCACAACAACCATGGGAAGTAGAGGAAATTATTTCCCCATTTTACAGATGAGGCAACTGAGATATAGGATCTTCTCTTTTAATCACAGTGGTAGCAAATGCAGGAATGGATGTATGATTAGCGCTCAGCCTAAGTTGCGATGTTGACTAAAGGCAGAATGGTACGTTGTGTAAGTAAACAGAGTGCTCCTTCCCTCTTTTATTGCAAATACTCTTCACTCTAGACATTATGGTCTCTACTGATGCTCCTTGACTCCTCCTCTCACAGAGCCTTGAACTAAACCCTGGAAAAAGATAAAAGAAATGGTGAAGGTTCCATTACAAATCTACTTCTTCACTCCCTAATGCATTGATTAGGGGAGAGGTCCTTAAATTATAGCATATAAACTCTGAAAGCATCTGTGAATAGAGTTCTATGATGGATTCAGCCAGATGATAGATAGATGATAGATAGATGAATAGATAGATGATAGATGGATGGATGGATGGATAGATGATAGATAGATAGATAGACAGATAGATAGATAGATAGATAGATAGATAGAGTTCTATATATAGTTCTATATAAATGAAGAGACATAGTTCTATAAACTTGGATAAAGAAAAACATCTAATTTTTATTTTAATATAATCCTGTGTCTTTTTAAATGTTAACATTTAAACACTATGCTAAGAATGCCTGAAATGGTGATATGACAAAACCAGTTTAAGAACTTCTGGCCTAGGAGAATGCACATGTTTTCTCTGTTTTGGGAAAGAATCAATAATTCTATACTTTCAGCTCTAAGCTCCCAGCTATTGAGTCTGGGGAAAGTGTGTTCTAGCTGTTTGTTATTGCTGTTCAGTCATTTTTCAGTCGTGTCTGACTTGTCCTGACCCCTTTGAGGTTTTTCTACCAAAGATACTGGAGTGGTTTGCCATTTCCTTCTTCAGCCTCATTTTATGCATGAGGAAATGAGATAAACAAGGTTAAATGACTTTCCCAGGGTCCCACAGCTAATAAGTATATGTGACCATATTTGAACTCAGGAAGATGAGTCTTCCTGACTACAGACTTGGTACTCTATCCACGGTGCCACCTAGCTGCCCTCCTTTATTCTGAGTGTTTCCTAATTGCCTTCTCTCTACTGCATTTGAGCAATGACAAATGTGGATTAACATTGGAATAATTAACCTTGGATTATCAAATTTTCTGACAAAAAGAGAAAGATAAGCAGATATAAATTCCCCACCTCCCATCTCCCTTAATAAAGGAAATCATTGAGAGGAGTAGTAACAGAACCTGAAAAGAGAAGGGAAATGAAGAATCACTAAGCTGGATGGTGTGTGTGGAGGGGGATGGGTTGGGATTTTAGGTATATAGCATCAATCCTGATATACCTAACACGCTATCCATCAGCACTGCTTGGGTCTGGAGGTCTGACACTTCTGATCTCACAGAGCTGCCTCTGACTCTCACTTTGGGATAATCATGTGACTTCTGGGCTTCTCCAGTTCTGCTATCATGACTGTTTCCCATCCCTTACTTATTGTATACTTCTTTGCTTGCCTACCCTACAGGGTCCAGAAAGTCACTGGGAGGGTGAGGTATTGAACTTTAGAGTAACTTTTTTCTGATCCATAGGCATTAATCTCCA
The DNA here is from genome assembly GCA_028646515.1 of Pseudochirops corinnae. Classification (NCBI taxonomy): domain Eukaryota; kingdom Metazoa; phylum Chordata; class Mammalia; order Diprotodontia; family Pseudocheiridae; genus Pseudochirops; species Pseudochirops corinnae. Next base: position 321,585,274 of record CM053585.1, on the reverse strand, counting down.
AATTGTCTTGTTCTCCTCAGCAATGTCATGATATCACTACAATTGCCTGACTAATTAAGTGGGTACTACCATCTAGTTGCCACAGTGAATAGGGTGCTGGGTCTGGAGTCAGGAAAACCTGAGTTCAATTCCAGTCTCACACATTCAGACAATGTGACCTCTCTTTGGCTTAATCCATTGGAGAAGGAAATAGCAAAGTGTTCCAGCATCTTTGCCAAAACAAAACAAAACAAAACAAAAAAAAATTCACATAGACAGTATGGTCCATGGGGTCATAAAGAGTCAAACATGACTGAACAACAACTACCTATTACTACCACTACTACTACTACTACTACTACTACTACTACTACTACTACTACTACTACTACTGCTGCTACTACTACTACTACTACTACTACTACTATTACTCCTCCTCCTACTACTACTACTATTACTACTACTACTACTACTACTACTACTACTACTACTATTACTCCTCCTACTACTACTACTATTACTACTACTACTATTACTACTATTACTACCACTACTACTACTACTACTGTTACTACTACTATGTATTATTTTTATAGCACTTCAGAGTTTGCAAAACACTTTACAAATATTACTTTATTTTATTATAACAACAACCCTGGAAGGTAGGTGCTATCATCCTTATTTCACAGATGGGAAAACTGAGGCAGAGAGTAGCTCCATGACTTGCCCAAGTTACTTCATAAGTATCAGAGGCAGGATTTGAACTCAGGCCTTTCCAGCTCTAGGTTCAGTGCTTTATATATACCACCTAGCTGCCTAATAAGTGAAACACTGCAACATCATGGATAGAAAGTTGATCTGGCATCAGAAAGATCATGGTTTAAGTATCTTTGATACTTACTGGCTCTGAACCCATTGGCAAGTCACTTAAGCTCTGAATATCTCAGATGACTTTCTGAGACAATAAATTCTTGCCAGATAACAAAAGAATAGGCACTATGACCTCTTTTGATAAAATAGTTTTTGCTATAAAGATTATTTAATATAATAAAATAAAAAGGGGATAAAACCAATGTTGATAGCATTTTACAAAATGCTAAAATAATTTCTAAATCTCCCATTTCCTTGGGATTTACAAAGGGGTTTCTTCACTTTCTTGCAAAATACGTAGTGTGAATACTTTTTGTTTCTATTTTATATATGAGAAAATTGAGGTCCAATGATTTTACATGATTTGCTGTCATCATATAGTTAGTAAGTTCAAACTCCAGGTTCTTCTGACTCTTCACATCATCACATTCACTCTCAAAAGACATGAATACCCATCAAAATTCTTTTGGATGGATAATATTATTATTTGTAACTTTCTTAGTCATTTTAGATAGGAACTTGTTTAATGTACATAGCAACATAAGATTCTGACACAGATTCCAAAAAATCCCTACAATGATTACTTGCTAGATTTAAAACTGAAACTTAGGACTTGGCAAAATATCAGACTGATATAAAAATGCTCTGCCACTGTAAGGAATAGTAGAAAAAAATCATACTCTTATTCACGGGAATTCCATTTTTTTTCTGGATCTATGTTAATAAAAATGCAACCAGTAATCCTTCTCCCTACTTCCTGGTCAACTTTTCAATAGCCTAACCAGCAATCTTGTCATTTGGACCAGAAACCATGCCCTGAAACTTCTAGAACTTTCATATCCAGAATTCTGATCCAGAAGACTCAGCTGTATTATTTGGTGATGACTGCCTTCCTTGGCTCACTATTTTAGCTGAATCTAGCCACATTTCACTTCCCTCCCTACTCCTTAGCTATCTTCTCATCAAGGAACCACCTTTCTCCTGTTTAAATACTCTCTTCCCTGCTCCTTTCTAGTTTTTTAAATGTAATACCATGATAATATCAACTCTGCCTTGGCTTCTGAAAGGGGAGTAGATTGACACAGACCTATTGTAGGAGTTTTTGCTCTAATGCCAGCACCCTCTTAGTACAGGTTTGATGTTAGGATGAAATGAGGCAGTCACAAGTTACTGAACACTTAAGAAAGGAGTTTTATCTTGTCCTAATGTGGTAAGAATATGAAACAAGGATACAGTCACGCTTAGATTCTTTGTTTATGGTTTCTCTCATCATCATCTTGAGATGCATCTGATCAATAATCTTGTGTGATCCTAAGCACCCACCAAGTCTGGGAGACCCCTAGTCACCCTTCCATATGTGTCTAGGATCTGTATGCCCCAACATCAGGAAATTACGCAGGGATGCTGGGAATAGTCAGGTTACATGGGGGAAGGAAGATGTCATGGAAGTCAGGGAAGCTGCATCAGGAAAATACTGGTCTTATTACATACCGGTTCTCTATGGCATGGTCCTAAAGACCTTCTGGAGGACCTTGAACCATTTACATGAATGAACAGTTCTCCTGTCATAGGTAGTACTAAAAAAGGGAAAAGAAGAGGAAAAATGTGAAGAATAAAAGTCACTAATTCTTGATCTTTCCTCCCTCTTTGGAAGGATCAGGTCTCAAGTCTTAAGTCTTTCAGTAGATAAGTTTTCCTATCATGGGCAGTGCTGAGGAAAAATGACAACAGAAATTAACAAAACCAAAATGTGTAGTAATACAAAAGCCACAAGTCCTAAGACTTTCCTTCATTCTTTAGAAAGACTAAGTCTCAAAATCATACAATCTATCCATATTATGGGTGATGCCACATTTCTGAAATTCACAGTGGGTATCCTAATGCAAAATTGTGATAATAAACCAGAACAGCATGAAGAACATTGGAGCCACAGAACAGATGATGACAATCCAGTAAAGTCACAATTTTCTTCTGATATAAGGATGTAATGATGAGCAGAACCAGCTCCAGGAAAAAAGGACCTCTACTTAGATATTTCTGCCAAGGCAACAATTCTTCATCCTGTATCTGGTTATCTGTGGTAAAGTGGTTAAACAACCTGTCCAAGGATCTAAGTTGATACAGAGCTTCTCACTGTGCCACCAACGACTCAGTATTCCTGCCAAAACCACCAGGAAAGTTGTATCAGGGGAATGAAACAAAATTATTGACCATTAGAGCTTCTCTGGAAAAAGTTTCCTCTTCTTCCTCAATGGCTAAATAAGAACTTTTTCCCATCCTGACACAATGATGCCGCCTAAGGTTTTTGTTTGAACTTCTCCTGTAGTCAACTTACCTCATTGGTGGAGAAGGTCCACCAAAGGCCTTCTCTCTCAGGGTAGGGAGTCAGTATTCTCCTCTTGGTAATAGTCTTAGAGAGCATTCTCCATAGGACTAGAAGATTTGTGCTACAGAAGGGTATAGAAAGAAACAAAGCCATCATGCCTTGGTCATTGTTGCCTGTGCTACATAAATTGGACTGACAGAGTAGTCAGACCATAAATAAATTGGGCTGCTACATTCAACAGCTAGACAGAGCTTTTGGCTTTAAGGAGCCATACAATGAAAGCTGAGGGGCCGATAAGGAAGTAGGTGGTTGGACAAGTGAAGAGATGTCTCCTAATGGAAGTGGGAACTAAACGACTCCAGCTCATAGTCTCTGAAGTAGAGGTTCAGGTTCTGCTTCATACTGACAAAGGAACCAGGAATCTAGAGGAGAGCAGACTGGAGCAAAGACTGGAGAATTCCCAATGGCAATTAGATAGCCCCGGGCTTATCCTATCACATCTGTTTACCATCCTTGTAGCTTTCCCACCAAAGTATGCCTCCCTAGTCACCACTCTCCTATGTGTGTTGTGTTCTTCTATCAAAGGCATTCTTAACCTAGGGTCTGTAAATAGTAATAGATAGATAGATAGATAGATAGATAGACAAATGATACATAGAAAGATAGATAGATAGATAGATAGATAGATAGATAGATAGATAGATGGAAAGGTAGATAGGCATATATAGATATAGATAAATACACATACATGTATATATGTTTATATGTACACACATATATGTATTTGTGTGCATATGTGTGTATAAAATTCTATTTAAATATAATTAGTTTTCTTTGTAATCCCACATATTTTGTTTTATGAATTTAAAAACATTATCCTCAAAAGGAGTCCTCAAAAGACTTCACTGGATGACCAAAGGTATCTATGACACACATCAAGTTTTAGAATCCTTGCCCTATTGGAATATAAGTTCCTTGAAGGGCAGGGACTGTTTTTGCTTTTGTCATTCCTAGGCTTTGTCATCGCTAAGATTTGCCATATGCCTATTTCTTTCTTTTTTTTTTTTCATTCAGAATAGAAAACTTCTAGAAACATACATTTGCCATCTCAAATCTTTTTGTCTCTGATCATTGTTAGAAAATGAGAAATTAGTAAATAAAATGTACAAGTGATTTCTCATGTTGATAATCCAGCATAAATAATGTGTGAGGGCCTCCACAATAAAGGATGTTTTGAAAAGAGAGGCAAACCTCATTTTAAAAGTATGGTGCAGAGGGGGGGAAGCTGAGGCCTTGAGACTACACGTGGCCCTCTAGGTCCTCGAGTGCAGCCCTCCAACTGAATCCAAACTTTACAGAACAAATCCCTTTAATAAAAGAATTTGTTCTATAAAACTTGGAATCAGATAAAAGGCCGCACCCAAGGACCTAGAAGGCTACATGTGGCCTCAGGTCTGCGGATTCCCCACCCTGGCTTGGTGTATGTCAATAAACGTTTACAACTAGCATTCATTCACTCATCCAACAAACACCTAAGCACCCAATATAATATGTGTGATGCACTGGGTTGGGAATTGGGGGTGGGAAAGTAGGACTGAGGCAAACATAAATAAGACCTTGCTCTTGGGGTGTTCACAATAGAGTAATTTAGATAAAACACAGGCACAGCTAAATGTCGGGCATGTTCTCCAGCATCATTAGATAGTTCCAGGACAATATAAACTTATTGAAACTCAGTCGCCAGAGGCAGTATATTCCAAAGCAACAATCCTCTAAATGGAAGGTGTGTTCCTGGGTGGCCACAATTGGGATTATAAATACTTCAAATGGATCTCCTCCAGAGACCTGAGCCTCTAATAAGCTTAGGTGATGCTGCTAGGATAGCTAAGAGACATAGGTTTGAAGGCCTGGCACACGAAGTCATTGGGGACCCCTGAGGTTGGTGGCTGGCAGAAAGAAACAGATGTGCAGCAGCTGGCTCAAAGACAAGTAATGAAGAATCCAATAACATTCCAAAAAGAAGATAGGAAGGGGGTGGGGAGACAATTGTGCGTCAGTTGTCTTTAAACCTCTGCTTTAAGATTTGGAGATGAGAACGCCGAGATGAATTTGGATGTGGTTTCTCATATGTATCAAATACACCATATACATGCACAAATTCATGTTCTTCTCAATCTGGCTCCAACCCAACTTTTCAGAACATTATATTTCCCCTTCCATATACTCCACAGTCCAATCAATCTGGTCTTCTTGCTGCTTTTCACAAACAGCATTCTACCTCCTCTTTAAATGAGTAAAACGGACTCTTCCCCATGTCTGGAAATATACTCCTTCCTCATCTTTATATCTTAGAATCCCAAATTTAATTAATGAAGCTCAAGAGCTGCCTTGGGCAAGAAGCTTCTCTTGGTCCCCCAAGTAGCTACTGCATTTTATTCTAAGATTGTCTTCTTTGTGTTTTGTAAATTTTTCTTGATATACTTATAGGTAGGTAGATCTATCTAATAAACCTGATACTCA
>CM053585.1:321562891-321579079 GCA_028646515.1 Pseudochirops corinnae | reverse complement strand
CCACTGTTCATTCATTGTATAACAACAAGATGTGATATTAATGAGTCATCTTCCAAGAGAAACTCAATAAAGGCAAGAAGCCCTTTAGGTTATTGAATGTCATGCTGACAAAAAGGCAATTTTTACATATTTCTAGCTATTTCACGCAGTGTGATATGGTGGAAATACTTCAAATCATCCATTTCCTTTATCCTTGAGTTTAATCATTCCCTCACACCACCAACAAAAAGAACAAAAAACACACAAATAATCATTTGTATCAAGAAGTACTTATCAGGTCCAAAGCACTTTTTTTCTTTTTACATGTCCTTCTCCACATAAAAGACTGATGTTACTGACCTGTTATTTATGTAAGAAAGGTTACTGAACTTCTCTCAATATAGTCTGAGTTGGCTTTAAAAATAAAATCTTTTAGCTCTTTCTCAGAATGAGGCATCTATATTCTTTTACTGTGCCCAACTTGTCCCTGATTACATACAGGATGACTAGTAATAACCAAGAGAGCATTTTGTAGACATGTAAAAGAACAAAGACAATTTACTGGATAGGAATTGAACCCACATTCTAGGCCTCATCAGCAACCTGTGTCAAAGAAGTCCACTAACTGGCCCAGGTTTATCTCTGACTCACTTAATCTGTATCCTTATAATAAGTCACATGCCCATATATAAAGAAGCAAATATTCTATTTTCTTAGAATCTTAGACTCATAGAATCTCAGAATCATGTAGTCAATAACTTAGTATCATAGAATAGCAGAATTATAGAAGCGTCAAATTATAGAATTTTGTAGTTTTAGATTGAAAAGGATGCTGAATAAGTTCATTTAGTCCAGTGGTTCACAACCTTCCTAATGCTGTGACCCTTTGTTCCTCGTGTTGTGGTGACCCCCAAACATAAAATTATTTTTGTTGCCACTTCATAACTGTAATTTTGCTACTGTTATGAATTGTAATGTAAATATCTGATATGCAGGATGTATTTTCATTGTTACATGTTGAAAATAACACACAGGTTGAGAACCACTGATTTAGTCTAACCCCTTATCTAAAGAAGGTCTGCTTTCTATAAGCAGTTAAGCATCTTTCTCTTAATTCTATCTATTCTCTATCTCTGAAGAAGTGAATTAGACAATGAATATTTACACATTGTGAAAATAGGAAAGCTGCCTACCACTATTAAATATCATCATTAATTATTAAAGTCTTAAAATGGCTAGGCAAGAAGATCTTAAAGTATATTATCTTTCTTTAATATTCTTGGTTTGAGTGAATGAGTGCTAGTCAAGGATATGACTTGTCAATATGAAAGCTGCCATTTAATTTAAGGACAAAGTCCAGAATGGGAGTTTGTGTAAGAAAATGTAAGGAAGATTTATTAAGAGGCAAGGAACATGGATTCTAGTCTTAGTTTCCATGGCCAGTTTCCTGTGTGAGCATGTAATGGGAAGGAGATTTGAACATCTTCCCTGCCCTTTAATAGGCCTAGGGAATTTGAAGATCATCCCTATCCCTTAATGGACTCACTTGGAACACAACAAGAGAATTTGTTACTTTGTTTTTAGCCAGTAGATCATCAAGGTTGTGATGTCCTCTGACCCTGGAGAAGCCTATATATATACTCTTGAGGTGAGATTTTGCTTTGGGGCTCAGTAATGGGAAGAATTGAGAATTGTGTGATTTGGCCAGAAGAGACTTTGGGTGGTCTTTGAGCCCCCAGCTTTTGAAAACCCAGGTGTCCATGCTTCTCTCTCTGGTAACTGATTCTGTATGAATGCAATGGTCGGACAGCTAGAAGCCCTGTCTGTTGTCCTGTTTAATTGTGCTATTTTCTCTCTCTGTATTTTCTGTCTGCTGTAATTTCTGTTTGCATTCTCTGGAGTTCAGGGTGCTGACCTTTTCCTCTGAACTAAGTAAATCATATACACGTTTGATCAAAGTAAGATTGTTAACCCTTTGTGAGCTGCTTTCCTTTAGAAAAGCAGATTAAAGAACGTGTGCTAGAAGCCATCCTGGATATGCTAGGGTGCTTGCTACTACATAGCATAGGTAAATTATTTCTCTGTCCATTATTTTCCTCCTTCATAAATTCAGAGAGTTAGACTCTATGGTCTGCGGAGTCCCTTCCACCTTTAATAATGTATCTGTATATTGAACTGATTTGCATTAAAATCACAAGACTGCTAATAGAAACTTGGAAAGGACCTTAGAGATCATCTTGTAAAATAAGTCTGTAAAGCCAACTCAGACTTGTAAAAAAATATTTAACTCAGATAGACACAAGAGCCACTAAATCATACACAAAGATCCTCAGAGCCACAACTTAACTTAGAAAACCACATATTATCATTATCTATGTTCTATTGCATTTTTATTTATTTTGTTAAGTATTTCCTAAATACATTTTATTCTGATACCAGTCAATTTAGGAATGTTGACCTCTTGGCCAGAGTTTGACATTTCTGATCTATTCCAAACCCTTTCACTATACAGATGAAGAAACTAAAGGTCAGAGAGGATAAGTGATTTGCTCAGGGCCATGGAAACAGAATCTGAACTTTCATTTTCTCATTCTGTATCCTGCCTCTTCTTCACTGATGTTATTTCATAATTTCTAACACAGTTCTCTAATTTTACAAATTAGGAAACTGAAATTCAGACAAAGGAAATAACTTGCCCAAATTCAGAAGTGCACTATATGGTAGAATTTGACTTCATTGAAAAGACAGTGTAGCATTTTGTCTACTATGCATAGTAGCTTCACAATGAGTAAACTACTCATTCCTTGTACAAATCCATGTTCCCTGCTTTATAAATGATTAAAATGAAATATGAAGAAAGGAAAATAATTTCCACTTGACACAACACTGTGCTACTCCCTGAATGAAAGAAATACAAAGTTCAGATAGGACACTATCTTTGATCTCATGGACTTTATAGTATAGTAGGTGGATAAGACAAAGGAATATATCTAAATATATCTAAATACATTATAAAGCTATAAAGACCAACTTCTATATGTCATCTTCAGGATAAGATAGTTACTGACTAGAGAGTAGGAACAGGAAGAAATGTTTTCTAGATGAGATTATTATTTGAGGTGGACTTTAAAGGATTAACAGGAATTCAACAGGAGAACCTGGGTTCAAATCATTGTTCTCTCATTTGACTAAACCTGTATGACCACAGGCAAGTCCCTCTCCTTTTCTGGGCCTCAGTTTCCTCATTTATAAAATGAGAGAGCTGGAGCAGATGACCTCTAAGCTCCCCCATGATCCCACTGAGTGGGTGAGGCAAAGAGAGGACATTTCAACATAGAAAGTTGTGTGGTTCTGGTTGTACTGAAAGAAATAGTGTCCATTTTGCCTGACATAGATTGGTTACAGTAAACTATCACAGTGGGAAATTGTTTTATCTACTAGAGGACAAAGAATAAGGATGATGAGGTATTTTAATAATAATTCCTCAATTCAAAGTTGGCAAATGATTCTGAGGATAAGAGAAATTTCTTGCCTCACAGTCAGGTTTTTCCCATGACTTCTGCAATGCTGCCTACCCTGTCCATGTTCATTTCGCCCAGAAAAGAAAGAAAGAGAGGAACAAATAAGGAAAGAAAGGAAAGAAGGAATGATGGAAGACAGGAAGGAAAGAAGAAAACAAGACAGGGACAGGAAGAAAAAAAGAAAAAATGGAAAAGATAAAGAAAGAAACAGAAAAGAACAAGAAAGAAAGATAAAGAAAAGTGAACTTCATTTACACAAGTTGACAATGATCTTTTGCTGATGACACAATAAAGAAATTCATATTTGGGGCCATGGTCTGAGGATCATAGTAATATGGATACTCTGGGGCAGGACATTCTTTGGGCTTAAAATAGAGTTTCAAACCACATCTCACCCCACCCTTTTCCCAGAAACTCAGAGTTGATACCAAAAAATCAACCCCTTAACATCAGTATGGAACTGCCATTGCTAAGACACTAGGACACAATGTATTGGGGGAGGAGGGTGGAGGTGTATCTCCACTAAATCTGAGGGAAAGTGTTGGGCACACAGGTGGGGCTAATGCTGTATGTCTGGAACATTTGGGTCAGGAACATAGACTGATACACTGTGAATAATCCATCATGGGAGGAGGCTGCAATACTTTGAGATTTAGCCCACAAGGAAACCACTATCAGATGGGAAGGAGTCAGAAATTCAGAAAATGAGAAATAAGGGAAAATAAGAAAAAAAAAAGATAGAAATTATCAACAATCTTAGGATAAAGAAAGCACAAAAACTTTGACTATAAGCAGATAAATCAACAGGAATTAATATTAACAGCAGAAAGAAAAATGGCCTCCAGATCAGTAAGTTCAAACATCTATTATTATCTATTATCTAGCTATAAATATTACAAAGCAAAGGAAAATGATCTAACACTTGAGAAAGAAGATTGTGGAATCTGAGAAGAACATAGAACCATAATATACTGTTCTTGAGTGCTTTAAAAGAGAAATGAGAAGCACGAGAGCATAATTTGTGTCATGCACAGCAAAAATAATGAGCAGAGTAGAAAAATTTAAATATATAATGTCAAGACTCACCAAAGAAACAAAAGAGAGAACAATAGATTGGGAATACAGATGCACAGAAATGAAGGACAACATACAAAAAGAGAATAACAATAACAATTGCATTGTTACAACAATAAAAAAGCAATAACATTAAAAAATATGCTCACTATGCAAGCAAAACATAATAAATTAGAAGATAGACTGTTCAGAAACAATCTAAGGATCATAAATCCCACAAAACATGACAGGAAAAAATCTTACCACCACAATGCAGAAAATAATAGATGACTCTGCAATAGAAAGAGCAGTAGAGGATTATTTGTATCTTTTGATCATTTTATCCATGGGGATATGGCTCTTTATCTTTTACATATATATATATATATGTATGTATGTATGTAATATATATATATATATATATATATATATATATATATATATATATATACACATGTATATATGTTTGTTTCCTACTCATCTTTGTTAGTTCCCTAAACATTTTAAAGGAGTCTTATAATTGCAATGATGAATTACTATGCCCTTCTGTTTTGTTTTGTTTTTAACTCCCCATCTACCTATACAGAGCCAAGCTCAGGAGTTCAAAACCACATATCACTCATTACTCACAAGTTATCTGATCCAGATAAGTGGACAAGTACCTTCATTTAACTAAGACTCAACTTCCTCATCAACAAAATAGGAATAATAATGCTTACATTACCTACTTGAAAGCTATAGCTTTGGTAAGGGATTTCGTAAATCATAAATTACTTTTTTTAAAAATGAGCCATTATTATTCATTGAGGTAGTTTGCTATTTAGAGTATCACTTTGAGAGCAGTGTAGAGATGAAGTTAATGAAAGAGGAAGAATATCTAATGACCCACTCACTCAAACTTACTCTATCTTTTTTTGAGGGGTGTAGATGGGGAGGGACATTTTGTTTCTTTTTGTTGTTTTTTGAGGGTTGGGGAGAGATTTCAACATGTGATTTATTAAATAAAAATCCAGGTGCGGAAAACTCTTTCAATGAAATGCAGACAAGCAAGTACTCTGCAACTTAGAATTTTAGAGGGTTGACCAGGGCTTTGAAGTTACACTTTTTGCCTAGGTCCCCACAGCCAATATACATAAAAAATATGGGGCTGGAACCCAAATTTTCCTGAAATTGAGACTGATCAGCTCTGGAATCAATATTATTTCTCCCACTGCCATATGGATAAACCCTGAACCTTATTACCAACTGAGGAACTCCTTTTACTAATGCAGTTGGATTTCCAAATCTTAGGGTATTAGAGAGTTGCCTTCAATACCGAGATGCTAATTGACTTGCTAAGGGTAACTTTGCCAGTATGTGGTAGAGGTCAAAGTTGAAATCAGGTCTTCATGGTTCAGAGATTAGCTATCTATCTACCATACTGTGCTGCCTCACTACCATAAACAATATTATTTTAATTTTTTTGGCCATTCAGACAATAGATTAAAATGCCAGCAGTTAATCTCACTAATTTAAATCTCATTTCCTAGATTAACATGTTCTCCAGACAACATACATACTATTGTGTTTGATAACTGTTATTATATCAACTTGGCATTCTTTTAGTAACATAATTTCATTAATTCCATCATAGTAATCCAAGCTCTGTTTGCTCAGCTTTAGACTATTTCTTGCTTTTTTTGTTTTTGTTTTTGTTTGCCTGTTTTTTGGTGGGGGTTTGTTGGGTGGAATGGGGAATAGTTGGAGTTAAAATTATTTGGACAGCCAAGCTTTTCTTCAGTGGCTTATCAGGATACATTATGTTCATGTATTACTTTGGAAAACTTATCAAGGTAGTTTGGAGCTAGCATAAGTCTCATTGACTCCTGATAACCTATGTCTAATAGAGCAATAGGATCACTGAACAATAGGGATTGGAGGTGGAGGAGGTTTCAGAGATAATTTAGTCTGGGCCTCATTTTAATTATACTTGATAGTCTAAATAAAACTGCTGTTGTTGTTCAGCTATTTTCAGTTGTGTTCAAATCTCTGTGACCCCCTTTCAGTGTTTTCTTAGCAAAGATACTGGAATGATTTGCCATTTCCTTCTCCAGCTCATTTTCCAGATAAGGAGACTGAGGCAAACAGAGTTTAGTAACTTGCTCAGGGTCATACTATAGTAAGTATCTGAAGTCAGATATGAACTCAGGAAGGTGATTCTTCCTAAGACTGGACCTACATAATGAGCTGAAGATAACTCAGCATGGATCAGAATACGTACATCAAATCTTAGAATCATCAAATATCATAGATGAAAGAGACCTCAGAAACCATTATTCTAACTCCTTCCCTGATGCATGAATGCCCTCTGTACTTACATGTGCTTGGATGTCTAATACCAGGCTGAATATCTCCCAACACAAGGATTGCTTCTTCAGCAAAGTGGCAACACATTTTACTTTTAGATAGCTCAATCAGGGTAGGGGAGCTTCTTCATACTGAGTCAAAATATTTTCCCAACAACTTCTGTCAGATGTTTCTAGGTTTTTCATTTGAGGATATCTTATGTCTATACATCAATATTTATGTAACAGGCAGCTTGGTGGAATAGTGGATAGAATGCTGGACCTACAGTCAGAAAGACATAGGTTGAAATTTAGCCTCAGAAACTTGCTACCTGTGTGACCCTGGGCAAGTCACATAACCTTTTTTGCCTCAGTTTCTTCATCTAGAAAATGAGCTAAAGAAGGAAATGCAAAAGCATTCCAGATTCTGTGAAGAAAACCCCAGATTGAGTTCATAATGAGTCAGACACAACTAAAAATGACTAAACAACAAATAGTATATACAAATACATGTATGCACACATGTACTTATATGTGTTTGTACATATGTGTGAATATATGTATATACAGAGAATATATGCCATTTCCATATGTGAATATATATGCATACACACATGCATGAATGTATTATAGCTAATTCTCATAAATTTGCAGATTCTATATTTGTAAATTGTCTATACTTGTTAAAATTTATTTGCAACCCCAGAACTAATTCTCAGACACTTTCATGGTCATTTCTAGACATGTGCAAAGAAGTGAACAACTTCAGTCACTTGATGAGCATGTTCCCAGCTTAGATTGAACAAGGCAATGTTCTATCTCTTGTTTCAGTTCTCATGCTTTAAAAAGAATCCTTTTGTGGTCTATTTAATGCCATTTTTTTTTCCACATTTGTGCTTTTTTGTTGTTTCTGTTTAAAATGGCTCACAAACATAGTGTTGAAGTGTAGTTAAGTATTAAGTAGAAGAGGTCTATGTTGTGTCTTAAAGAGAATATAAGTGTATTAAATAATCTTTGTTCAAGTATGAGTTAAATAAGGTGTCTTTAAATAGAAACACACATAAAGTAAGATTATTTATTGATCAGTTGATGAAAATGTTGTGAACAGAGATGCTCTGACATCTCGTAATATGAGACTTAGAAAACACTTTGAGGTGTTTAGAGGTTAATCACAAGAAAGACAAGTACACCTGTCACTATGAAGTAATTCTGAAGCTATGTATAACTAAATGAAGATCAAAGTACAAATATAGTTGTAGGAGTAGTTCAGGGTGGAAAAGGTGGCAGATAGCATCATGGGTATAACAAGCAGTCAAGAGGCCCAAGTTTTAATCATGGTTCTTGTTTCTAAAGTCAGTTAATTTGATCATCTCGAAAGTCTCTAAAATTTGATGATTCTCTAACTGCAAAGGGGAATTAATCTGGAAAGCCTTTATGAGATAACTAAGTTGTGAAGTGGACTTAAAGAAGTATAAGCTTTAACTTGGTAGAGAGAAAAAGCAAAGGTGTTTCATTCAGGTAGAAGGGAGAGCATAATCAAAGGTAGGAAGGCAGAATATGGTAAGAATGTCTTGGATAGTAAGGGAACCAATTTAACTAAAGCAGAAGGAATGAATGATGAGAAAATTGGATAAGTAAAATTTAAAAAAAATTGGATAAGTATAGCTAGTGGAAGATTCTAAATTTCATAACAAAGTAATATGTAAAACCCCATGAAAAACTTAAAGTGCTACAAAAATGCCATTGTTGTTATTATTATTAGTTGTTATTAATCATTATCATCTCTTGGAGGAGGAGGAGAAAGAGGAAGAGGAAGAAAGGGAAAAGTTCATATTTGACCTCATGGTTTTTGGAGATTTATAATAGAATTTTAATCATGACAAAATCAGGTTTTAAGTCTTGTGATGCTTAATTCGTTTTATATACATTTGATTCATCTAACCATATCATGAGAGGATTAATTTGAGGTTCTGTTCTCTGCATAAAATTAGCTAATTATTTTATTCCTACACAATGACATTTAGGAAGTAATTTTAATTTTTTGGAGAATGCTTGTTTGTCAATGACAAAGAGAATAGGAGAGACTGGAAGCAAGAGAAGGAAGCACCAATTATTTTGACCATCCCAGGCTGATGGGGTATAGGCTCTGGGAGCCACCTAAAGCTCTCTTTGAATCTTTGCACTTGATCTGGAAGTCCCCTGAGACCATAAGCCTTAAATTATTGCTATGCCAAAATCTGTTACCTTTAACCTAGCCTAGCTCTCCATTGTCTATTATCTCTAGGTAGCCTTCAGCTACTTCCCACCCTTAATCCCATTCTCTTAGTTCTTGGTATCTGACCTCTAGTCACCCTAAATACTGACCACTCCCATGAAGACCCTCCCTAAACCTTTCCTCAAGTCACTCGGTACTACTTGGTCACCCCTAGATCCCTCCCTCAGTCTTTCTGTATATAAGATCTATCTTGCCTCCATGAAGGTGCTCATATTCAATGAGGCCCTCATCACAAGGGCTTATATTCTATCTGGCCTGCTTGTTAATACAAGCATCACAAATGTTGAGATTCCTTAAGAGTCTACTCAATATGGTGACTCTTTAATAAACTATGTTTTTCCTTGACTGAAAGAAGGCTTAGGTTGAATTCATTTGGACAGGTGTAATGACAAGCAAAGAAGTACTTAGCCCCTTGTTTCAGTTCAAATTTCTTTTAAGCCTTGCCCATGATTATATCAAGTCTTTGTTAAGAAACAGAACTTATGAATCCCACATTGGGCAGAACAGGGAGGATCTAATGACCATATATAAAGAGAAACCCAAGTTGGGAAAGAACAGAACTGAAAAGGAAATTCTTGTAGTGGCAGATTTGAGGAGAAAACTTGTATCCCAGCATTCTGTTTGTCTGTTCTGTCTGTGTTAACTTTTTGTTTGTAATACTTTGTACAAAATCCCTTGGGCCTTATTGGAATCCCTAAAAGAGGATTTTCTTGTTGTCTGTTTATAGAAGTTGTGGAGGAAGCTTTCAGAGTTACTGGGACTTTACTGATGATTTGTGTTGACCTACTGAAACTTGTTTGTGGGTCTGTGTTGATTTCATAGGCTTATAGTGAATTGATGATGGTGCCGGCAATGTGCATGAATGTCATTTTGGCTCTGTTAATCTTTATCTTCCCAGAAACAGAAACTGTGAATGACTTGAGGTAGACTGGACACTGTGAGCTTCAATATGAAACTGGAGGAGGAGCTGGACAAGGAGCTGAGAGCTGCCTACCCATGAATCCAGGCGACTCCTGGGTAGATTCAGGCAGGAGCTGGACCCATGGAAGAAGAACCATGGAATCGGAGAGCCAGCCTCAAGTAAAGATGAAAAGACCTCTCCTTGGGTACTTAGTGCTAACTGAGAAGATCGTGATTTACTTTGGCCTGGGAGGGAGAACTCTGTACTCTGCACCTTGTACCTCTTAAGGATGATTGAATTAAGGATGACTGTAAACTAATCTCCAATCAAGAAGAAGGAGGACTTTTTGAGACATTAAGACAATGTAACCTAGAGGCAGAGAACTTTGACCTTTGTACTTTGTGTCCATTAGGAGACTCGAACCTTGGAGATTATTAATAATGCTAACTCAAAACAGAAAGAGATAATGCTATCTTTTATTCATATATATAAGAATTATTCAAGAAGTCAGTTTATGAGGTTAATTACTTGTTCATTGCAAATAATATATTATTTCCTTGGGAATACAATATTTTGTTAGGTATGACTGTCAACATTGCAAAGTAGATCATGTAAAACTGTTTGTGGCTTAGTGTCACCTTCATTTAACGCCTATCCTAGAGAGACACAGTCTCTAGACAAAATGTGGGCTGTGATTTGATTTTTGCGTGAAAGTTTCCACTGAAGAAATTAATCCTCAATACCTTGATTGTATATAGACAATTTTCTAGCCTTCAAAGTGCAAGAAAGTTGTGAACAAGGTTGTAAGAAGGCAAAAAAAAAAAAACAAGCAATAAAACTTTTTATAATGTTTGTCCATTGCCTTCACAAAACTTAAACTTATTTAGAATCATATACTGTATCATTTGGAACTTAGAGCTCACCTAGACCAAGGTCATTCATGACATTGCACAGGAGGAAATAGAGGACCTCTTGCCTGAGGTCATAGGACAAGTATATAACCAAACTTGGAATAGAATCCAAGTATTCTAACCTCCAAATACAAAACTGAACAATCTTTTTTTTTCCGTAACTCCAAAGGCTGACACTCAATTTGGTCAAATATTAATGTTCAAATGGAGTGCTGTCAGGGAGAGGGATAAGTTGATCTGGTTATATGAATTTGCCTTTCTGATAAATTAATACAATCAGAAAACTCCTTCTCTTGTATAAGTTGCCTTCAAAACCTATTAAGGATATTATTGGAAGTAAAGCACAAACTCTAACTGCATTTCCTTCCACTAAAGTGTAAGTTATTTGGGGGAAAGGATTGTGTTTTCTATGTCTCTATCATTCTCACACAACCTAGTATAGATACTTCATACATTAGGGTGTATAAGTAGGGGTGCCTTAGTAAGACTTCTGCAAAAGCTGAAGGTCTGTTGGGGCTAAAAGACAGAGACATTGAAATGTAAAGGAAAAAGCCTTCAGATGCAAAATAGACATTCCCCACCATAGAAAGGGTCAGAGGTTTGAATAGCTCAATTGTATATGAAGGGGCCAGCAGACAATGAACTTGCCTCCAGGGCATAGACTGCATTCATACCTTTATCCCCAGTCACTCATCTACATAAGATTCCCAAAGGAGGAATGAGGTGAAACTGACTGAATTGAAAATAATCACCCCAAGGCATGGCAGAGTGCCTTACTAAGGGGCTTTTGAGCTGGGAAGGATTTCTTGAATCAGAGAGGCGAGATTTCTCTCATCTGCCTGGAGGTGACAAAAATCCTCTGAACTGAGATTCTGAGAGAGGCAAAGGAAAGAAACTTCTGCTGATCCTAAATTAATGGCCACTGCCCTTGCTAAAAGATTTTTGTACTTCTCCAGCTGAAAAAACAAAACAAAACAAAACAAAACCACAGTACTGTTTAGCCAAGGCAGTGACTGAAGATGGAAAAAAGGATTGCAGCTGCCCATTAAATAGTTGGCCAAAGAAGTCAGTGGCCCAACCCAGCCAGTGGACATGTTGAGGCATGAGAAGAGGTCAGTAGCCAAGCAAATTGCCTGGATCATATTGGCAGTAGCTGCTCAATGACAAATATTCTGACAGCCACAATACAGAATAAAGTAATTACCATGTGCCAGGTAGTATGCAAAGCTTTGGGGGGTACAAAAAGAGTCCTTCCACTCAAGGAGCCCACAGTCTAATAGGGGAAACCACATCAAACACGTATGCACAAACAAATTACATATAAGACAAACTGGAAATAAGCAATGGTGGAGCCTGGTGATGAGCCATCAAACCCTCCAAGTGACCCACTAGATCCAGTACAGTAGCTGATTGTCCCTAAAAGGAGAAAACCCAGCTTAGCTTAGGTACCTCAGAGAAACTGCACTGTGAAGAGCAAACCCAGCTGAACAGCAGAGCATCCAACCCTCACAAACATAGCACCTGGCAGTGACCAAGTAAGAACTTCTGGAAATGGTAAGGGCATGGAGGCCTTTCAGTTCTGGAGTTGAGAGAACTTTTAACACCAAACAAAAGGCCTCTCTTTATGAAATTTAAGCTCATAACTATTCTTTCCTTTTCCTGTTGTTTATGTGGGAAAGTGTGGCCCTAGTGAAACAGGGATGCTTTATATCTACTGTTATTCTTTACACTATTTGATTAAATGCTTTTACTGAAAAGTTGAGTCTACTGGATTATTATTAAAGGATAGCATACCCTCATCATCTTGTTTAGGAAGGTAGGCAACCACAGGGTTACCCTTAGAACCCTGAAAGAGGTAGTAGACTATTCTCTTGAGGATGCAATCTTCCATGAGTTAAGAGAGCAGATTCTGAGGGAAGGCAGCAAGAACCTGACCAAGTGAAAGCTATGATTTCCATCTATGCCATCAGGAGACAACTTCCACTTCTTCCTGTCTATAGAATATCCCACCCAGAATTTGAAGGAGTAATCTTCCCTTTGACCTGAGGGCTTACTACCCCCATCCCTTGAGGGAAGATGAAGAGGAAAGTTCTTCTGCTGGGTCTACTTTCTTCTGCCACAGGTTTGACTGCTATCTCCTGCTAATCCTAATCTTTATCCTTTGGTGGTTCCTTACTAAAATGTGTTTTCTGAACCCAGTTTTCCTTGTACAATTTTACACATTCTCATTTTGTTCCAAAAATAAAACCAAAATAAACCAATATTAATCATACCTTTTATTATACTCATAAAATTGGCATTAACATTTATTTCTTTAAAAAAAACTTGTAAATAGAAAAGTAAGGCTCCTTTTTTCTAATTGTTATAATATTTGAAAAGTTCGCCTCCACCCATTTCACATTATTAATGTGAATGCCCTCCTCCATAACATCTTTGTGAAAGGGAGAAGGCATTTGTGGGTTTTCAATATTTATGAATGTACCAACAGAACACCAGTCCTGACCTGTCTTACCAAGATGGACAATATTTGAACATAATCACAGTGATAGACTATGTATCTGTTGTCATTCAAGCTAAATTCAGAGAAACTGATAAATAGGTTGTCTGTAGAGCAATGGATCTTTATCTTCATCATCATCATCATATCCTTTATAGCAATTTATGAAGACCATCAGAGGAAGGCAATATGATACAAGAGAAAGAACCTTTGCTTTGAAGTCAGAGCAACTGGGTTGAGATCTCTCTTTTGATTTGGGACAAATCACTTTATTTTTCTTGGCCTTAGTTTCCTCACCTGTGTATTGAGGGTTTGGTCTATATGGCCTTTGAAGTTCTTCCAGATCTAAATCAATTATCCAGATCCTATGATCTACTAAGGAAAAATTGGCTTGTTTCATGTAAGGTATACCTATACCAACACAATCACAGATCCCCCAAATATTGAAGTATTAGAAAGTATAAGGCAAATTTCTAATGATTTAGTTGTTAGATGCTTCAGAAGATCTTAGTCCATTACTGACTCTTTACTTTTCCATCAATCCCATTCTGGCATCATTTACCTCAGTGTCTGAACAAGGTACCAATCTTGTAATTTTAGTAGTTCATTCTCTATTCTCTAGAACAGTGGTTCTCAACCTTCCTAATGCTGCGACCCTTTAATACTATTATGTGAGTGTATCTGCATGTGGGTGCACCCACCTGGAAAGGGATAGAGAGTCAGTGTCTGGGTTCCTAAGACCATCAGAAATATGTTTTCCCATGGTTTTAAGCAACCCCTGTGACCCCTGTGAAAGGGTTGTTTGACCCCCAAAGGGGTCACAACCCACAGGTTGAGAACTGCTGCTCTAGAAAGAATACTTGTTCCCTTGATCTTTTACCTCACTTTGTCAGCCTTGGGTTATCTCTGTCATAATTTTTTTTTTTTGCTTCTGTTTAAAGGATCCTAAGCATTTTCTTAAAAAAAAAAATTAGTAACAGCTTAAATGAATAATTGATTGAGGTAAAAAAGGAAGAATCGATACAGAGGAATTAGATGGGGAGTGGGGCTGGTAAGTTCTGGCAGCCTACTTTCATTGAGAATGGGTTTAAGAGGGAATGATACATATGTATTTTGAAGAATATAAAAGCCTTCCAAATTCAGAAGAAATAAAATGGTAGGGCCATAGGGAGGGGGGAGAGCACAAGAAGGGGAAATTTAGAGGGGAGAGTGAGGGAATAGGTAAAATAGGGGTATAGAAAGGTGTTTAGATTTATGGGAAAGGGAGGATAGGGGAGGGATCCTTGGAGGGGGGTAGGCAAGTCATAGGAGGGCAAGGTAATGGGTAGAAGTAAATTAGAGGAAGCAGAAGGAGTAGGAAACAAGAGATATAATCATACATAAAAAACAAAGATCAAGAGTAGAATAGGTTTGGAAAAGTATATGTCTATGTGTGTGTGTGTGTGGATATGTGTATGTATATATCTATAGCTATAGAGAAACATCTAAACTTTATTGTAGCCTTCTAGAAGAAGCTTGGGAGGAGGGGGTAAAAAGAACAAAGTAAAAAAAAATACACAGCAGAGAACAAAAGAAATCTCACAAGGAAGCAAAGAAAATGTGAACAATTCTCAACATACCCTAATATTATTTATCACATAGGCTTTCTTGAAATGAAAATCTATTGTTACATAGTTTGAATCTTCTCTTATGTTCCATGACACACACAACATGCTTTTTTTATAACTTTATATTTTAAGTTCCGATATTTAAGTTTATGATATTTTTTTTGTTTCTTTTCTCTATTCTCTCTATTTTCTCTATTCTCTATTTGTGTTCTGGCATTTGAGTATAAAATAACATTTTGAAAAAAAAAAAAGGCAGCTAGATGGCACAGTTAAGTAGAGCACTGGCCCTGGAATCAGGAAAACCTGAGTTCAAGTTTGGTCTCAGATACTTAACATTTATTAGCTTTGTGATCTTGGGCAAGTCACATAACCCCAATTGCCCTGCCTTCCCCCTTCCAAAAAAAAAAAAAAAAAGGAAAAAGAAAAAGAAAAACTTTGTATTACTGCTGAGTAGGTCCACCCTAGATTCAGATATTCCCACTTCCTGAGCACTTGAAAGTTATATAGGATGGTGGAAAGGATCCTGGACTCAGTCAAGAGATCTGGTTTCATGTCCTGACTCCGACATTTTCTATAGTATAAGTTTGGGAAACCTTTATACATAGCTTCTCTATATAGACTTCTATCGTCTCATTTTTTTCATCTATATCATAGAATGGATTTCTTTGTGAGATAGATATTTCTTCCTCTTTGGAGGTCTTCACAATCAGAATCATTTTTGTTATTGTTATGTTATAGGGGGATTCTTTTGGTTTGGAGGTGGAATTATATGGTAACTGAGCTGTTTTTCAGGACTTCTGTGACAACAGCAAAGGTCTCTCACTTAGTTCTGGTTATTCCCAATTCTTCTTGAACTTGTCTCTGATCTGATTCTTCCTGTTCCACCCTTCCTGTTCCATTTTTTCAGCAAGCTCCTCCCACTGTGGGCTCCTTGTGATTACTTTAGGCCTATTAAGGGCAGGGAAGGTCTTGCCATTACAGAGATATGAGTTCATGGATTCCCTTTGTCATCCTCATCCTCTGCCTCCATATTGTGGTCCATTTCTAGCTAACATTTTTCTTTACTAATTTGCTTAAGATGTCATTCTTTATGTATAAATCATGCACTCATTTTTATCTT
>CM053585.1:321545755-321562391 GCA_028646515.1 Pseudochirops corinnae | reverse complement strand
CTCCTTTGAAAATGTCTGTTTTCAAAAGTGTTTGCTTCTAACTACCCTCTCCTGCAATCTGCCCTCCCTTCTATCATAACCCTTTTTATCCCCTTTCCCCCTATTTTCCTGTAGGTTAGGATACCCAATTGAGTGTGTATATTATTCCCTCCTTAAGCCAAATTCGATGGGAATAAGATTGACCCATTCCCTTTTGGCCTCCTGCTCTTCCCCTCTGTTGTAATAGTTTTCTCTTGCCTCTTTTATATGAGATAATTTACCCTAATCTATCTCTCCCTTTCTCCTTACCCCAATATATTCCTCTCTCTCACCTCTTAATTTTATTTTTAGATATTATCCCTCCATATTCAACTCATCCTGGGCCCTCTATGTATACATGTACACACATATGCACACACTCATACATGTAATTATACACACGTAGACCCTCCTATACATATATATGTATACATATATATTCCCTTTGACTACCTTCATAATGAGAAAAGTCTTATGAGTTACGATTATTGTTTTTCCATGTAGGAATATAAATAGTTAAACTTTAATAAGTTTCTTATGATTTCTTTTTCCTGTTTACCCTCTCATGCTTCTTTGTATTTGAAAGTCACATTCATCAAGAATGAATGACAATCCTCTATTTCATTGAATGATCATATTTTCCCCTGAAGCATTATTCTCAGCTTGGCTGGGTAGATGATTCTTGGTTTTAATTCTAGCTCCTTTGACCTCTGGAATATCATTTTCCAAGTCCCTTGATCCCTTAATGTAGAAGCTGATAAGTCTTGTGTTATCCTGATTGTGTTTCCACAATACTCAAATTGTTTCTTCCTGACTACCTGCAGTATATTCTCCTTTACCTGGAAACTCTGGAATTTGGCTATAATATTCCTAGGAGTTTTCATTTTGGGATCTTTTTCAAGAGGTTATTGGTGAATTCTTTCAATTTCTATTTTGCCCTATGGGTCAGGAATATCGAGGCATTTTATTTGATAATTTATTGAAAGATAGTGTCTAGGCTCTTTTTTTGATCATGGCTTTCAGGTAGTCCAATAATTTTTACATGATCTCTCCTGGATCTATTTTCGAGGTCAGTGGTTTTCCAATGAGATATTTCACATTGCCTTCTATTTTTTCATTTGTTTGGATCTGTTTTATAGTGTCCTGATTTCTCATAAAGTCATTAACTTCCATTTCCTTCAATCTAATTTTGAAAGAATTATTCTCTTCAGTGAGTTTTTGAAATTCCCTTTCCATCTGGGGAATTCAACTTTTTAAGGCATTCTTCTCCTCATTGGCTATTTGGGCCTCTTTTATCATTTGAGTTAGTCTATTTTTCAGGTGTTTTTTTCTTCAGTCAGGCTGTTGACTCACTTTTTAAAATTTTATTGCATCATTCTCTTTCTCTTCCCAATTTTGACTCCACTTTTCTTACTTGATTTTTAAAATCCTTCTAGAGCTCCTCCAGGGCCTGTAACCAATTCATATTTTTCTTGGAAATTTTTGATAAAGGAGTTCTATCTTCATTGTCTTCCTCTCATTGCATATTTTGATCCTTTTTGTCCCCAAAAATGGAATCTATGGTAGAATTGCATTTCCTATGCTTGCCCATGTTGCCAGTCAGTTACTTGATTTTCGAGCTCTTTTTCATGGTCTCTGCTTTCAGAATGAAAAGACCTGTGTCCCAAATTGCTAAGGTTTTTGCAGCTGCCAGATCTATTAGGAGCGTGCCCTTTCCTACAACCCCCACAATCTCTGACACACTTGCCACAAACCCCAGGACCACCACCAAAGACCACAAACCAGAAACAAGCAGGTGAAAGCAAGAGTGATTATCCTCTAAATGGTTGCTTATTTCCCCTGCAATCTGCAGGCCAGTAGCTCTGGAAGCAGCCAGGCAGTAGTAGCAGCAGCTGCCATGTCTCTGCCACATCTCACGTCAGGGACAGGGGCAAGACCACACTCTTCAACCCCTTTTTCCAACAGAATTCCCCATTGACCTTTTACTTTCTCTTTGGTGTCTATGGGTTGAGAATTTTGGAAACTGCCTCAGCTGCTAGTGCTTCACTCTCCTGAAGTCTCCTCCAGCCTCTGCTGGTCAAGGCCACTTTGGTGCCTGAACCATGCAGCTCACACGGGAATGTACTCAGCTCCCAGCATGCTGAGATACACATTTCCTGCTGGCCTGCTGGCCTGCTGGCCTGCCTTCAGTGGGAGATTTGTTTCTCTCTCTCACTTTGTGTGATCTGTAGCTCTAAAATTTGTTTAGAGTTGTGTTTTTACATGTATTGAAGGTAGTGAGAGCTGGAGCCCTGTGGAAGTTTTCTTTCTACTCCACCATCTTGGCTAGCAAGATGGATTTCTATACCCAATTTCCTGTATATCTTACTTCCCAGTTTAATGTAAAAATCACTTTCTAACATTTGTTTTTAAAACTTTGAGTTCTAGATTCTCTCCCATCTTCCCTCCTCATCCATCTCCATTGAGAAGACAAGCAATTCAATATAGGTTACACATGTGTAGTTATGCAAAACATTACCATAGCAGTCATATTGTGAAAGACTAACTATGTTTCCCTCCATCCTATTCTGTCTTCCCCCATTACCCCATTTTCTATTTTCTCCTTTAACCCTGTTCTTTTTCTTTTTTTAAGTAAAATTTTATCTTTATTAATTTTTTTTTTTTAACTTTTAGTTTACAAGATTCAGTTCCACATTCCCTTGCATTTCAAATTTTCTCCCCCTCTGTCTCCTCTCCCCCCTCATGGTGGCATGCAATCAAGTATAGGATCTGCAAATACTTTCACATTAGACATTAGTCAGGTGTAAAGAAAGACTATAACAGATGGAATGAACAATGAGAAAGAGGAAACAAAGCCAAACAAGAAAAAGAGAGAAAGCAGGTAGTTTGCTTCAATCTGCATTCAAACTCTGTCCTCTCTAGTTCTTTCTAGTTCTTTCTCTGAATGTAGATATCTTTTTTCCATCATGAGTCTTTTGAGGATGTCTTGTAACTTTGCATTGCTGATAAGAGTCCAGTCTATCAAAGTTGGTCATTATACATATGTTGTGTCTGTAATTGTGTACAGATTTCTCCTGGTTCTACTCTTCTCCACTCAGCATTTCTATAAGTCTCTCCACATAAATATGAAGTTCATCTGCTCCTCATTTCTTACAACACAATAATATTCATTCATATACCCAACTTATTTAGCCATTCCCCAATTGATGGACATCCCCTTGATTTCCATTTCTTTGCCACCACAAAAAGAGCTGCTATAAATATTTTTGTACATATAGGTCTTCCTCCCACTTCTTTGATATCTTTGTGATACAAACCCTGCAAGAGGTACTTCTGGGTCTAAGGGTATGCAATTATTTATAGCCTCTTGGGCATAGGTCCATATGCTTTCCAGAATGGTTGAATCAGTTCACAACTCCACCAACAGTGCAATAGCATTCCAGTTTTTCCACATCCTCACCAACAATTGTAATTTTTCTGTTTCATCATCTTAGCCAATCTGACTGGTGAGATGTGGTATCTCAGAATTGTTTTGATTTGCATTTCTCTAATCACTAGTGATTTAGAACATTTTTTTCATATGCTTATAGATATCTTAAATTTCTTTCTCTGAAAACTGCCTGTTCATATCCTTTGACCATTTATCAATTGGTTGTATTTTTATTGATTTGACTCAGTACTCTGTATATTTTACAAATGAGGCCTATTTCAGAGATACTGGTTGTAAAAATTCTTTCCCAATTTCCCCCTTCCCTCTAAATCTTGGTTACATTGGCTTTGTTTGTACAGAAACTTTTCAATTTAATGTAATCCAAATTATCCATTTTGCATTTTATAATGCTCTCTAACTCTTCTTTGGTCATAAAGTCCTCCCTTCTCCATAAATCTGACAGGTACACTATTCCTTGCTTTCCCATATTGCTTACTGTATCAACTTTTTTACCTAGATTGTGCAAGCATTTAGACTTGATTTTGGTATATTGTGTTAGATAATGGTCTATGCCCAGTTTCTGCCGTACTATATTCCAGTTTTCTCAGCAGTTTTTGTCAAATAGTGGGTTCTTATCCCCAAATCTGGGGTCTTTGGGTTTATCAAACAGTAGATTACTATAGTCATTAACTGCTGATTCTCATGTACCCAATCTATTCCATTGATCCACTACTCTATTCCTCAGCCGGTACCAAGTAGTTTTGATGATTGCTATTTAATAACACAGATTAAAATCTGTTATGGCTAGGCCACCTTCCCTAGCTTTTCTTTCCATTGATTCCCTTGATATTATGGACCTTTTGTTCTTCCAAATGCATTTTATTACTATTTTTTCTAGCTCTGTAAAGCAATTTTTTGGTAGATTGATTGGTATGGCACTAAATATGTAATTTAATTTAGGTAAAATTGTCATTTTTATTATATTAGGTCAACCCAGCCATGAGCAATTGATGTTTTTTTCCAAATAGTTAGATCTGACTTTATTTTTGTGAAAAGTGTTTTGTAGTTTTGTTCACATAGGTCTTCTGTTTATTTTGGCAGGTAGATTCCCAAATATTTTGTATTGTCTATAGTAACTTTAAATGAGATTTCTCTTTCTATCTCTTGCTGTTGGATTTCATTAGAAATATATAAGAATGCCAAGGATTTATGTGGGTTTATTTTATATTCTCCATCTTTGCCTAATATATTTATTGTTTCAAGTAGATTTTTGCTTGATTATCTGGCATTTTCTAAGTATATCATCATATTATCTGCAAAGAGTGATAGTTCAGCCTCTTCTTTGCTAATTTCATTCCTTTGATTTCTTTTTCTTCTTTAATTGCTACTGGTAACATTTCAAGAACCAGATCGAATTGGAGGGGTGAAAGCACATATCCTTTTTTCACCCCTGATCTTATTGGAAATGCTTCTAGCTATCCCCATTAATTATAATACTTGCTGTTGGCTTTAAATAGATGCTACCTATTATTTTACAGATGACTCCATTTATTCCTATACTTTCTAGTGGTTTTTTTTTTTCTATGGGAATTGATGTTGTATTTTGTCAAAAGCTTTTCCTGCATCTATTAAGATGGTTTCTTCTAGTTTTATTGTTGATATGATCAATTATACTGATGGTTTTCCTAATATTGAACCATGCTTACATTCCTGACATATATCCTACCTGATCAAAGTGTATTATTCTTATAATAAGTGGCTGATTTTTGCCAATATTGTATTTAAAATTTTTGTATCTATATTCATGAGGGAAATTGTTCTATGATTTTCTTGCTCCATTTTATCTCTTCCTGATTTATATATCAAAACCATGTTTGTGGCATAAAAAGTATTTGGTAGGACTCCTTCTTCACCAAGTTTCCCAAACAGTTTGTAGATTATTGGAATCAATTGTTCTTTAAATGTTTGATAGAATTTACTTGTAAATCCATCTGGTCCTGGTGATTTTTTCCTAGGTAGTTTGTTGATGGCTTGTTTGATTTCTTTTCCTCAGATGTGGTTATTTAAGTAATTTACTTCTTCTTCTGTTAATCTGGACAACTTATATTTTTGTAAATATTCATCCATTTCACTAAGATTGTAAAATTTATGTGCATGCAATTGGGCAAAAATAATTACTAGTTATTGGTTTAATTTCCTCTTCATTTGAGGCAGATTCATCCTTTTGATTTTTGAAACTCATAATGTGGTTTTCTTTTCTCTCTTTTTTTTATCATATTGGCTAAAAGTCTATCAATTCTGTTGTTCTTGTTGTTTTTCATAAAACATCTCTTAGTTTTATTTCTTAGTTCAATAGTTTTTTTTTTTTAAATTCAATTTTGCTAATCTCTCCTTTGGTTTTAATTATTTCTAATTTAGTATTTAATTGGGGATTTTCAATTTGTTCTTTTTCTAGCTTTTTCAGTTGTATGCCCAGTTTATTGACCTCCATTTTCTCTATTTTATTTATGTATGCATTCAGGGATATAAAACTTCCCCTATGAACTGCTTTTGCTGCATCCCACAAGTTTAGGTATATTGTATCATTATTGTCATTCTCTAGAATGAAGTTACTGATTGTTTCTATAATTTCTTGTTCAACTCAATCATTCTTTCAGATTAAGTTATTTAGCTTTAATTACTTTTTAGTCTATCCTTCCATGGCCCTTTTTTAGATACAATTTTTATTGCATCTTGATCTAAGAAGGAAGTATTTTATATTTCTACCTTTCTGTACTGAATTGTGAGGTTTTATGCCCTAGTGTCCTGGTACATGGTAAATGTGTATGTACCATGTACCACTGAGAAGAAGATATATTCCTTTTTTTCCCCATTCAGTTTTCTCCAAAGGTCTACCATATCTATCTTCTCTAAGATTCTATTTACCTCCTTAACTTCTTCTGTATTTATTTTGAGGTTAGAGTTATCTGATCAGAGAGGGGGAGATTGAGGTCCCTCACTAGTATAATTTTGCTACCCATTTCTTCCTCTAACTTCCTTAACTTTTCCTCTAGGAATTTGGATTCTGTATCACTTGGTGCATAAATGTTTAGTAATGATTTTGCTTCATTTTTGATGGTGCCTTTTAGAAGGATATAGTTTCCTTCCTTATCTCTTTTAATTAGATCTATTTTTGCTTTTGCTTTGTCTGAGATAAGGATTACTAACCCTGCTTTTTTTACTTTGGCTGAAGCATAACATGTTTTCCTCCAGCCTTTTACCTTTACCCTCTGTGTATCCCCCTATTTCAAATCTGTTTCTCGTAAACAGCATATTGTAGGATTATGTTTTTTAATCCATTCTGCTATCTGCCTCCGTTTTATGGGATAGTTCATCTCATTCAAATTCAGAGTTATGATTACTATCTGTGTCTTTCCCTCCATCCTATTCTTTCTCCTATTTATGCTTTTATTTTTCCCCTTCTCTCTATTGCTCCTTTGGAGTTTTCGTTTTAACCACCATCTCCCTCAGAATTCCCTCCTTATCAGCCACCCTCCCTTTCCCTACCCTTCCCCCTTGCTACCTCTTCCCTCCCTTTAACCACCCCTCCCTTTTTCGTAGCCCTTCCCTTCTCCTTCTGCCTGTAAGGTACGATATATTTTTATGCTTAATGTAGTATGTTATTTCTTCATTGAACCAAGATTGATGACAATAGATCTCATGCAGTCGTCCTCTCCCTCCCCTCTTTCCTTCTATTATGATGGATAGGTTTTATGTCTCTTCTCAATAGAGTCCTATACTTAACTGATTATGTTATTCCCCCCTTACACCAGGGCTAATGAGGGCAAAAATCACATAATGCTCATCTCCCTCCCTTCTTTCCCTCTACTATTATATGTTTATGCCTTTTTGTGTGGCATAATTTACCCTTTTCTGCTTCGTTCTTTCCTCTTCTTCCACTGTGGTCCCTTTGCATCCCTTAACAAGGACTTTTTTATCATCATTTTGTTTAATTTATACCCACCCTCTCTATTTATCTATATCCTTTTTAAATGTCACAATAAGTATACAATTCTCAATATTAACAGGTATCAGCTTCCCATATAGGGATGTAAATAGTTTGCTCTTATTATATAAAAAGATGTGTGTGTGTTTTCCCTATTTAGACATAAATTATGTCTCTCTCAAGTCTTGTAATTGGAGATTGAATTTTCTATTGAGCTCTGGCTTTTTCATCAGGAAGATCTGGAAGTCCCTTTTATCATTGAATTACCATCTCCTTGCCTGAAATATGCTCAGTTTCACTGGATAGCTGATCCTTGGTTGTAACCCAAGCTCTTTTGCCTTGCAAAATTTCATCTTCTGCTCCCTCCCATCTTTCAATGTAGAAGCTGCCAGATCCTGTGTGATCCTCATGGTAGTTCCATGATATTTGAATTGTTTCTTTCTGCCTGCTTGCAGTATTTTCTCCTTTACCTGATAGTTCTGGAATTTGGCTACAACATTTTCCAGAGTTTTTGATTTGGGATCTCTTTCAGGAGATGTCCAGTGGATTCTCTTGATTTCTATTTTACCCTTTGCTTCTAGGATCTCAGGGCAGTT
Source organism: Pseudochirops corinnae (assembly GCA_028646515.1). Classification (NCBI taxonomy): domain Eukaryota; kingdom Metazoa; phylum Chordata; class Mammalia; order Diprotodontia; family Pseudocheiridae; genus Pseudochirops; species Pseudochirops corinnae. The sequence continues at coordinate 321,554,362 of CM053585.1, read as the reverse complement.
TTCCTTGATGAGTTCTTAGAAGATGTTGTCCAAGCTCGTTTTTTTATCATGATTTTCTGGTAGACCAATAACTCTTAGATTATCTCTCCTGGATCTGCTTTCCAGATCAGTTATTTTTCCATTGAGATATTTTACATCTTTTTCTAATTTTTCATTCTTGATATTTTGTTTGACTGATTCTTGGTGCCCCATGGAGTCATTAGCTTCCATTTTATTGATTCTAATTTTTGCTAATTATTTTCCTCAGTTTTTGAAGGTCTTTTTCCTATGTTTAGATTTCATTTTTAGTTAAATCATTTTTTTTTTTAAGGAACTGCTTTCTTCATTGAAAAGTTTTCCTATTTTTGCAATTTTGATTTTAAAATAATCAGTCATTTTATCTTTTACCTCTCTAATTTGGCTTCAAAGTCCTTCTTGAGCTCTTCCAAGAATACTTTCTGGGAATGAGACCAATATATATTACCTTTTGAGGCTTCTGCTGTGGCTGCGGGATCAATGCTGTCTCCTTCTGAATTTGTTTCCTCCTGCTCCCAATAATAAGATTCTAGAGTCTTTGTCTTTGCAATCTGTCTTTTAGCCATTTTTAGGCAGGGCCTTAGCACACCCTTCCTCTAGAACTCCCAAGTCTTCAAAATTTTAAAATTTTGCTCTAGGGAAATAATTTCTGTGTTTTTAGAGTCGGTGGGGAGGGAATTAGAGCAATTGGGGTTCACTTTACCCCCCTGGTCCCTGAAAGTTTAGATAGGTGCTTTTATAAGTTTCCTGCCAGTTGGTTGATAGTCCCAGGAGTAGCTGCTGCTACTGCTGCGGGCCCTGCATTTGTCTCTTATTGAACTATGACCAATCCCCTGCCTGAGGTGATAGGCCTGGGAGTGGCACTTGCAGTTTGTGGATCAGCTTGTTGCCACACTGGCCCACTCTCAGCCACATGCACCATGCCAGATTGCTCTCTGCTGCCGACCCTGTCCCTTTTTCAAAAGTGTTTGTTTCTGACTATACCCTCCCCAATCTGCCCTCCATTCTACCATCCCCGCTCTTATCCTCTTCTTTGGTACTTTCCTGAAGGGTAACATAATCAATTGAGTATATATGTTATTCTTTCCTTAAGCCAAGTCCAATGAGAGTGATTTCGACTCATTCCCTTTCGTCTTCCTGCTCTTCTCCTCCATTGTAAAAGCTTTCTCTTCTCTCTTTTATGTGAAATACTTTACCCTATTCTATCTCTCTCTTTCCCCTTCTCCCAATATATTCTTCTTTTACCCCTTAATTTTATTTTTTAGATATCATCCCTTTATATTCAATGCATCCTGTGCCCTCTCTCTATGTATATACATACACTTGTATATACATATATACATACACACATAAATACATATATAAATACATACATATATACATATCTATATATACATAGACATATATACATACATATATATGTGTGTGTGTGTGTATGTGTTTGTGTATTCCTTTCAACTATCCTCATACTGAGAAAAGTCTCATGAGTTAGAAATATCATCTTTCCATGTAGGAATGCAAACATTTCAACTTTAAGTCTCTTATGATTTCTCTTTCCTTTTTACCTTTTCATGCTTCTCTTGATTCTTGTATTTGAAAGTCAAATTTTCTTTTCAGCTCTGATCTTTTCATCAAGAATGCTTGAAAGTCCTCTATTTCATAGAATGTCCATATTTTCCCCGGAAATATTATACTCAGTTTTGCTGGGTAGGTGATTCTTGGCTTTAATTCCAGCTCTTTTGACCTCTGGAATATCATATTCCATGCCCTTTGATCCCTCAGTGCAGAAGCTGATAGATCTTGTGTTATCCTAATTTGTTGTCTTTTGGTTCTATTTTTCAATCTTCTTTGTCATCAAAGAAAGATTCTCTAGTTTGATTTCTTTTCCTCACCTTGCTCTTTTCCCCAGCTAATTCCTTGAATTTTGAGCTCTTTGCCATGGTGGAACTCTGCTTCCAGAGTGGACGCTGCTGTTTCCTAAATTTTGGGGGTATTGCCCAACTGTTGTCAGAGATGCTTCTAGGTACCTGCTTCAGAACTGTGAGGACAACACCCTCTCCATAGCCACCACAAACTCTGATAAACCATCACCCCTCCTCACCCCAGGACCACCACTCAAGACTGTGACCTAAATCCAAGCAGGACAAATAAAAAAAATTCTGACTCAGCACCAGAAAGATATTCCTGCAATTGCCCTCTGATCAGCAGATTGGTCCCCCACCATCTGTGAGCCTGGAGCTCCAGAAGCGGCCACCACTGCTGCTGCTTCTGTTGCTGTTGCTGCAGCTTCCATCACCTCTGCCACCCTGGGGACAGGGGCTGGACTGTGCTCTTCTGACACCCATATCCAATAGGGTTTCCTCATTGACCTTTTACTTTCTCTGTGGCATTTGTGGGTTTAAAAGTCTGGAAATTGCCACAGCTGCCAGTGATTCATTCCCTGGAGGTCTGTTCTGGTCCACTCTGTGCTGCTGATATATGCTGGTTTAGCCCATGTGGAACAGCATTCCACTCACAGCTTGGTGGGATAGACCCTTCCTTTTGCTTGCCAGGCTGTCTTCAGCTAAATTTCACTCTGTCATTATGTGGGTTTTGCAGCTCTAAAATTTGTTTAGAGTCATTTTTTAATAGGTATTGGAGGTGATTGGGGGATGAGCTCATGCAAATTCCTACTTTTACCCCACTATCTTGGCTGCACTCCCCTTTCATGATGATTTTTGATGATTTTCAAATCTATTTAACTAGTCCAAACCTATTTCTTAACCTTCAGACTCATATCTCCAATTTTCTACTAAATATTTCATTCTAGATGCCCCTTAGACATCTTAAACTCAAAAATTTCAAAATTAAACTCATTATCCCCAACTCTTTCCCAATCTTCCCCCCCATTCTGAATTCCTCAATTCTTGCGGAAGATACCACCATCCTCCTAGATTCCCCCTCACAACCTAGGTATCATTCTTGACTTCACTTTCTTTTACCTCCTCTCCTCCCCCCACTAACTAATCTGTAACTAAATCCTGTCCATTTTAACTTCTCTGGTAAAAATGCCTCCTTCTCTGCTCAGACATGACACCAAACTTGTGTAGACTCTCATCACCTCATCACTAAGACTATCAGTTGTTTTTCCTGTCTCAAATTTTGCCCCCCTCCAGTCCATCTACTATTCAACTTTCAAAGTGATCTTTCTAAAGGATAAGTCTAATTCAGTAAGTTCTAGTGGCTACCTATCTTCTGGTTTCAAACATCAAGTACTCAGTTTGACATTCAAAGCTTTTCATTTCTCTTTTTTTTTCTTCTTAGTCTTCTTATAAATGTTCATCTTCATATACTTTGAAGTTCAGTGACATATATCTCTTCATTATTTCTTGAACAAGACACTACATCTTCCAACTCTGGGCATTTTCATTGACTCATTCTCATGCTTAGAATTGTCTCCCTTTTTTATTTCCACCTCTTGACTTTCTTGGATTTCTTAAAGTCCCAGAAAAAATCTCATTTTCTTTAAGGAGACTTTCTTTATGTCCTTTAAGGCTAGTGCTTTCCCTTTGTTGATTCATTTAATTTATCCTGTATATATCTTATTTTTACATAGCTGTTTTGATGTAGAGTTCTCCATTAGAATGTGAGCTCTTGGAGAGAATGGACTATCTTTTTTTCCCCATGTATTCCTGGCTTTTAGTACAGTGCCTGACATATAGTTGATACTTAATAATACTCATTGATTGACTGAAAGACAACACAAAAAGCATAAAAAAAAGACCAATACATTTTCAAAATATATATTTTGTTTTATTGGGGGAAAAAGTACTTACCTTTGAGTTATCAAGGGCACACAGTGATTTCTCAAATTTACCATGATCTTTTCCTCTTATTCTCATACTCTTCCTTCTGTTTCCTCATTTTCTAGCTTTAGTAATAGTACTAGATAATGTAATAGTAATGGAATTAGACAATCCCTTTGTATTGCTAAGCTGACAGGTACTTAGCACCTAATTTCAAATTAAGCCTCTGCTAAAGAAACAGAAGGTATGAACCCCCTGTTGCTGATGTAACAGGAAGGGGCTGAACAAGGAGGAGCAATACTGTATATAAGTAAAAAACCTCAGGTGGGAAAGTCAGAACTTCTTTAAATGAGCACCTGAAGGCTGGGCTGCTGCTGCTGGACTGGAACTTCTATGGAGAAAGTGATTTCGATTTTGAGAATGAAGCTGCTGAAGAGTTCTGAGGGCCAGCTGGAGCTGCTGAGGATTTCTTAGGGTCAGCCATAGCTGAGGGCCAGGCAGGGCTGCTGAGGCTGCTGATGATTTTCAACAGCCAGCCAAAGCTCCTGTGGCTGCTGAGGATTTCTGAGGGCCAACTGGAACTGCTGAAGACTGAGGAAGCATGACTGTGGTTCCGGTATTTTGTACAAATGTTGTTGTGACTTTGTTAATGTGTATGAATGTTGTCGTGTCTTTGTTAAGCCTTATATTCCCAGGAATAGAGACTGTGAAGGATTTGAGATGGACTGGACTCTTTGAGCTTCAATGTGGAGCAGGTACTTCACAAAGAGCTGGACAAGGAGCTGGAAGCTGTCTGCCTTTGAACTGAAGTGGCAGTTGGTTAGATTTGGGTGAGAGCTGGGACCATGGAAGAGGAGCCATGGAAGCTGAAAGCCTGCCCTGAGCCAAGATGACAAGACCTCTCTGTGGGTACTGAGTAGTGATGAAATTGTGATTTACTTGTGATTGAGGGGTGGATGGTCTGTGTATTTTCTACTGCCCCTTAAGAGGTTACTGAATAGTGAATGATGATTGAATAGTGACTGATTTGTAACTTAGTGTGCCCTATGGGTGGAGGACTTTGACCTTTTGTGCTTTGTGTTTGAATGATTGAGTTACTAAGTAATTAATTGACTAAATGATTGTACTTTGTTCAAAACTATGTGACTACTTTGGTGAAAACTATGTGGCCATTTTAGTGGTAAGTTGTGGAGTTGTGACATGGTGAGTGATGTATTTTGATTTTCTGTGATAAGTTGTAAAATTGTGAATGCTGTACATTGATTTTCTGTGAATGTTTTGTTCTGACTTGTTATTGAATAGAGAGTTCACTATAGTGTGTAATCAGAACCTTGAAAACCTATTCACAGCAGCAGTCTTCTGGAAAGTTGTTTGTGCTTGGCTTTACAGATACATGCACTGATATGCTAACTGAATAGACTATTTATCCAAGAGCTTGCTTGGGCAACTGTCTTCTTTTAATACTTTTTTTTTTTTCTGGAAGGTTCAGACATAGATCACAAGATATAGGATTGGAAATTATTTTAAAGATCATGTATTCCAGTTCTTTCATATTACAGATGCCCCCAAGACTCAAAGAGATTAAGCAATTTGACTAAGAAGACTAAGTAGTAAGGCTGGAATACAGATTAGCTCTCCAAGTGTCGTTGAGCACCCTTATGAGTCCCTGAGACCCTCTCAGGTGGGTCTGTGAGATCCAAATAATTTTCACAATAATACAAAATGTTTTAATTTCTAGTACAGTAAATATTGATAAATATAACCCACAAACACAAGAATTCTTGAGCATTGAGTCCTTAATAATTTTAAAGAGTATAAAATAGTCCTAAGACCAAAAAGTTTGAGAACTGGGCCTCTAACTCCAAATCTTTGCCGTAAGCCAAATTATTAGATAAATATCTTTAAAGTAATTTCAGATATCACTGAAGAGATCTCACAATGGTCTGAGGCTTGACATTATTGGCAGACTGCTATCTACAAATTTCCAAGATATACTGTAGACTTGGGTCAACACTTCTGGCAGATGGCCTTCTTGCTTTATGCTTGGCTTGAAATGAAAGGTGAAAGGGGTTGTTAAACAGAGTTTTCTCTTTTATTTGTGAAGGAGTTTTATATGATGTTTGTAAATGTTCTATGAATGTCTTGATGGAGGAGAGATTTTAAGGATGCATTCTGTCCTAGTGATTCAAATGCTTTTATTTATTTTTCTTTTTTGATGAGCAAACTGCTTATATGGAGGGATCTTATATTCCCTGAGCCTTAGAGTCCATTATGTGACAATAAAGATGTAGACTGATGCAAAAAAAATCTTTTGCCCAAACTTGCCTTTTCCCTTCAAATATTTTCTTCAAGGATACCTTCCATTTGCATGTGGAAAATTATCATTCAAAGCTTAAAAATATAAGAAAGTATCTTTTTTTTTTGAGGGGGTAGTGACATCATCTGTGATTTTCCCAGTTCTTTTAATATCTTCCCCTCCCTAATACATCTCATAAAGTGATCTCTTATAACTTTCAAAAGGGTGTTGTTTCCAGCATAGATTTATTGTGAATGTCCTGATTCTAGTTCAGACTTGCTTATTCTTAAATGCCATTTCTATTTCTTCTTACCTGGACTGATGTGGAAAGAGTCCAAATGTGGTGTATTCATAGTCATTGATGATGCAAAGATATCATTGTGGAAATCCTGACAACTCTCTTGTGTTCTCTATTTGCAATATTTCTGTCAGTTCCATCCATCAGTGCTTGGGGGATGGTACAGTTTCAGTGCATCCCATACCATGCTTTCTGGAGACTTTTTTCCCCTACTCCATTGTGTTTCACTGTTTTGTGAAACAAATTCAAAGATTGTGATGCATAGTAGCTAAAATACTGGAATTAGAGTCAAGAAGCTTTAATTTCATATTCCATCTCTGATCCTTATAAGCTATGTGTCCCATGCATATTACTAAATCTTCACAAAAAAAAACAAAACAAAACTCCCTATGACTTATTTTGTGCATCCTAGATGGCTCTATTATGTATTGGTCTAGTGAGCTTCCATATAATTCAAGAAACCTTTGCATATTAAAATATAGTTCTCCTATTTCTGTAACACTTTTCTTCACAACACCTCAGTGAGGGTGCGAGAAATACACTCTCTTCGCAAAATGGCAATTGAAAACCAAAGAGGTGAAGGGAATTGTTTTTTTCATTAGCTATCCCCATTCCTTAAATGCTCTCTCTCCACCAGCTAGCTTCCCTGGCTTCCTTTAAGAGTCAGTCAGCTCAAACCTCACCTTCTACAAGAAACCTTCCCTGGTCCTCTTCACTATCAGCATCATTCCTCTGAGATTACTTCCTGTTAACCCATATATATATGATGTATGCAGATAGTTGTTTGCATTTTGCCTTCACCATTACAATATGATATTTTTGCTTTTTTTTTGTACATCATATTAGCATAGTGCCTAACACCTCATAAACACCTAATAAGTGCATGTTGACTTCTCGACTTCTGGCTAGTAAGTATCAGATTGTTCAGGGCACAGGACAGTAGTATAATCCAGAGCTCCTGCTATTTTGCATTTTAGTTGCCCTCTGCCCACCCATTGTTCTCAAGCCATATCCCTTACCCACATACATATAAACAACTTTAACAATATTATTATTGGAAGTGGTTGTTATTGCAAATCCCAGAAACTTTTCAGCACAATAGCTTTGGCAAACACACCTGGGTAGATTGACCTTTCTGAGCTTTCCATCACAAGTACCACATTGCCCTTCTCCAGAGCACTGATAAACAAGTTTTGGCAAAGGCAAAAACAAACACCATTTTCTAGCCTCTTTGCATGTACTTCTCAAATACAGAAGCAATTAATGAGAAGTCACCTAGAGACCATGGCTAGGAGGGGCTGCCTCTGCACTACTCTCTGCTTTGATGTCAATATAGGAAAAAATCCCTAAAAGAGGTACAGGGCTTCAATTATATATTTATTTAGAAGACAGAAGACTATGGCTGTATGCATGCAGCTAATCTATCTCAGCCTCTCCCAAAAGAGAAAATCTTTAGCTTCCTGTTTGTAAAAACAAACAAACAAACAAAGCAATGAAAAAAACAAAACAAAACTGATTACTTTGATGTACAATTACTGGTTTGCAGTCACTTAAAGAAATTAATAAGCCCTCTTTAGGGGATCTGAATATTGTTGTATTCATATAAAGATTATAATTTCTCATATTTCAATTCCAAGGCTAAAATATTCCACACATACACATATATACATACATCAACACAATCATTTAATGACAATAACAATAATACAGATTTATACACTGCTTCTTGTGTGCCAGGCTTCTGCTAAGTGCTTTACAATTATTATTACATTTGATCCTCATAACAACCTTGGGAGTTATCTGCTATTATTGATCCTATTTTTACAAATGAGGAACATGAGGCAAGTTAGGTTACATAAATTCCCCATGATTGCATAGCTAGCAAGTGTATAAGGTTAGATTTGAAATCATTGCTTTCTGACTTCAGGCCCAGCACTCTATCATCTCTACCACTTACCTGCCATATGTGTGTATACATGTGCATGTATGTTTGCATGTATATGTCTACTATGTGATTATATATAAAAATAAACATATATAAAATGCTCCCATTTAATGTATAGGTCAGAAGTTGATTCATTATATAGAAAGTCAGAATCATATCCTTGAAATATGGTATAATCATGTTTGTTGATTTTTGTTAAGGAAGTTACTAGAAAACATTACCTTTGATCTCTGCAGTTCATATGCATCAAGAAGTATCTTGATTGGGG